>VXBX01001072.1:33672-220031 GCA_013400415.1 Scytalopus superciliaris
GGCGGGGCGGCGCGGGAAACGGCCCCGGGCGGAAACGGTGCCCGGCCTGGGGGTGCCGGGGCAGAGCCGTGCCCGGCCCGGGATCCCCCGGCGTGGGCAAAAATCCCCGTTCGACTCTCAGGGACGAGTGTGTGTTGTACTGAAAATTAACTCTCGGTTTTGCTTTGCTGCTCTGTTTTGTTTGAGGGGGGGTTGTTGTGGTTGTTTCTTTTCAATATTTCAGGCCCTGCCCGCTGCCCTGAGCAGCGCGGTGGGCTGAGGGGGCTCTGCCAGGGCCCCGGGGCTGAGGGCTCTGCCACAAACCTGCCACAAACCTGCCACAAACCTGCCACAAACCTGCCGCAAACCTGCCACAAACCTGCCACAACAGACCTCATAAAAATTTACCTCTTCAGCAATGTAGTTGACGCTAATTTTCAGCTAAGGGATGGGAAGGTATTTGCCAATATTAAGATGCGTTTTCCAGCAGACACGGCCCCGGCATCTGCCTGTTCCTACAAAATGGTTCCAACGCCACTTAGAACATTCCCCGCCAGCTGCCTGCGGTGGTGCTGGAACCAAGCAAAGACTCCAGCGCAGGGATCATCCCAACAAGAGAAATCATTCCCTAAACGCCCCTGAGATCACTGACCAAACTTGCATCAACTCTAACCAGAAACCTGGACCCCCAGCCTTGCTAAGGACACCTTCCAACAGATGTCCAAAGGAGAGTGAGATGAATCCCACTTTACATTTTCCATTGGGAAAAACCCTTTTAAGTGGAGGCTGGAGGAGAAGTTTGGGACTGCAGCATCAGTGAGGTCGATCGTGCCTTGTGCCCCAGAGAGACCCCAGTGCCTGTGCAGCAGATGCTCTGTGATGGGTTGTTTTTTGTAGGCCTTCCTTGGTAACCAGGGTCAAAACCTAGGAAGTATTCCATCCCACCTCTTTTAGGTGTATATAAGCCAAAGGGGGAGGTGTTCTTGCTCTCTTTTGCTCTCTTTNATTGGCAAAGAGCCAGCCCAAACTTTCACACTCCAAAAGCAGTTTGCAGAGGGGCTGATGCAGCAACAACCCCGGCTCTGGGGCACTTGGCTGTGCCCACTGAGCTCACCCATCACGCAGGAGCTGCAGCTTTGAGTCCCACCCTCAGCAGGTTTCCATGGCTGAAGGCTGCACTCACACTGCCATTGCCTTTGGAAGCTTTTCTAGAGAACAAAGTTGTTTGATTCAATATTATTATTTCACTTTGCTGTTGTATTTGCATGCATATCCAGTTTTAATTTACAAGTATGATCAAATAGTTTTCATTAAAGACAACTAAGATTAGGAAATAGTATTATGGTAATATAGTGGTTTTCAACTGCAGTCCATGGACTGCTGGAGATCTGTGAGCTACTTCAAAGACGTCGTTGAAAGGTATTTAAATAAAAAACCCATACCTTCTGTCAGTAAATGCACAGTGCTTTACCACTGGCAAATTCTTAGGGATCTGAAAAGGAATTAAAGCACATGGGATAAGACAAATGTGATGCATTATTCCTGCCTATCAAGTTTTTGAACAGAAAGTCAATGTAATTAAAAAAAAAAAAAAAAAAAAAAAAAAAAAAAAAAAAAAAAAAAAAAAAACAAAAAAAACCAACAAGTAGCTACAGCACAGAACATCAGCATGTTCAAAGAGGTTGCTGTGAGCACCCAAAATAGGCCTATTCAAGGGACTGGCATAAGGCTTACACTGCTTAATGCATGCTGGAGTAATTCAGTCAGTTTGGTTAATTGTGATTAACATGAGAAATGAAACACAAATATCAACTTTCTACTTTACAGAACTCACCAGATCACTGGAGGCAAGAGGCCATAAAAAACATCACCATTGAAAATACTGAATTCTTGAGAGGGAGGCCATGAAAAGGATGTCAGAGTGAAGAATTTTAGTAACATTGTCCAAGCTACTCAGGAAAACCACTAAACAGAAGACTTCCATCACAAAATACATTAGAAAATTCATAGTGCACAATCTCCATCAAATCAAAGGACAGCTTGAACCAACCAAAGCCTTTTCATTCCCCAGTCCTGCTTAAGTAAAAACCTTGGTGAAACCAAGATGCGTCATCTCCCCCCACAGCACCTCTGCACCATATCAGGGCTATGGGCAGAACTAGAGTTGCTAAATGGAAATTATCTGATAAGAGTTCAAAGATATAATCCCTTCCAAATCATCAGACTGACTTTACCTTAAGGGCTAAACCAACTTGAATTTCATTTGTGTATGCTGCAGGCTAAGACCATGCACCAGAGAAGGGCTAACCTGCAATGACTTGTTACTGCTTGGTAAATGGGTCATGTCTGGATTCTGTGTTTTTCTTTCCTACCCTCTCAGCAATTCCAAGTATTTCTAAGCATAATGAATACTTTAATTTCATTATCACAAAGTGTAAAGGAATAGGGAAGAATCACCTTGGATATATATATAACAGTCTGTACTTGCACTGAGACACAACACCCCAAATACAAACTTGCAGTAATAACTAGAGTTGCCTAAACCAACATTATTATGTTAAAAAAAAAATGTTTCCAGTAAAATAATCTCCAAATCTCAGTGGCAAAAGGTTCCCCTAACACAATATTAAAATTGCCTTGTAGTATCTTGCAGCCTTAACAGAAGTTTCAAGTTCAGCTCAGTTTTCTGAAAGAGGTGAGGTATTCAGGCTTAAGCTGTCAAGCATCATGAAACACAGGCATGTGGCACATCTCTGTGTGTATACACTGGTGCTCTTTTTCAGTGTGACATCATGGGAAATGTCCCTGCAGCTGGTGCGCTGCTTAAAAATGAAGTAAGAATCTGACATCTTTTCTGCATAAAGTAAGGCTTCTATTTGGGATGAGGGTAGTGAATTTAAGGCTGTACTTAATCTCCACATTCAAGTAAAAAGTTAATTCTACATAATTCTATGCATGTCATGGCATCTGCTCCTTTTGAAATTCCTTTCTTATTCACAAGACACCTTTTGACAATAGGTTGTCATTTAGATACTACTCTCATATCCCATAGGGAGATTGAGGTGCTTCTGTGTATCTGTGGTGGGTTGACCCTGCCCAACAGCCACACACCCACTCAGCCTCTTGAAGACCTGAGAATTACATTTCCAAAGCCATGGGACACACAAGATTTTTTACATGCTCAATCTTCCCATTCCTTTGTTTCCACACCACCCCCCCGCAAAAAAAGGGTGTCAGAAGAAGCTGTCACAAGGACCTCAAGTCTCTGCAGCAGATGCAGTTTTGCAGGGAGTGTGCATGTAACTCTACAGAACCTACAGCTGCAGTGACACTGAGCAGCGCTGCCTGCCATGTGCAGGCAATTCCAAATTCCCACTCCAGCCTCAGGAAGCAGCACTCTGTATAAGCCTTGTGTAATTCAGGGGGTTCAGTTATTTGTGTTCTACTGACCACAGCAATTTAAGACTCCAGGAAATGAAATATCCTCGGGGGTATCAACCCATGCTAAGGAAGGTTCTCCCTGATAAATGAGGCTGCACTCCACGCCCACTGTGTTCAGATACTGCTGATCACCAGCTGTGACTCACTGAAGTCAGGCCCTTTGCATACTTATTTCTACAGCATCTACAAAACTCTGTTTCCCTGCTAAATATCTTCTGAAGTGTCAGATATTCAGTGCTTACTGCTGTCCACAGAGTCGCTCCATGGGAAAATTTAAGATCAGGCTACATAAATGCATGGGCATTTTGTCCCAGGGAATTTTTAAGTACCGTTATTTCTCATGAGGCTAATTGTGATTTTAGAAGTTATTGGTACCAATACTGAAGACTATTCCACATTTTTTTCTAATATTCTTCAAGAGAATCAACATGAAGAAATTGGTTTTATTGGCTTTTCTTATTTGAAATAGGAAATGGAAAGTAATAAGGTGCAGGAGTGACAGAAAAATGGTAAAAGTAGGAGCTGCAACAGAATAGAAACCCCCAGGGACAAACATCAAATGCAATAAAGGAACTACAGGACCAGAATCTAAACTTTAAAAATTCAATTTATTTTCTGTAAGAATGAAGGTTTCAGAGGCCATGCATGGTTTCAGCCATCCTCTTACACAGGCAACCTTTTTGCACTTGCTGGACTAAATGTAAAAGCACTATATTAAAAAATGGACAGTAGCATAATAAGGTATATCTGCAAATGAAGGAAATATTAAAAAATATAAGCTCTACCCTTGGGAAAGTTTGGATTCTTTTTCACTGTTCAATGTTTCTTCTCTTCCCTTTTCAATAACTGTTTTCCAATAAGTGTTTTTAGTTACCTTCTATGCTTAGTCACTTTTTTTACATTTCAGGTGTTTATAAGCTACTTTTTATTATTAGTGGATCATCTACTGTAACACCTCAAACCCATTAGCATACTACTAACAGGAACAAAAAATTACAATGGAATTAATTCTAAAATTGCATAATTGAAAATGCACTGCATAAAACAAGCTCGGGCATTTTAAGTGCTAATTTTCATCTGTAAAACAAAGACAAGTTACTTCACAAAGTTGTTCTATGTTTGCACACAGAGCCAGACTTCCTAGAATATCAAGTTAGAAAATCATGTAAGCATAGAGAGCATATATGATTTATCACCACAATGTAAAGATTCCCAGTTAACTGATTTCTCCTTGCAATCAATGAAAGGGTGAAAAGACACACATAGTATCTTGGATGTCTCAAGTGAATGCTCTTGTACAGATCAGAGTTTTGGCCATAAAGTTAATTTCTTGTTGGAGGTAGGCTTTCCACATAATTTCTCTCTTGATGTCTATTTGTTCAGCCTTCTCTTCATAATCAATTAATGCACCTTCTGATTCTTGATGACATGCAAGCCATCACAGCCTTCCCTAAGGAGAAAAAGAGGAAACAAATGAAAGCAAGTATACTAAAAATCCAAAATGTTTTATGTCTTCCAAGGTCCCTGTCATCTCCAAGGGAAAACAACGTAGTCGTTTAAAAAAAATAAAATGGACTTCAGCTTACTTTCTATCAGAAATACTAAAAGAGCAAGAGGGATGTTCTGCTCAAAATAAAGCAACAGGCACAATAGGAGATGAGGTGTAAAGCGTCATTCCATTCTTCCCCTCTACCCATCTAGCACATCAGGTATAACACAATCAGGGTTTGACAAGGTTATCTTCCTCTCTCGTGTTCTTCACACTTCACAAACGGAAGTTAAAATTCCAGTCCCGATTATTCCAGTCAAACTTCCCATTTTTCTACATTATGGCACTTTTACATCCCTCAAGATCCCTGAGAGTACAGAGGGAGCAGCATAGCAGCTTGTCATATGTGGTGCAGAATGGCAACTAATTGGTGCAGATCTTGAGGAACAGTGCAGGGAGGAAAGGCTGCTCCAAAAGGATAACCTTGCATGTCCTTACAGCAGCATGAAACCAGTCGTTTAACATGAACATCTTGAAGAGCTGCATCGACCAAAAATGCTGCATAAACTAAATGATGTGTATCAGTAGTGTGTATCTATTCAGAAAGACAAAAGATTTAGTTAAATTGGGTAATTTCTGATTCTGTTCATCTTTCATGTGAATTTAGCTCAACGTCAAAAAAGAGAGAAAAGCTGATATAACATTTGAGAAGCTGTCAAGAAGCCCACCGATTATTTTCAGCCCTGTAATTTCTTTCAGCTCCAGTAAGAAAGGTAAAGTTGCCCGCAAAATCTTAGTTCTCCAGAGCATTCTCAAAGTATGTGCTGCTATAAACAGTCACTTAAAACCTGCATTGGTATCTGCTGTATTTTATTTCTTACCCTTGCTAGCCACCAGTATGTAGTGAAATTCAATATGCCAGCCTCTACATTCAGTGTGTGCTTCTTATGATACACAATTTGAGAGAGTTAATGTGGGACATGCAGTGATGGGCAGTTATGGTATTTCAGCCAGAAGCAATTTTCTAACTAAAGAGTATAGTAACAGTAGAGCCAGAAAAGTGCAGAAAGCTTTGTCATACACAACATTCTCATCTACTGAGATCATACCAATCCATAAAGGAAAAACAGAGCTTGTCACAGCCATAGTTATTATAAATCCAGATGCTGCATTCCCATGAGAGAACAGAAAAATAGGCACTGTAAAAGATGGATGTACGTGATGATGGTTAAAACTCAAAAGCTCTAGACCAGTCCAGGGCAATGAAAGGAGGAGCCAGTAATGAACACTATACATTCTGACAAATATAATTTAGCAATAAATGCTTCTGGATATTCTTCTATGCCCTATGCATACCTCAGAAAAATTAAAAAACACACCTAGGAAAAGTATTTCCAGATACACTCCAACAATGTTTTAGTAGCCTGTGTTTACTATAGTTTTGTTTCCAAATGTTGTAATTGAAAACCCTACCCTTTTACTTTTTGTAAATTAGTTCCTTTCTCATATTTAAGCATGGTGCTAAGACTTATTGCAAATAACCACAGAGTACATTTTGCCCAAAAGAAACACACTCAGATTTAAAAGGTCTGACACAGGGCAAGTTTGGGAGAATCAGAAGCTGTTTTCTCACCAAGCTACAAGCATTTGCCAAGTTCCAGCTATTAAGGGAAGTCCTTGTTACTAGGCCTACATCAAAGCTCTTTTGATAAAGAACAGCTTTCACTTCAAGTAAACCATGTCACAGCAATTTTGTTATTTAATTCTACTACTGCATTACCTAGCATCTCAAAACCAGAGCTGAACTCATACACCAAGAGATATTCTGCTCTGCAAAGACCTGGTTTTCTGCTGTGCAACATTTAATGTGCAGTGCAACTGGTGAAGCCTGGTTTCCTGGGAAGCCTGGCTCACCATTGTCCAGGTTTGGGAAGTTCAGCATGAAGCTCTCCTCCCACTTTGGATATAGAGAAAGCAGGTATTCTTCTTCAGTGACACTTTCTTTTCACAAATGTAGCATATTTCCCCACAAGGTATTAACAGTATAGTATAAGTGTAGTATAGTATAAGTATAGTATAGGAATTTTGTCAGATCAGAACCGTACCCTATACTTGTATCTGTCCAGCAGCAATAAAAGACTTCTATTTCTGTACTGTACTTCTCTGCACTGCTATAGTACTCTTATAGACATTACTTTTAATATTTAAAATTTATTGAAAAGAAACTGCATAAAAGTGAAATAAAATTTACAGAATGGTACTGCAAGGAGTTTAGAATCCAATTAGTGCTATCTTCTGCACAATGAAGGAGAAATCTGCTGTGTTTTGCCTGCTAGACAGCCTTCTAAATATATTTGACCATGCCAATCACATTGCAACTTGTCTGTGATGGTAATATTTACCAACTGAACAGGGAAAGAATATCTCATCACAGTGGTATTTAACACCCTACTTTGGATTACATCTTATTTTGCACTTCGTTCAAAAAACTAGTTCAAGCTCTCAGTTACTTGTTTTTCCTTTTTATCTCCATTCTGCAATATGAGCTGTTATAATTTCAGATTCCTCATTCTAGCTAAGAGATGTGGGAAATGTTCTTAATATGGAATAACTGCCTCTTTTGGGGCAGTTACTTAGTTGTCATCATACACACCCCCAAAAAACAAAAACAAACAAACAAGCAAATCCCTACTTGAAGAAAAAATAATTAATCTAATAAGGTTTTACTTCAGAATCTTGCTGAGTGGTTTTGTCTAATACTTTAAATAATGAAACTCTGCAGTTAGAGGAAAAACTGGGTCATCGTAGCGCTACGGGAACATGTCAGCCACAGGACTGAAGTTTAATAAATACTTTTATATCTAGGACTGTGTTTAATAATGAATTCACCATATCACTTAGCTCATAATAAGGCATATGTATATCCATAATACTGATAAGCATGTGCAACCATCCCCTGAAGACAGTTGGAAAGAAGGACTTATGGCAGAAAAATACTATCCACAGCACAGTTGGATCCCATGGAAAATATTCTTAATTACCTGTGGATTTGAATTTCTAGAATAGTAGTCAGATCCTTTATTTTTTCAGTTTCTCTTAACACTAACTAACCTGCTTGGAAGCACATGTTTTCCATGTCTATTTGCTAGCAAAAGGACCCGTATGACAGCTGGGTATTTGCTTCGATGACCTCAGAGCAGCCTGACTGATTGCAGCTAACTGGCCGTGGTTTAGCTCGCAGTACAGTGGTGCCTGGCAGAAAGATGCCTCCTGCGCAACCTGCATAGCAAGACAGATGTCTCCAATTATCATTTTGATGGCGTTAAGGTATGGCATCCCTTTGCCTGCCTGAAACAGGGGCACTAAGGTCAGGTTCTTAATGCCAGATATGTCTGGTGTGCTAGTGTTTTCTATTGGAAAGGGAGGAGTTTGTGCAATAGTTTTTTGAGTGACAGCTGTCTCTCCAGACTGCAGTGAAATTAAACTATTTGTCATGGATTAAAAAAAAAAAAAAGGAAAGAAAAACACATTAAAAAAAAAAAAAAGTAGTATTAGAATGTAGAATATGTGCTTTTCATCTTCCATTTTGTGCACATCGAGCTTAGTTGATGTAGCCAATACAAGCAAACAATATAAGCAGGCGTTGAAAAAGCCTCCCTAAGTATTCCTAAGCCTTCCTAAGCCTTCCCGGCCAAGTAGCGAGAGGACGGGAGGATGTAGGCTTTAGCCGCATCAGGGGAGGGTTAGGTCGGAGTTTAGGAGGGATTTCTTCACAGAAAGGGTGATTAAATATTGGAAGGTGTTTGAAGGGGAGGTGGGGGGGTCACGGTCCCTGGAGGTGTTCGGGGAAGGCCTGGACGTGGCACTGGGAGACTTGGCCTGGTTCGGTCACACGCTGGGCTCGGCATCTCCAGGCTCTTTTTCAACCCAATGGATTCTGTGACTCTGCAGGCTCGTGTGTGATTAAACCAGTCTCTGGGGCATCAACTGTAATTTTATCATCAGAGTGGACCAGGAAAAAAAAAAAAAAAACCAAAAGCGACGGTGTATTTCTGACCTCAGCGAAGGGCAGGAGCCAGCACAGCACCGCGGGGCAGGGGCAAGGAGCCAGCCCTCAGGCTGGTGACAGCACGGCGGCTGAACGGGGGGGAGAGACCGACAGCCCTGTCCCGGCTCCCGGAGCCTCCCCAGCCCTGTCCCGGCTCCCGGGGCTGTCCCAGCCCGGCCCGGCTCTCGGAGCCTGTCCCGGGGCTGTCCCGGCCCGGCCGGGCTCTCGGAGGGGCCGCGGGGAGGCCCCGCCCGGGCCCGGCGCAGCTTCCGGAGCCGCCGCGGCCGTTCCGGGGCAGCCGCGATGGGGCTGACGCGGCAGAAACATGCCAAGAAGATCATGGGCTTCTACAGGCACAGCTTCCAGTTCCGCGAGCCCTTCCAGGTGCTGCTGGACGGCACCTTCTGCCAGGCCGCGCTCCGCAACAAGATCCAGATCCGGGAGCAGCTGCCCGGGTACCTGGGCGGCGCGGCGCAGCTCTGCACCACGCGGTACGGGCCGGGCCGGGCCGGGCCGGGGGCGGCGGGCACGGGCACATCGTGGGAGCCCCTCCCGGACCCCGCGGAGCAGGGCGGGCTCATCCCACCCCCAGCGGCTGCCTGGCACAGGGGGAGCAGCCGGGACAGGGAGGGAATCCCTGCCCGGCCGGAGCCGCCGCTGCCCGTGCGGGGCTGGCTCCAGAGCGGCGCTTCTCAAGGGAGGGCGAGGATGTGCCGGGGAAAGGTGTGCAAGTAAAGCATGGGCACTGCTTATCGGAGTTCTCTAGAAGTTGCCTTTGTTTTTACTTGATTCTGTATATTGTATGCAACAAATTTTCCCTCAGTTGTGTTTCTGCAATGACAGAAGAGCCAGCTGCGCATCACAGAGGCCAGCAATGAATATACAAGGCAGATGTATACACTGGGCTCAAAAAACACACTGAGCCATCTAGCACAGCGTGCAGAAATGGCCTGTATTTCTCAACAGTATAAAGTATGGAGTCATGTCCTTAGCTCTGACAGGTTTGGGAGTCACTTTGATCCAAACTGTATTCCTGTCATGACTAAATGCCACTTCTTGCTTCTTTCAGCAATATCTGTTAGTCTTTTTGACCAGCTTTCACTTCGGGCAGCTGAATTGGACTCATTTTCTCTGCTGTCACAACACTGAGTTGCTAAGACAGCACCTCAGTGGAATGACAGGAGCCTCCCTGAGGAAATGAGCTGGCCCACTGTGAGTCTCTGCAAAGATTGTCCTCAAAGACTAAACTTTCTTCTCTGGAAAGAAGAATAATTGCTACCATGTTCTTGAAGCTGTTCTTTCAGGCCTGCTGCTGTCCACATTTCAGAGGACTCAGTGGCTGGAGTAAGTTAGGTTTCACCTCCTATCTGGTTCTGAGTACCTGAGCAAGCACCCTCAGAGACTGCTCTGCTGTCCTATGTGAACATCTCTCTGAGTGCTGCTAAGAGGAGAATTCTAGGTTTGCGTTTTATTGTCTAGTTGGAATGCTGTGGAGCCATAAACTTCTAGATTTTTAATTGTATGAACAGTCTTTCTTCTGCTTGAGTTGTTTGGATTCTGATAGCAAGTTTGAAGCAAGATGATTAATGCTAATACAGAGTTTAATTTGCATACAGTGATTAATAATTTTGTACTAATTCATAGAATTATGGAATGCTTTGGGTTGGAAGGGACCTTAGAGATCATCTAGTTCCGCCCCCCTGGTATGGACAGGGACACCTTCCACTAGACCAGCTTGGCCTTGAACACTTGCAGGAAATGGAACTTGTACGTCTTCTCTGGACTGTCTGCTCCAGTGTCTCACCACCCTCACAATAAAGAATTTCTTCCTTATCTCTAATCCAAACTGACCCTCTTTCAGTTTAAAACCATTTCTCCTTGTCCTATCACTTCATGCCCTTGTCAAAAGTCCCTCTCCAGCTTTCCTGTAGGCAGCCTTAGGCACTGCAAAGCTGCTACAAGGTCCTCTCCTCTCCTCTCCTCGCCNCATTCGTAAATAACTCACTTCAGGCTTTTGCTGTTGTGAAAAAATTGAGTTTATTTTATTTTATTTAGAAATAATTTTTTCTTGTGGTTTTCAGATGTGTCATAAAAGAACTAGAATCATTGGGAAAAGCACTGTATGGAGCAAAATTAATTGCACAGAGATTTCAAGTTCGAAACTGTTCTCACCACAAGGATCCTGTGAGTGGTTCTACATGTCTACTTTCCATGATTGAAGATGGCAACCCTCATCACTACTTTATTGCTACACAGGTAAAAGCTCAGGGGAGATGTTAACTCCATTTAATTTCAAGTGGTGCTTTGATACCTATAGATAAGGAAGCCTACACTAGCCTCGATTATGAGATTTTCACATAGTTTGTGGGAATTAATCATATAAAGCCTTACTTGCTTTTAAATGTATTTGCTAATTATGAAGCAGGGAATCTTTCTTACTTGAACTACTTTCTTATAAGAATATTGCTTAGTTTAGCAGAAAACATGGGAAACATACTGACTACCTACTGACATGTAAGAAAACAATTAGTGAATGTTAATTTGCATATTGCTTGTGTGTGCATCCCCATCCCTGAACTGTTTTGCACAGTAGTCTGTAAAACTTTTAATTTTAAGAAATTTTGGACTAAAGAATAAATAACTCTACAAAAAAGAAAGGCATTCTTTCTCCTGGGTTTGTTAGAGTGACTGTATGTATAAATGATACGCAATATATGTAAAATGGTTTATAGTAGAATTCTGTAAGATACAAGAATTTAAGATGATTTGTTACAAAAGAAGTTACGTTACTTCTTGTGGAATGGTGGTCTGCATACCAGCGAACTGGGACTTTTTCTCAAAAAAGGCATGTATGCATATACATGCAGGAGAAGAGAAAATGTTGATAAATTTTCCATCACAAGTACAGCTAATTAGGAGAGAAATTGAAATCTAAATTGCTCTGAAAGGCACTGCCATGTATATCTGCTAGATTAAGTTTCTTATCTTTTTCATAATGTAATTTATCTTCGTAGTTTTGTATTAAAAATAGGTGTATTTGAATTGCAAATATAATTTAATTCCAAAATATTGACTGAAGTATTTAATTTTGCAGGACCAGGACTTATCAAACAAAGTGAAAAAGAAGCCAGGCATTCCTCTTCTCTTTATTATTCAGAACACGATGGTGCTAGACAAACCTTCTCCTAAATCTCTGGCATTTGTTCAAAAGTTGCAGACTAATCAACTTGTTCCAGAGTACCAAAAACAAAGTATTGTGGAGCTTAAAGAAAAAGAAGGACTAGCAAAACAAGAAGGTGAAAAGAGGAGAAAACGCAAAAGGGCAGGTGGCCCCAATCCCCTCAGCTGTCTGAAGAAGAAAAAGAAGAAAACACCAGAGGGTCAGGAGCCTTCTGCTGAAAAGAAGAAAAGAAGAAAAAGAAAGCGAAATAGAGTTAAAGCAGAAGCCATGCAGTCCGTGCAGAAGAATGAAGGAGAATAAGCCCATCTTTGTAAACAACACAGGGCTTGAACACTGTTTGAACTTTGCAAAAAAGAAAGATGAATCTTGTGAAATTGAGTTGTTAATATTAAAACTTATTTTTATTAGGTGGTATTGTTTATTACCGTATCTCAGCATTTGCTGGTTATTGTCCTAATAATTTATTCTGTTATTTAATAATTGGGTTTGCAGCAAAATATTTAGGAACCCTCATGTTTCATTATTCTCTGCAGCATCTTGATTGGTGTCAGAAGTCACATGATATGTAGCAATTTTTAGAAGTGCTTCTTGGCTTCCATATGGATTTTGGTGGGATATTAGACTTCTCTCTAAATCAAGGTTGCTGTTTTTATTAAAACTAATTTTTGACAATTGGTCAGTTACAGAATATGAAATTGAGTAAAATAATACAATAGCTTATTTATCCTGATTGTTTGAATACAAAAGCTAACTCTTCTGCAAAGTGGAAAAAGAAAGTCCCATCCGGACTGAATTACTCTGTACATACCATGTGGATTGATATGTCTGTTATTCTAGATCTTCATTTATTAAGAAGATCCTGGAGGTGCAATTGTGTTGATATTTCTGACATCATAATGGCATCTCTAGTCTGTCTATTTCATCTGTAGTTTATTCTGAATTTTTAAATAGGAAGAATACAGTTTGAAAATGCTGCATCAAAGCACTATCTGACACCTAATGCCCTCACAGCTGTGCAAGTGTCCTGAAATACAAGGCCCTGCTGCTTGTCTCACTTTCGGTAAGGTTATGAACAGAGCAGAACTGGTTGGAGCAGAGTTGTGGTTTAACCCCAGCTGGCAGCTCAGCCCCACACAGCCATTCACTCAATTTCCCCTGTGCTGAGGTGGAGAGAACACAAGGGCTGAGATGAAGACAGTTTAATAGGCAAAGCAAAAGCCACACACACAAGCAAGGCAAAACAAAAAATTGATTCACAACTTCCCACGGGCAGGCAAGTGTTAGCCATCCCCAGGAAAGCAGTGCTCCATCATGTGTAACGGTGACTTGGGAAGACAAACACTGTCACGCTGAATGTTTTCCCCTTCCACCTTCTTCCCCAGCTTTATATGCTGAGCATGATGCCATCTGGTGTGGAGTATCCCTGGGGTCAGCTGGGATCAGCTGGGTCTGGGCTTTGCCCCCTCCAAGCTCTTTGTGCACCCCCAGAATCCTCGTTGGTGAAGTGAGAGGCAGAAAAGGCCTTGACCCTATGTAAGCACTTCTCAGCAATAACAAAAACATCCTGACACTGTTTTCAGCACANAAAATTGATTCACAACTTCCCACGGGCAGGCAAGTGTTAGCCATCCCCAGGAAAGCAGTGCTCCATCATGTGTAACGGTGACTTGGGAAGACAAACACTGTCACGCTGAATGTTTTCCCCTTCCACCTTCTTCCCCAGCTTTATATGCTGAGCATGATGCCATCTGGTGTGGAGTATCCCTGGGGTCAGCTGGGATCAGCTGGGTCTGGGCTTTGCCCCCTCCAAGCTCTTTGTGCACCCCCAGAATCCTCGTTGGTGAAGTGAGAGGCAGAAAAGGCCTTGACCCTATGTAAGCACTTCTCAGCAATAACAAAAACATCCTGACACTGTTTTCAGCACAAATCCAAAAGCACAGCTGCTATGAAGAAGATTAACTGTATCCCAACCTAAAACAGCACAAGGAGGAAGTTCCCAAAACTATTTCAAGTACTGAGATGACACAATAGAGGGGTATGCACTATAGTACGTGCTGTGGCATTGGTGTGCTCTCACAGCATTCCCAGTCATCACTGGCCAGATTTTTAACTTTTCTCAGTGCATTTCTTCTTAACTGAGATGTAGTTCTAGAAAAGGAAAGCTTTCCATTTCTTTACCTACATGAGTTTAACCCATATGCCCTAAAAAATTCTTCAGCCTGTGTATCATGGGTTTGCAATGTAGTTTTTGTGTGCATTATCTGCACAGGTTCTTGAGTGTCTGGAGTACACAGCTATAATGTATGATGCTTTCTGTTGGCCACTCAAATTCTATGGGTAGTTGTTTCACAGACTTTGAGAAACCAGCTTGAGTGATGGGAGTTGGCCAATCTTAGCAGAAACTGTGAGATCATTCCCTAGAATCTGCAGGGTATCCCTCTGGCCAGCGCAGGGAGGTGCACAGGACACTGCTGCTGTAGCCCCAGTCCGAGCTGTTCCTTACAACATGGCTTTTAGGAGCAGACTGTGCCATTATTGTTCCATTCGAGAGACCACATGTGGCTTGGGAATGGACTGTGAGAGACAGAAGCAGCGAGGAAGAGAACTGTAGTCAAAATGAAAACTTTGATTGAAATCTAAACCAGTCACGCTCATTGTGGTATTGTTCCTACATTGACTGAGTCCTGAGGAGAAATTTGGTAACTCCCAGAAATATCCTAATGCAGCATACTTGCTTAATGTATATTGCCTTTCTCAAGCTGTCATAGTCCCTTCACTCATTTGGGCACAGTCCCATGTTAATGTAGTTTTGCTTCCCATTCTCCCATAAATATTGCTTCTATTTCTTCCCCACTCGCAGACATCATTGCTGTAAGTAAAGCTTGGAGCAGACAGTAGTGATGGTTCATCATCAAAATCTCATTCTGAGTCAAAAGTGTATTAAAACCCAGTAACCTTATTAAAATACGGTTTTTAAAAAGTAGAGCAGAAAACACCCTAATTATTTCCAGTAGTCCCTTTCATTGCTCTTAAAACACAAAGCTTAAATACACCTTTTTTGGAAGACTTACAGACAGACAAAAACAATTCCTGCAAAAAAGGGAATATTTTAACAGTCCTCTCATGACTCCCACCTTAAGGAATTTAAAACAATATTTATCTGTGATTCCTTAGCATTTTGTTAATACAAACTGAGTCATCGTGTTGCCATTGGGAAGAACTGGAATGTACAGGGAGTGAGCTCTTAAGAGAAAAGATGTAAATTTTGTCAGCATAGCTGCAGCTCTCCTCCAGCAAGGTAAATAACTTGTCTGTCAGCTTTGGGAGAGAGCTCCTGCACAGGCAACCACAGAGGCAATCAGACCATGTTTTGAAATTTGCAAAAAAAAAAATCCCACCCTGTTTTCCAAGGGAAGCAAATCCTCCAGGCCAAAGCTGAGTGGCTGTGTTTGTGCCATTCAATCAGTATCTCCTGAGCCGCAGGTATTCCCAAGTCCGGCTGGACCAAGTGCCTGTGGAGGAACAGCCCCATGTGCTGCTCTGCCTGTGCTGCCTCTGCCCACCAGCCTTTGGTGAGGTTTGGCTGGCCCAGGCTATAAACCATGATGAGCCCCTCTGGTAATTCCAGCACCCTCAGGCCTATGGAAAGCACTACTGTGGAAGTGGAAGTACCCATGGAGCTGGCTTTGGTGTTGTACATGTTCACTCCATGTTCTGCCCTAAAAGCTGCTACCTTATTTGTCAATAAATGGCCACAACTCTAATATAGACAGGGTTCCCAATATACTCTTCTGATGAAGTTTAATTTCATGTTGCTGTAGGGTATCAGAGGGACTGGTTTCAGTTTTGAAACTACAGAGAGATACAGATAAATTAGAAGAAGCTTCAGCAAAAATTCTTTGGAGCTATTGATTTCCTCTTTTCTCAGCATAAATATAGACCCCAAATCTTACGCAGTACCTCACTGATATTTTTATTTTTTTAAGAGAGGGAAATAATCAGTGTTGTACAGTACAATGTTTGCTATGTGTGCAGAGTAACAGAAGAAAACTGTAATACATCAGCTACAGTCTGCAGAGTATTAATGCTGAATTTAGGACAGTCTCATCTACCAGCAGCAGAAGATGTTTACCTAGACTGCCTGCCAATTCAATTGGCTGGATTTATATGTTGGTGTGATCCGGTATTGTACTATAAATCACTCCCTGAGCATCTGTTAATGATAAGTTAATTAGAAGCTTCTGGAACCTGGAGTGTTTATGAATCATTAAAGTAAATATGAATATGGTACGACTTGAAGAATAAATACATTCTATTGGTGAAAAGAAAATAGGATGTCCAGAGCAGTCCTGCTCATTTGTTTTCAGCTACAGTGATACAGTGTGAATGACTTCGCCATCAGCTTTAGAGTGTTCCTGGAGTTTCTTGAACATGTTCTGTCAGATACAAGATGAACATCGGAACAATACCATTATTTATACTCATTGCATCTTTCAGATAGAAGTTTCACAAGCAGCAACTGTATATTTCATATCTCTGTGTGGGCGTAATATCTCACGCAGGGAGCAGCCAGAGGATGGGAAATGAACAAATAAGAGCCCCAGCAGGTGTTACCATTTACAATTTAAGGCAGAAAGATTGCAGTGTTCAGAGAGAGAATGACAGAAAGCAAAAGTTTTTGTACCCAGAGAGTCGGGAGTGAGAGAGAGACTGCACCTTGTGATTTAGGAATGGCCTAACTAATGCTGGGAGAGGGGCTTGTGATGTATTTCTGGTAATTATTATGTCTGTGCACTCCGAGCCTCAGATTTGTCTCAGAGAGCTCAGCTGTCTGCCCATGGAGGCAGTCATTTTGTAAAAGTTGCTACAGCTTGTTACAGAAGAGAGAGGCTGGGCTCTCTCAGGGGGACTTTATTTTCTGATTCCTTTTCCTGCAGTTGAGAGGGAGAGCATGCAGCTGTGCTCTGTGTATGGATACAGGGAAACAATGAAGCTGTTAACAAGGGTCCAATTAAAAACAGCCCGCAGCCAAGAGCTGGGACGAAGAAAAGATACAATAGAGTAGTCACTGGGATTTAAAGAAACCAAGGAAGAAAGAAAAATATATATGAGGATTTCGCAGTGTTAACTGGAGGACAGAATTGGTCGGCAGTGAAAAGTGAACCAGAAGTGGCTCAGCAGTCAAGGAGAGTAGGGAACAAAAGAATAAACCATCAGCAAATTTAAAGCAAAAATAAAAAAATCATTCTAATTCCCAAAAAAACCCCTCATTGCTCTCTGTGACTCAGTTTTTGCCTTTTCAAAACAGGGAGCTGGACTGACTGAACTGCTCACAGATCCTGTGTTGGTAGCCCAAGAGTTTCTCCAGAATGTAGGTCTCATGATGACAAACACTCTGTGTCTTTATGGCTTTTCAGTATCACACACTTTGCAGCACGGGCAGGTTTGCAGCCAAATCATTCTGCTGTAGAGCTTGCCTGACATTGCATGTGGCTCACTGCCCAGCACGCAGATATTACATCCAGCAGCAGCCGTACTCATGCCATTATTGATAGGGTGAATCCATGCAGTTAATTGCTCCTGAGTCTACTCACAGCAATAGTCTGGGATAGCCAGCAATTCTGGCTGTGGAGTTCATGACCTAGAGCATGGTATGGGTGTTTTTTAAAGTCTAATCTCCTTCCAGGGACTCACTAGGGAACCTCAAAAGTTTCTTGTTGCAGTCTTGACTTCTAGTTGATCCAGAATGATGTTTTTGCCATGTTAATTCCTCTGGGGCCAAAGATGCTACTGGTTTGACTCTTCAGGGCGGTTACTTATTCAGACTGTCTTGGAGAAACACTGAGGAAATTTTTCACTTTGTGAATTGGCACCCATTTTGACAGGCAGGTTTTCAGAAAAATTGAATAGAGCACTTTTCTACAATTCCTGGCTCCCTCTTTCCACCCTGACCTCTCTTTCAGCTCCCAAGAATACAAGCAGAGCTCTTCTGAGATAGTCCAAAAATCTGTCCCACCCAGCATCACACCTCCAATAGTGGCTGAAAGCTGTTCCTTAGGAATAGGATGAAAATTGACATCTTTTTGGTGCTTCCCCAAATGACTTTCCAGATTTTTTACAATTTGTTAGGGAGTTCCTGACCCTGGAAAAATACTTTGTTTTTAACGGCAGACAATTAATTCCTGTTTCATTAATTATTGAGTCTCTCCTTGAAACCATGTAAACTTTAAGCCTCTACTTTCCTGTGCTAGAGTTGCACAAAAAACTTTAATGTATCAGTTTTGCATGTGCTACCTACAGGCTGGTCCTTGGTGAAAGTTTAAGCAGTCTTCATCATCCTTCCCATGTCACTCATGACTGCATAGACTTCTGTGATACTTTCCCCTCATTCATCTCCTTTCCACGCTGAAGTGTCTTCTGCATCACAAAAAGCAGCACTTAACAGAAAAGCAGATTTCAGCTTAGTCAGGCTCACTTGAAATGACCAGAGTCCCTGTGTTCTGCTGGATGTTCTTCACTGAAAAAGGTGAACAAGAGGAGTCTTGTGAGAAAAGGTGCAGGACGGGAACTCTGCACTCGGGTCTTTTTTTGCTGCAGACTCCCTGGGTGCCTGAGCTGAATGCCGTTGTTCCTGAATGTGTCTTGGCTTCTTGCCTGTGGAATGATGATGTACGTATTTCCCTGAGCTCCCAAGCTCTCCACAGATTGGCATCACTAGCATTCACAAGCCAACTGGCTACTATGCTGATTTGTTGGAAGAGCTCAGTCTTTGCCCAGCACACAATAAATCCTAAGTAAAAGTCAGCTGCACAGTAAGCTTATGATTGTATCCCCATGCCCTAAAATTAAGATGCAAATGATAATTTGAATATGATAAAATCATAAAAGAGCCCAGGTTGAAAGGGACTTCGAAAGATCAACTGGTCCAACTTTTCATGAGACAGGAAGCCTGAATGAGATTATTTAGACCCTCTTCAATCTCATTTTGAAAACCTCCAGTGGTGGGGACTCCACCCCTGTGGATATTGTTACACTGAATGATTGTTCTTACTGTAAAAAATGTCTTTTTTAATCTTGATATGAAACCTTTGCCAGTGCCACTTGTTCCTGTTGCCCCCTGTCTTCTCTGTGTGACTCTGTCCTCTTTGTAGCCACCCTTTACATACTGGAATACAGTGTTGAGCTCTCCCTGAGCCTTCTCCTCTCCAGGGAGAAAAGACTTAGCTCCTTCAGTCTTTCTTCACAGGGCAAGTTCTCCAGCCCCCTGATCCATCTTTGTGGCCCCTCTTTGGACACTCCCCATTCTGTTCACATTTTTCTTGAATTCTGAGGGCCAGAACTAGACAGGTGTTATAGTTTCAAAATGCTTCATGGAAATTTTTTTTTTTGTCCCTTGCCAACCCAGCAGTTTGGGGGTTGGGAGCCAGAATGAGATGACTGGTGAGATGGCTTGCTGAAGACCAGCTCTCTCACTACTTGCTCCTGGAGCCAGCTGACTGTCTAAAGCCTAAACAAAGGTATAGCTAATAGCTTCACATTCCAACATGATATCCGGGGAGACGATCAGGGGAGGTGTTTTCTTTTTTGGAGGAAAGGACTTTTCTTCCCTGACTTTGGAGGTGATCAGAGACGGGTTTCCCAGTGCTCGTTTTTTGCCTGTGTGCTACACCTTTTATATTTGTAGTAAAGAACCGTTATCCTTTTCTCTACATTTTCTGGTTAAAGTCTCTTATTCCAAAGGTTATGGTGGCTTGAGGAGAGGGAGGCCCCCTTCCTAGTCCAGAAGAATTTCTCACTTTCCTTGATAGACACTTTGGTTTCTTTTTAAACTGAGACAACACATTACTCCAGGTGCAGCCTAACAAGCACTGAGTAGAGTGGGATGGTGATGTCTATCACTGCTAGTAAAGCCCTTGCAGATGCAGCCCAGGGTCTGATTTACCTTTGTGGCTGCAGCAGCACACTGCTGACCTGTAATCAGCTTGTTGTTCACCAGGAGCCCCAGGTCCCTTTCAGTGATACTGTTCCCCAGCAGCAAATCCTGGCCTGTTCTGGCCTCTTTGTTATGTTGTCTCAGGTGAAGGACCTTGCACTTCTGTGGCAGTGGACTGTCAATATTTAGAATGAAAAAAGTATTGTCAAGAAGTGATTTGTGATGAGGGGGAAAAGGCTAACCCAAAAGCCTTAGGGACAGAGGATTTTGCTGTTTAGTGCATGTTACAAAATGGATGCTTTGTCCTTCTTTGTTAAGTCACTCTGTCCCCTTCCCAAAATCCCCTGACAGGCCTCTTATCTACTTGCATTGGAATGCAGGCAGGTCCTAGTAAAACCTGTAAAGATTGGGTGTCACTAACCCCCTTTTTAATTGGTTGTTAATCCTTTACCTTTATTTGCTGTGACCCAAATCCCCTCTAACTTCTCATGGGAGTGTCTGTACCCTTCCAAAACCCTATATAAACCCCTACCTATGTTCAGTAAACTCTCTCTCTCATCCCTCTCCTGCGGTCTCTGTGTGGCTCCTTGCGGGGTCCCGGGGGGCCATGTGGCAGGGGGACAGCCGGGGGGAGCATCACCCACCGCCAGCCATTACACACTTCTTAAATTTCATACAGTTCTTGCTCACCCACTCTTCCAGCCTGTCCATGTCTCTCTGTAAGATGTCTCTTCCTTCTCACATGTCCCACTTTGGTGTCATCAACAAACTTGGTGAGGCTGCTTTCAGATCAGTTATGAAAGTGTTCAGCATCATGGGGTCCAGTATTTATCCCTGAGGGACCCCACCCATGATCTCCATGCACTAGTTTCCCTGCCCTGTTTAGCAATGGTCCTGTATCTTCTTTGTGCTTCTGCTTATTGCTCGTGTCTCCAAAGATCCATTTCTTGTTCTCCTTGAAATCTTTGGCCAATGTCAGGTCTAGCTGAGCCCTAGCCCTCTTGGCTGCCTCTCTACACACCCTGGCAAGGTTCTTGTAGTCCTCAAAGGCTACATGACTGCATGTCCATAGCCAGAATCTTTCTCCAAATCCTGTGTCTGTATTTTTACCCCACTTATAGACTTTACCTCTTAGTATACATGATGAATTTTCAGAATATGAGTTGCCTGTTCATGTTAGATTCTTTATATTAATTAACCTGGATATAAAAAAAAAAGAGTTCTGTATTGTCATTAGAATGCCCACAGAACTGTAGTATTTCTTTTTGCATTGTGTAGAAAAGATTTCAGGTTTATTACTGCCTAAACACAACACCATTGGTATCAAACTTGAGTCAGAGATAGATTTGCCAAAAAAAATGGGTGCTATCAGAACCCAGGCAGGCCTGCCAAGCTTCTGAGATGAAGACAGTAAAATTAAAATGGGGATATGGCATTCATACAAATCACTGTTTTATGCCAGTCAGTGGACTTTTCTTCCATCTATCTGGCCTTTTGTGATGTCTGGAGGATTTGTTTTCAAAACTGTATTTACTTCTTAATGCTAGTGAGAACTAGAGCATTGTTAATACATATGCTTGACAATATCAAATTGGTAGACAATTAGCTTCAGTTATATAGAATATCTGAGGCATGTCTAATTTATTAGATTTTTAATTGGTCTCTGTGTGTAATGAACTAGGAAAAGATGAGAAATAAGGCTGTATAATTAAACTGAAAAACTCTTGGTTCCTCCCCACATTCATTGCTTTTCAACTATTGATTATTTTTTTAGTTGTTGCTGTTATTTATAACTTATTTAATTATATACTTTGGAATAATTTTTGGTGGATACTTGCCAGTTTGCTAATATTCACTGCCCACTACCTGATGGTGTCACAAACACACCATCTGTTCACTTGTACTTACAGAACTCTCTGAAGTAGCTAGCTGACTCAGGCTGCAGGTGGTAGGTTTGCTCAAAATACATAATTACCAAACTTCTAAATAACAAAACTTTTATTTAATGTATGCTTTTTTAAACCCACATTTGATTAAGGCTTTGTCAGCTACCCTCCAGTTACACACAAGCTTACCTCCACCACAAACATATCTGATATTATGCTGAAAAAAAGACTAATGACCTGCTTTCACACTTTATTTTTTCTGAAGGGTTTCTCAGCATTTTTCCTTCATGATGGGGCCAAACCTATGTGTCCTGGTCTCTGGACAAATTTCTCCTGATATCCTAATCACCTGCCCAGTGGTAGGCACCACTTGTGTGCTGTATCTGAGAGTGCCCCATCTTGGTTCACCTTTCTACTGAGTTTTGGATGGGAGAGTGGCTCTGAAAGCTGGGAACACCAGATCAGCCTCCCACTCATGCAGGTCAGTGCTTGAGGCTTGGCTGTTTTGTGGCTGCTGTACCCTTTTCTTTGGTTACTAATGAATTAATCCTTGTTAGAACTTCTTCAAAAAAGAAATCTCAGCAGGTTACACTAATAGTAACATAATTCTATGAAAAGGGAAAATGAAGCAATATTTTTGATGGGATAGTGGATATCTCTACAGGTTTTTACTTGAACTCCCTGAAACAGCCAGTGTTATTTCTGTGACTGAAGATTAATTTCTGTGCCATTATCAAATGTAACCCTTGAGGAATTAATTGCATTCTCATAACGAAGTCCTATTCATACCATCAAGCAATCTGGAACAGATAAGCCCCTTCTTGGGAAACCTCTGCTGCTTGACAATATTTGCCTTTTCTCAGACAGGTTATGGCCCACTGGGACCTGAGGAGCTCACTAAAGCACCATTTGTAATGCAGCGTGACAAATCCCGGAGCCAGGGCGATAATCTCTGCAAACTCTGTACAAACAGTCCCTGTGCCTCAGCAAAAGTGATTAATGGGCTCTGCGGAATCAGCATGAGGCCCTCGGCATTAATTACTTCCCAGGGACACTAAATGGAAACCCGGAGGTCTGCAGAGGATCCGGTGGGAGGCTGGGGATCGGCGTGGCCGGGCGGGATGCGGGGCTCTGGATGCCGCGCCCCGGGAGGGGAGCCCAGGAGGCAGCCCGGGGTGACCGGGGCGCTGCTCCACAGGGAGCCCCAGCTCAGGGAGCAGGGATATGCCGGCTTGGCCTCGGTGGGCACACCCTGGCACTGAGCTGCCCTGGCTGCAGCTCTGCTCCATCAGTGCTTGTGCCTTGGTCACACAGTGTGCTGGTGAAGTGAGAGAACCTGCACTGAGCCTGCTTTACAGTGGGGTCAGGGGGAGCAGCCAGGCAAGGACTGGAGGGCACATGGTCCTTCAGGAGAGACTGTGGTTTGAAATATTCCTTCTCTCTCTGCCATAGCTGTCGTGATTTAAAATGCACAGGTTCTTTGTAAATTATTGCAGTTCTGCTGCAATGAGTGAAACCGTGCCAGTTTATCTCCAGGGAAGATCTAAGCCTAAACGTTTTACAGAGAAAGAAAGACGATGAGGAGAGAAGTGTGCATTTATCTTTCCAGTATGTTCTCTGGGTCTCATCCAAGGGGAAAACTTCAACATCTTGTTTCAAGTCCTTTAAATCCCAGCTAGGGGACTCTGGTTAGAGATCCCCACAGAAAAGTCTTAATGAATTTACCATGCATTTTTTCTAATTCATTAAAAACATGTCAAATCCAGTAAAGCCTGCCTGTATATTTTCCCCTTCTGCCATAGAAGTCTATGGCAGGGATATCATGGCCTACCCAGCCCTCTAGAGTTAGTGAATGGTGGCACAGTCCCAGCTGCTGTGCCAGATGTGATGTGTTTGTGTCCAGCAGGCTGAACACCCAGTCTTTATATTATAACAGTGATTTCATCTGGAAGCAATCACTTGGTTATTCTGACTGTTCAGTGTGATCCAAGGAGCACAGAGGACTTCACTATGCTCAGATAGGAATTATGCTGATGGTACTACACCAGGTGTGGACCCATCCTGACTAGGATTTGACCCTCTCTCTTGTGTAATAGCCTGTGCTGATGGACATCAGGTGGGGAACTGTTCCCTACCCTATGTTATACACAGAGAAACAAAGGCAGAAATATCTTTTCCACTTTACATGTGAGGGATAAAAAATGCAGCATTTTGGCTTCCTTGTCATGTGCTTATCATAATATCCTAATTCATTCTTAAAGAGTGTGTTCATCTGACAGCCACCCTCCTAACTGAAGCAATACACCAAAATGGACAAACACAGGAAAAAGATACCTACCAGGACACTTTGCACAGTAACAGGTGCTTATGTAACAGGGGGTTTTAAACACAGGTAAATTAATAGGACAATTTTACACTTGCTCAAAGCACCCACCACCCCTCAGGTGTAGTTTGGCATTACACCTTATTTCTGAAGGTACTGTTCTGAGTGACAGTTAGAAAGTCCAAAGCTTACAAATCAGCTCTAAAAATAGTACTAAAAATCCTGCAAGCTCTCTGTCAAGATCTTCTAACATCTTTAAAAATGTGGCTCTCAAAACTTCACCAGTGAAGCCTCAACTAAATCTCCATAGATAGAAGTTCACTGTTTTCCTTGCAGAATTCTGTATTGACAAGAAAATAAATGAAACATTTGGAAAATAGCATGGCATTTAGTTTTACAGAGTATAACCTCCTGAAATTGCTGGGATAAAGACAGGGCAACAAGAATGTCACACTCAGAGCAAGGAGGCTTAGGCTCTCTCTTCTGAGAAATAAGCTTAAGTTTTAAAGGGACTTTCAATAATACAAGCAATAAAATAAAGTCATTATTTCAAACTGTTCTGAAGTTTTCCACAAATTTGACTGATCAGTGGGCCCGAAAGGCATGGACAGCAGGAAGAACGGTCTGTTTAGGGACACTTAATCCAGAAAGTCTGGAAGGAGGATATATTGTGACATGTACATGAGTGGCTTTCTCTATGCTATAAACAGTTTGATAGACATTTTATTCTGGCATCACAAATTCAGAGTCATGGATATAATCAAAGAAAAAGTATCTAATCTCAGGTAACCTTTTCACTTCCAAAGCCTCTCATCTGGAGTCATTACTACAGGACATGTTTAGCTCTGTGCTGGAATAGCCTCTCCACAAAGCAGACGGGTCAGAAAAGCAGTGCCTGGCAATCTGCTGATGGGAAGAAGTGCTTGGGGAGGGGAAAGAGCAGCTACCCTGGGGGCAGTGGGTCCTCTTTGTAGCATTTATTTTGCACCACGTGGAAAGAGTCTTTATTCTTCTTTGGGAAGTTTCTAGCTTTTGTTGATATTCAGAGAGAAGAGTTAACGGAAAAGCACTGGCAGCAGCTCAGCACAAAGAGGCCATATTACAGAGGAACCTCTGAGAACTCTCTAAATCACATTTCCTCACAGTGAAACAGGATGGGATTGCAGTGTCTCCTTGGCATGGTCCAGAAACCAAAATGATTCTTCATTGACTAAATAGTTGCATGAGCTATTTAGACTACTACTGCCTGCAGCCAGAGACAAAAGGAAGCCGCCTTTTCCTTGAATTCTGTTCCTTGCTCTCATGAGAGCTGGAAACAGGACTAATACGAAGCAATTCCTTTCATTGCCAACCCCAGGCTTCAGTTTGATTACTCACTGCATTAATTTATTGATTCTGTGATTTGAACCCATTGTTTTATTGATTTATTATTAATAGGAACACTGATGCAATCATGTGATTGTTCCATTTTTAATTAACTTTGCAAAATTGTAGCAGGTTTCCCCTTGCTGCCTTAAAAACAAACTGCCTTGCTTATTTTTTTTCAATAAGCCCCATTTCAATAAAATCCACCACACCAGTGTATTCTGTCAGCCAGAATTCCGTGGATCAGGAGTGCATGTTTAGAATAAAGTATTTCCAGGCCACTTGATTCTTTCTTCAGATTAGAATGAATCCCTCTTAAAATACATAGAGAGTGGAAAAGGCACAGACGGGAACTCGGGAAAAAAAACTGAATAGAGGAAAATGCCTTTTTTTATATCATACTACTTATTTTTCCCTTAACATGCTGTTCAATCTCATAATTATTTCTAACCTAATGACTGACAGATAGAAAAGGTTCAGAAATAGGACTTAGGCATGGACAAAATAACTGTTCTCAATGGTAGATGCATTTCCAGGCATCAGACTATTCAGTAGGGTGGCTTTAAATAACGGCCATAGTTCATATTTGTACAGTACCTTACAGTCTGCTCTGCCTTCTGTCACATTTGATAAGGAAATAGTCCACTTAGTGTATTGAAATTTCAACTGCAAGCCTCTGCAGAGTGTAATCATACATTCTTAGGGCATTTTCCATCCTGGCTATCTGGTGCTATTATTGAACTTTTCAATTTCTTGCCTGTGCTTTTTGCAGTGTGATTGTACCTTTTATTTCTTTCTCAGTGCTCTTTCTGTTCGCTGTTGTTCACAGAAATCTCCAACACTGGGTGTCCAAGTACAAAATAATGCTGCACAGTCCAGGCCTGGGGACTTCAGACAGACTTCAGACAGGGAGCTCCTACACTTACTGTGTGCATCCTTCTGGCACTCTCAGAAAGATGCTGGTTTTCTCCTTCAGTTTCCCTGGTCTTAAAATTGTCATATTTACATCTGGTACTCCTTTTTATCCGAACCAGAGCAAAAACAACTCAACATGGGCTGAATACATGCGCTTGTAGATGAAAAGCTCTATAAGCTGTTTCTCCAACATGATTTTCTGAATCAAAGAATGCAGAGAGAGAAAGGGGATAAAGGATCTATTGTCTGCCTAAAAAAAGTAGAATGTCTATAAAGGAAAGCACAGATAAGAAAGAACTAGAAATTACTAGAATGTTGATGCATCTCAATTTCAGTCTCCAAAGTTACAAGCAAGAAAATCAACTGCATCTCAGTGATCTGTAAAAGAAACTGGGACATTGTAGCTGGTCTAATGAAATCATTCCATCAGATGTGAGCAAACAGCTGGAAGAGGAAAACTGCTGGTGTAAAGACCCTGCGATGAATTGCTCACCAAAGTAACAGCAACTGCAGAAATATGCCAAATTCATTGAAGTTTCAAGAAGAAAAGACAACTGCTGACCACACTGCTGCAAAGAAAAAGGTGTCTGCCAAAAAAAATCAAAGGTTATGAGCCGTGAAATATTCACAGTATCAGCAAAAGAGATCCTCTCTTCTCAGCAGCTCTCGCTGGGACTTTTGCCACTTCTGGGAGCTCACAGAGTGGAGGAAAACTAGTGATTGGAGGTTTTGTTGAGCTGCACGTTCACACAGAAGGGAGCCTCAGCTGATAACAAGGCTGCTGCAAGCCAGACCATGCTGATCCTGATGTTGCAGCTGGGATGCACTGGGGAACTCCTGAGACCTGATCTGGGACTCTGCTGGGACAGTGGATGATGGGGAACTGTCACAGTTTAACCCCATCTGACAACTCAGCCCAGCACAACCATTTGCTTATTCCCTGCTGGTGGGATGAGGGAAAGAATCAGAAGGGTAAAAGTGAGAAATCTCATGGGTTGAGACAAAGTCAGTTTAATAGGCAAAGCACAAGCTGTGCACACATGCAAAGCCAAACAAGAAATTCATTCACCACTTCCCATGAGCAGGCAGGAGCTCAGCCCTCCCCAGGAAAGCAGGGCTCCATCACGCATAATGGTGACTTGAGAAGACAAACACCATCACTTGAATATCTCACCCCACCTTCCTTCTTCTTCCTCCAGCTTTATACACAGACAGTGAGACCATATGGCGGGGAATATCTCCTTGGTCAGTCAGGGTCAGCTGTCTCAGGTGTGTCCCCTCTCAACTTCTTGTGCACCCCCAGCCTCCTTGCTGAGTTTTTTCTCCTGTATTTCAGGTGTTATTTTAATGCTGTCAATAATTGAGCTAATTTTTGATGGCAAATGATCCCATCTGCTCTCTACTAGTGTAAATATTTCATTTATCATCATGCTTTTTCCAGCTTTCAAACTTAGGCTGCTGAGAGAGCTCAAAGGTAATCCTGTGCATCTTGTGAGTGGGACAGAGCA
Source organism: Scytalopus superciliaris (assembly GCA_013400415.1). Lineage (NCBI taxonomy): Eukaryota > Metazoa > Chordata > Aves > Passeriformes > Rhinocryptidae > Scytalopus > Scytalopus superciliaris. Next base: position 61,741 of record VXBX01001072.1, read on the forward strand.
AACAGAAAGGCCACAGCACTGCTAGCTCACCCACTCATCCCTCCACAAAGCCATGCTTTTCCTGATAAAGTGCTTTAAGAAAGTAATATTATACACCAAAAAGATTAAGCTTTTTAAATGAAGGAAGAAGCTGTGTCACAGCTTGATGAGCAGTGGATGAACAGTAACCGGAAAAAAACCCAAAACCCTGTTTCATATCATATACAATGGAAACTTTACAACATACTGTAGAAGACACTTGGTTATTTTAAATCTTGTAGAATGGACCACCAACACCCTATTCACATGTACACACAAGTAAATTAGATGATACTTAATTTTTGCTATCTGTCAGAGAAGAGTAAGAGGCTAGGTCAACTCACCAGAAGAAACATGATTCCCAAGGGTATCCACAGCTTCAGTTCAAAGCTCAGATCAATAAGGTATTCCTGTGCCTTAGAATAAAGACTTGTAAATATGTACTTGCCACCTGATTCTCTTTGTAATATAACCAGGGGGTATGTCTCAACAAGTGATAATTGGAAAACAACCACATGTGAGAAATCACCTTCCTTCAGAAAGGAGACAGCCAAAAATAGAACTGAGCAGATCACAGCCCAGGGTGCTCCAGGATCTTTCCACATGAATGAGAGTGAGTGAAAATGGAATGGCAAAATCAGAGTTGATGACAGCCTGCCTGCCTGCTAGATGTGACCTGAAAATGTATTTTAAAACATTTCCAACTACTATCACAATTCAGGCTGCATGTCTTTGTTATCTGCACACAGAGGGGCATTTTAGAGGGAAATGGGTGTCTCTTTTTCTGGCCATGCCTCTTAGTAGGCATGAGGTATTCCCAGAGCCCTTGGCTCGGTCTGTGGTGTTTGCTATGCATCTTTCTGTGCCAAGTACACCCATTTCACGTTGAGCAAATCACTTCAGGAGTAATGAAACTGCCATTTCCATCAGACATGAGTGCTATGCCAGCCCTGGCTTGCTGCTAGAAAGCAGGATCCACTGTGCAGGTTGGAGCTTGGCAGAAAGAAGGGGGCAGGATGGGTTTCAAGAAAGCAGCTGTGTTTTAAGAGCAGGAGATCAAACCCAGGGTCTATTTGGTTTGGTGCTCTGCTTTCAACAACCACCAGGGCTGGGTGCCTGCAGTTTTGGGTAGGACAAGATATCCCAGGAAGCCTTCTTCCAGGAAGTCACCAGACTGACCATTACACAGATCAAATGTCTGTACATCAGGGTAGCTTATTTCAGCATCAAGAGCATATTTGGTTTGCTTCTGATAAAGTGTGGGAAGAATCATGAGAGGCATCAGAGAGCCCCACTGTACCTACGTTACCTGCACACATAGGTGGAAGTATGGTCCAAGGAAGGTGAAGTTTTGTCTAAGGCTATTTTAAGGAAGGAACAAACATCTCATCCAATTTCCTGTTCTTTGACAGCAGTCAGATCCATTACTTGAAGGATTTTTTCAGTGTACCCGTTGAGCAGGACAAGCTGACTAGAACAAATCTGAAATGCAGAATTAGAGAACAGGCTTCTATTACAGCACGTGCCCTTCTTGTCTGTCTTCACCACACTAGTCACCTTAAGAGGAGAGTGACCTGGGAGATTTCAGCTGGGCATGGTTGGACAGCAGCTACAATAAGACAAAGAAACAGGTAAAGAAAATGACAAACCAGTGTTCAGTGTTGAACCATGATACTCACCTGGCAGCTGACCTCTGCCTGACTCCCTTCAGAGAGCCAGTGGCTTCTGACTGTGACAGGCAATTTGTTCTGACCTTTTTAAACCCTGAGAACCACCACCATTTTTTTTCTATCTTGTTCAACATGCTAAAAATTAAGGGATCACCTTTCTTCTCTGGACCATGGCTTTAATTGTAATTTGGAATTTGTAGTGTTTGGTAGGTTTGTATTTCAGGGGAAAGAGATGCTTTTCTGTGCTCCTTTCTCCAGTGGTGGTCATGGTGTGGGTAGTGGGTCACATGAGAAGGTCCATGCTTGGAATCCCTCCTCCTCTGCCAGCTAAAGCAAAAGGAGAGCATGTAAGTTAACCACAATGGTTAACCAAATTATCTGGCCAGTGACCTCATAATAATAATGTTTGAATGTTGTGTTCTCCCTCGGTAAGGAATAAGGAGAGAGTGAAGGAGTGGCCGACATGAGCCCAGCACAGTCCTCTGGGGTGACCACAGTGCTTGGTCACAGAGGGTTACATCTTCCCATGAGATGATGAAGGCCATCTTTCCACAGCACCATTTTTGTTTGTTCCAGCACTAGTGGTGAGTGAGAGTGAGCAGTGACAGTGTCAGCTCCCGTGGGACATGATCACCGTGTTTCTGGACAAGACCATTGAATGCCCCCCAACAACATCCCAGCTCCTTGGGCCCAAACTCCAGGACCAAAGTGCCCATTTCACTGAAATCCATGGGGAGATTTCATTTCACTTCAACAGTACCAGCATTTCAGCATTTTTTCCTTCATGTGACAATGTCACTTCCCCAGAGTGATTTTTTGGTCCCTGTGGCAAAGTTTCCACTAGTATTGGATAGACTTTCACCTGCCTTTGGCCTTGAGTAGTGAGATCTCCATACCTGGACAAAGAGAAAGAAATATTTGTCCTGTAATTTAAATTTAATAAAGAAAAAGAGAAAGAGAAAAGAAAAGCAAGGGCAAAAGAAATGGAGGAAGGCAGAGGCACAGCTGAGGGGGCTAGGACACCTGAAATGAGAAAGTCCCAAGATGGAGTATTAGAAAGACAGTAGGTCAAAGCTGCACATTAAGTTTATCACCAGGCTGTTATTTTTATATAGTTGGGTGATCCATCCCAGGCACGTTTTCTCTAAATGAGCGAAGCATATGGCAAGCTGCCCCTATAGTTATGTGCACATACAGGAGTAAAACACCTTGTCCCAATTTTTGCCAGAAATTTCCAGGTATGCTAAGAACACAAGGAGATTTTTTTTTCTGATTCCACTTGCCCTAGGAACATTCCTTTCCCCCTGTTTAATAATAACCCTGCTCTGAAGGTGGGACATCTGTTGAATTCATCGTACTTCATTTATCAAGTTTGCAAAGATACACAGAAGACATCCCTAGAGGGATGGGAAGTCCTGATACTCAGAAATAAAAGTTAATATATACTTTGCTGGTGTAATGGGAAATTTTATTACTTTCAGAAACATATTTCAAGTTGGGAGACAAAGATTTTAGGCAGATCTTTTGGAGAAAATTGTGCTTTATTGAAAATTGATATAGAAGTAGATTAAGTCTCTTCCCATACATTAATGCAACAATGCTTTGGATTGCCTCAAGAGGTCTGGCCAGCTTACGAAAAATCTGAGTTTGTGTAACTGATAGTCAAGTTTACCAAGGAGCATTCTACAGGTGAGCCCAGTGTTTACATTAAAGTATCCTGAACACTGGAAAGTATCTGTAAAACCAGGCAAAAGAAATTGAAACCAGACAATTTGAAAATCCATTCTTACTGAAAAAAATATATATGACAAACACCTTGACAAAAATCTCAAATGTTGTAAAATACTGTAGCAGCAGCAGTAGCTTCAGCAAACAAACTGGAACTTGGAGATATAAGCAGAGTTTTGTCTCCTGCTCTTCTGGCAGTGCCTAGATAATCAGCTAAGATTTGATGCCATTGCCTCAGAGCTAGTTAATGTCTCCGTGAAAAATACCACCCTCTGGTGTTAATGTGCTGCTCACTTGCCAGTGGACTTGCAAAGCAGAGAGGGCAGGACATCACCAGCGAACTTCAGCTGTGCTGTCTCTTACCCAGACAGGACTCTTGTCACCAAGAGAGTCTGAGATATCCATCTCAGAGCCATGAAGGGATGCAAAGGATCCAGCATGACTCTGAGATGGGCCATGGTTGGCACTACTGCTGAGGAGATTGGCTGTCCTGGATGCTATTTTGGGATGATGACAAAGTGCATCAGGCCTGCCTGAGCTCCACTAACAAACAGGTTCAGAAATTACAGCCTCAAAAAAGGAAAATAGTGTCTTTCTGAAGGCTGTCAGGGAGTGATGGGAGTGATGGTTTTTTTTAATCTAGTACCATAAATAATAATAATAATAATAATAATAATAAAAATTCATTCACTATAGGAAAATTTTTGTTCCTCCTCAATATTATTCTAAACAAATTTGTTCTGCCTCATGTTCCCAGTGCTCACCGGAAGGCTGCTATGAGGTCTCCCCAGTGTTTCCTCTTCTCCAGGCTGAACAGACCAAGTGCCCTCAAGCCACCACTCATATGGCTTTCCCTCGAGGCCCTTCACCATCTTCATTGCCCTCCTCTGGACACTCTCTAACAGCTTAATCTCTTTCTTAGACTGCAGTGCCCAAAACTGCACACAATATTCAAAGAAAGGCCACTCCAGTGCAGAGCAGAGCAGGACAATCCCCTCCCTTGACTGGCTGGTGATACTTTGCCTGGTGCCCCCCAGGACACGGTTGGCTCTCCTGGCTGCCAGGGCACTGCTGACTCACATTCAGCTGGCCATTGACCAGCACCCCCCGGTCCCTTTCCACAGTGCTGCTCTCCACAGCCTCTTGTTCCCTAGTCTGCACATACATCCAGGGTTGCCCCATCCCAGGTGCAGTATCTGGCACTTCCCCCGTTAAACTCCATAGAGTTGGTCATTGCCCATCTCTGCTAGCTGTGAGTACCCCCAGGGGAGCTGTCCTGGACTTTCCTGGGAAGTCTGTGCTCTGCTACTGATGTTCTAGCTTCCTGAAGCTTCCTACAGCCTTGTGAAACCTTCCCTAGCTCAGGAGCAGTCATTCCCTGGCTGTAAACACCACCCTGAGAAGCACAGCTCCTTAAACAGGAAATTGGTGTCTCCTGTCACTGGGAGTTGCCACCACTTTTTGAGTGTGTGGATGACCTTGACCTCTAGGATTTCTGAAGAAGACTCCAAAAAAGCGAATTAACATAAATCCAATTACTTTCAAAGTTTTATCACATGTCTAAATTACCTGTGAGCATTGTTTAGATGGAGTCTGATTCTAACTGGCAGGGTGAAGGGACCTGAGAAGCCCCTTTTGCCTAGAAGACCTTTCAGATCTGAGGATAGAAGAAAAAGGGAATAGCAAGAATCTCAAAATCTGTTTTCTGTACAGCTAAACTTCTCCATGGCAAAGAAAGCATATGGTATGAATGCAGCAACTCATTAGTGCAGACCTTTGGGAGACACTACGATTAAGCAAAACAGAGCCAGATGAACATTTGAGAGAAACAACAAATCGCCGATGTTGGAGAAAAATAACTGAGAGCCAAATAACTACAGTTGCAGACTCACGAAAAGGATATTCAGGAATGTGATTTCTGGGAAAGACTTTTTCTGAGGAACATTTTCTGGCTTTGTGAGACCAATCCAGCGATGGAGGGAGTAGGTTAGCTCAGTTCTCAGTGGTGGTGCAGGAAGATATTTAGGTTGATAGCAGAGAGATAATGACATTTTTCTGTGGACTGTTTCCACCTCATAGTACTTTAAATGTTTGAAGAATTTAGGTTTCTTCCTGGGGCTGCTTAGATTCTTCATTGTTTTTACAGTGAAGTATTATAAAATAGCAGAAATGCCATGAAGACAACTTTCCTTCTATTTCCAGAAGGAAATATGGAGTCACAATGGAAGATAAATGCATATGACCTCACACACATCCTCCAGTCACCAGGAAATTAACTGCTTTAAATCTTCTTTTCTTGGCCTTTTGCCCACAGTTACATGGCTTTCATCAAGAGCTCATGCCTACCAGACTTTATTGTGCTTTTAAATCCTAAGCCTGAAAAAGAAGATCTAATTTAGTTGATTGAAGGAAAAAATTAGAGAAAAACTACAGTTTGTAATGAACTATATTAGCTGCTTCCACTACATTTAACTAGGATGTAGAAGGTAGTTATAGGAGGGTGTGTTTTAAACATGTACAAACTATGTTTTGTGGTGATGATTTATCAAATTATAGGTTCTGCAATCAAAAAGATAGTGCCTCATTGCTACTGGCACCTTTTCATTAAACTGGATTTCTCTATCCTGTGTTTGGAAGAGAATTATTTTGAGCAGTATTAATTAGAAGCTGAAGTTTTCAAATAAATACACAGTTTCTGTAGAAGGCTTGTCCAATGACCTTAAAACACTAGTTTTTTGGTTTTTTGTTTTTTGGTTTGTTTTTTTTTTTTGTGCTTTAAATGTCAGATCCAAATTTACTGTAATGTATTAAGTTATATTGTTGGATTTAAAACCCAGTGCTAGCTTGGTACTTCTCTGTTAGACTAGGCAGAAAAAAAGTTATGGATGAGCATTCATTACTCACATCTGTGTAACATTCAGGTGAGACCAGCTTGATTTTTGCCTAAGAGTACCTTTTTCTGGTACTCTAGTCTAAGCTTTTCCCAAGTGATGAAGAACTGATTGAGCATCAGTGACTTGGGTGCCGGGACTCTGTCCTGTGAGGCTCCCGGTGAGAGGTGCTCTCTCCACCCTGCTCTCACCTCTGCCACTGGCAGGATGTGCTGTGCTGGGGCACAGAGTAGTGGCTTTCCTCTGCAGCTGTGATGTGCTTGAAGTGATGAGATGTAGGAGTGGGATGTCGGGGCACACAGCTCAGTCATTCTCATGGGGCTCTCTCACATGGGCTTCATCCTGGGCTTTCCAGTAGGACAGGCTGGGAAATTCCTCTGTTGGGGAGAAGGAGAGTGGAACTTTGTAGTCCAGGTGGCTTCTCAAGTGCTGTTCACAGAGAAGTGTCCTCTGTGTGTTCTTGCAAAGTGCATCCCTGAGGACAATGTCAGCTTCTGTGGCGCTGGAGAATCCCAAGTCCAAAGCTGCCAGGAACTCTTGGCAGCTCACAGCTGAGTACCAGATTTGGGGCCACAGCATAAGAGTATCCATTTTCCCTTTGGGCAGAAGAACACTCAGGCAAAGCTTTTCACCTGTGTACTCAAAATGGTCTGTAAGCCAGTCACTGCACTGCAGGAATCCAGCAGCTCTGGTACCCTTCTTGCACAGTGCTGCCCTCCTTCAACCAGGGACAGCCAGTGATATCATGTGCTCATTTTCTTCACGTTTAGATCACATGCACTGTGCTGCCATGCACCCAGGCATTTTGCAGACCAGATCCTCTTAGCATAAGGAAGAAAGTGTCAGGTTCAAAAAATTACTTGTTTACTTGTTAACTAAAACCACACCCATTAATACAAAAACAGAAATACCACACTCAGGAGACAAAGAGCACGTAATCACAAAATTCTAGAGAGTAAGAGTATTCTTGTCTTTCCTTCCAGCATGGTAAGAATGTTTGGGTTGTGATTTTCCACTGATGATGCCTTATTTTACATGTGAGGTAAGGGTGTGCTTCATTTTACAGTACAGAATGAGTGCATGTAGCTTTTGTTCCAGAAATCTGGTCACAGAGTCACAGAATCAATTAGGTTGGAAAGGACCCCTGAGATCCTCAAGTCCAACTTATGACCAAACCTATTGACCAGTGTCAACTAGACCGTGGCTCTAAGAGCCACACACAGTCTTTTCTTGAACATCTCCAGGGACAGGGATTCCACCACCTCCCTGGTCAGTGCATTCCAATGTTTAATCACCCTTTTTATCCTTTAGTAGGAAAAGTCTTGTCCCTAAAATTAAGCAGAAAACTCTTTGTTACTGTTGAAAAACTGGACTTCAGGGATGACAGAAACAGAGAAGGGTTTTGAAGAAAGCCCACAGAGACAGCATGTTCATGTTTGTACCTGTTATCTATTGAGCAGGCAGGTAATTTTGTCATATCCTGCAGGCCCTGTCTCCCATCCTGCTGAATCCAGTTCAGCTGGCAGACCTTATGTCTCCACCTGGTTTGCAATGAAAACCCACTTTCAGTTCAGCCTTAGGGATTCAGAGTCCTATGGCTCCACTGCATGTGTGCCCCAGGGGCTGAGCTGCTCGCTCAGTTGCACCTCACCAAAAGCAGCAAAACCTGCTGAACACCTGCAACCCTCTGATGGTCACGTCATCCTGCCAAGGGAATAGCACAAGAGACAGGGGCACGAGTGATGGTGGCTTTGCTGCCGATGTGAGGATGATTTAAATATTCCTTATAGATTCCTCTTGCATATGATGGGTCTGCTTTTCTTGGGCTTGGTTTTAAACCTTTTTAGTATTGGCTTTGAACAGGGCCTCCCTGTAATTCCACAGGATCGGTGGGGAAGGTGAGAGATCCCAGGGATCCCAGCCCCAACTCACACCCCAGGGAGCAGCCTGCCACAATTAATGAACTGGAACTGCTTCTCACAGATGTGAAAATGAAACTTTGCACTGGAAGCACCAGTGTCTTTTGCACTTATTTCAGTCTTGAGACATGATCAAGGAAAACCTGCAGCTTGTGTTGCTAAGTAGCTACTACCACCATAACAAATCTTTTTGTGTCTTTTCTGACTCATTGCTGCCTCCTTCAGCATCATCAAGACTAGGTACAAGTTTGCATTTGCGTAATTACAAAATGCAAAATTGTATGGTTAGTTTACTTTCAGGGCCTCTCATCTGTTATTTAACCAATCAGAGAAACATTCCTAAGCATCAAATTTGGCTTGGAAATCCAAATATTAAGCTTCTTCTCCTATTTTTTCTCACAACACTTGACTGTGGTTTCTTATTCCTCAAACATCAGCATTTCTTTTGTTTTGGAGATTAGTCCCATAGTCAAGGAATATGAGAAGCAGATTAATTTGTACAAAGACAAACTTAGCTGAACTGTTCTGCAAAAATGCTCAGCAGTGGAACGGTGTGTGGTATTCTGATCCCTTCATTTCAGAGTTAGCAACCCAGTGCGATGTGCAGTACACGCTGCTGGCAAGGTGCATGTTGAATCTAATTCCGACTTAGTCTCCAGTATGGTGGGGACTGGATATATTAGCTTTCACAATATGGACTGAAAATTAGTGTAGACACATCTGCTGGCAGCGGCTGGGCTTGAGCTTGTCATAGAAATACCTGATTTGAGGGAGAACTTTCAACTTCTGCCTTGGAAAAGCAGAATATCAATAGTGGTGTGCAAATTGAAGATGAACATGCCAATACACCAGTTTCAGCCAGGCCTGGGACACCTGAATTCAAACAGGAATATTGTGAATAATTTTGTTAGACTGATTTAACACACATGCAGAGTTGGCACAGCCATCCTAAAAACAATCCTCGCTCCTTCCCTTCTCTGTTCTCCTGCCTGGTGCTTCTTGTGTTATGCTGGAATAAGTTTCTGTATGTCTGCCCAGTGCACAGGATGTGGGAATTGGTCCAGCTGGAGAAAAAAACCCACATTTCTTTTGGTGGGTTTTACCCTGAATCAATTCCCACCACCCTCAAACTTAGCAAACTAAATAGTACAAATAATTGCCAGTACTACCTGGGCACTGCAAGGCAAGGAAGGGAAAAGTATTCCAAAAAAGTAGCAAAAAAGTGTAATTTAGCAAGAGTCCTTGCACAGAGAACACTACTGGCTTTAAAGGCCCATCTGCTCCAGAAGGATGCCAAGTGTCATGAACAACTCTTGTGTTTCTCATCACATGTATTCTTGATCAATGTCAAACAAATTTATAAACATCCATGATTAAAGGTCAACCACACAGTCCTCAATTATTTAGTGTTAGTTTCAGACTGCATTATGATGTTTAATGTTTTTATTGAAAACAAAAGTTGGGCAAACAGGAAAAGCAGAGGGGGCTGTGGAAGGGAGAACATGTAGAGACCCAGCTCATGACAACCAAACTACCTCTTGTATCCTTCCTTGCTGCTGGGGAATAGCTGCGGCCAAATGAAATTGGAGGGTGTGTTTTCCCAGAAAGTTTCTGGCACTTCATTCTACTTATAGCACAACATTAACATTAGCATTTGGCTAATATGAGTATTTTCTGCTAGCTGACTTTTTATAGGTTGTTTTTTTTTTTTAATTCTGCATGAAGATGTTCTAAACTAAAACAAATGTAAACACAGCTCCTGTGATAATAACCAAGGAAAATCTTCCCTTCCTCTACCTCCTTTCTTATCTCTCCCATGGCGTTATCAGAGATTCAGAGGTCAGCAAGAAATGTAGAGAACTCTCCTTTCTTCCTTGTGTGTTGGGACAACCTATTTCTTGGTCTTTCAGCTTTTCTCTCATGTTCATGGTGCAGGAGTTCACACTATATAGCCCACCCACTCCTTACAGAAGTAACATATGAAAAATCTTTGAAAAAGCACAAAGATAAATGCAACCCCTTGAGGAAAGAGGCTGCACAAGTAGTGGACACTTGAGAGCTCTAGAAACAGAAAAATTTATCTGAGCCCCACTCCCCCTAGTAAGTACTGTTAAGTACCACCAGACTCAGGTGCAGCAGTGGGATGACAATATGGAGTAAAGACTAACTCTTTGCAATTTGACTTCCTTTGCCAATGTAGGACATCAGCTGCAAAGACCGAAGCAGAAAAGGCAGTCTTGTTTGTGCCTACAAAAGATGGGCTCAGCTCAAGATCCTCAGCACCATATATTTGAGCCTCCAACAAAGTCCTTGAAGCAAAGTTGTACACAACAGCTGCCAGGTCAGTTGCTTAGCAAGTTGGTTTAAAATTACAAAAGTGTGAGTTTCCGTGATACTTTTAGCCAATAATTGCATCTAAGTCTTGTGAATTAGGAAGAGTCCTCTACTCGTACCCTTCCCAGAAACACAGCACACAGTTTAACCCTCAGCTATAGATAACATCACCTGCCTCACTTCCTCCCTTCAACCCCAGCTGAAGTAAGAATAGATCTCTCTCTCAGGAGAGCTGGAGCAGTATGTTTTCGAGGGGGTCACACACACAGAGCAAGAATTCATTCAACAACTCAATTTCCTTGAAGGAGTATTTCCTTAGATTCATAAACTGTTTTCCTTCTTACCAAGGAGAAGTAATTTGGAAAGCAGGGCATGCATAGTACCCCTGCTGTGAACAGTTAAGTTTTGCAGACAGAACAAACCTGCCACCAGTGGGAAGGTGGAGTACGGAGAAGCATTTACAGCAGTCCCTTCTCCTCACTGCTGCAGTGTAACACTGTAGCCAAACACACTAGAGATAGTCCACCCTGAGAGAGAAGGGAGTGAGGGAACACATTTTACAGTAATGTTATCAATCAAATCTAAATCCCTCACAAGACAGCTTTCTGAAAACTAGGTTTTACTCACTGAACTGTGAGAAAAATGGCTTCCTATGTAGTAAAAACTAAGTGAATGCTTATGGTTAATTCCTTAAAAAACATTTAGACATTTGTTTGAGGAGGAACTGTAATAAAATGCAGATGGCTGTGCTTCTTTACAAAGATATTGGAGTACTTTAAAAAAACCAGTCGTCACAGGGAAAACAATGAATGCTGTGCAACAGAGAGCCTTTCTGCATTTCATCATCTGTGTCCATATCAGAGTAGGGAAATATACTTCCTGTACATACAGGAGAAATATAGAGCACAAGTGGTCTATCATCAATCCTGAGACCTTACTCAACAGCTGATCAGTGTATTACCACAAAGCCTGCTTTCCAAGAAATGTAAGCCTGTCAGTACTACTTGCAGGCCAAGGTCAGATCTGGTAACAAATCCTGTATATGATAAAGCAGAGCTTACATTCAGTGCCCCAGATTATGGTGTCATCAGGCATGTACGTTTGTGCAAAATCAGCTTGTCATGAGTGTTATCACAGTGGTGTAACTGAGCAAAACTGATGACAAAAGTGTACTAGATTTTCAATAGAAGAGGCAGAAGAGCTACCTTTCACTCTAGTCTGAGTGTCAAGTTCCCATATGTCTCTCTCTCCCTTACAGAGCTTGAACTAAAGGAATGAAAGTCGCTGTTTTCCAGTGCAGGCAAGCTGTACCTACACACACACACACACACACACACACACACACACTGGGGCTGGCTCAGCACAGGCCAGCCTGCATCCCATGGGATGGGCCCAGCTACTTCCGTGGGTCTCTCAAAAGCAGTACAGTCACTTGTGAATGGAGCCCAGACTATGTCAGATCACTGGACCCAGACTGGCTCTTCACTTTCTCAAGGCAGCCCATGTCCATCAGAATTCACTGCCCCAGGCTCTGCATAAGCTCTGCAGGTAACCATGTGACTCCAGGGGAGAGGCACTTCATCTGTAGGTTTGGATCTACCAGGAGCATGTAACTTCAGAGGCACTGACATACTCACAGGCAGAGGCAATTCAAGAAGCAAGGGAACAGCAGAGCTGAAAGAATTCAAGCTGGATATGTTCTGGCATTCAGAAGAGACAGGCATGGAGATGAATCACATTTTATAGACAGTCTCTCCTCATTTTTCACAGACATTTGTAGCACAGAATGCTTGAACAAATGTATAGTATAGCCAGTAGAGCAACCCTTCCTGCTGGCAAGAAACCTATTTACATATTCAAGCTTTAAATCTCTCAAAGACCTAAATCCTTACACGTCCCCTCCTAATACCAAAATAACCAACCTTTAAGTGCTCAGCCACTCTTACATAAATGGAAGGTGTTCAAACAATACAGAGCTAACACATAACAGCTTATAACACAACTTTTATTAGAAAAGTTATACATAACAGCATCAACTATTTTCAAGAATATTAACCTTGAAAAGCAACAAAACCAGACTAAAAATGTGTAACAAGAAACAAATGACCTTCTCTATAATTACACATTCAAGTTATCTACATTGTCTCTTTTTACAAAGGGGGAAATTATGGTTTTACAGGCACATCATGTTGAAAATAAAGCTGCAGTAACTTTATACAATTAACTTTTTCAAAGAATTATGAAACCATGGTCATCATGTAGTCTCAGAGTTTGTCAAACATTCACATAATTTTACAGTTGAGTATACACTGAAATTTCAGAGTCCCAAAACTATTTCACAAAAGTGCCAACATTAAAACCAGAACCTTCAGTGTGAATAATTTTGCCCTAAAAAGTTAAGACAGGTCTCCATAATCAACATATTCACATAATTTTTGGTGCTACCTGGTCTAACAGTAAAGCTTCATTCTTTAGAAATGAAATCATATGGGACTTCTTTTGCAAAACTGGTAAAATGTTTTGAACACAGGAGTGTACAGTATCAGAACAAATTGATATTAAAACCATAAATATATACTAAGAGCCATTAATGCACTACACAATTAAGTGGAATTGTGCCCATTTGTACTCTATATTCAAAGTTTTTTGCCCTTTCAGTACAAGTGGTATCTGAATTTAGATACTTTTCTTATCTTCGTATGCCTGCTTAATTAAAAAAAAAAAAATCAGATAATTTACAATCTAGAAGTCTGTTTTAAAAAGTCTGGAGTTTATATACAGCTCTAACAAACCTAAAGCATTATGATATCTTATAGGTTTAAGTGAAATGACTAGTTTTTATTTGTCACTTATTAACAGTAATTAGCCATCATCAGTAGTGGACCATAATGACATTGTAAGTGAAAAGGAATGTTTTGTCTGAAATGCTTAACACGGTCTGTCTGTTCACGTATCACACAGAGGAAGTGCTTTCCACAGACACTCATTTCCCCTTAGCATCAAGGGCTACAAAAATCTGACTGCAAAAATGCAGTGACACAGCAAGCTGACATATCAGGCACCACCTTTCATATTGGCAGCTTTAAGAGACCCACGGTGTGCACAAAGATCTAGAGAAGGGGAAAAATACCCACTACTATGAGAAGCAGGCTGAACATTTCAGATGAGTTTGGCAAGTTTTTAATCAGACAACAGGTTGGCCATTCAGGTTTACTTGTACAGGTTAAAAATATCTATTGAATCAACTAGTCAAATTATTGTAAGACATTTTCATTGATACTCAACATCACATGCACCAATATTGCACACATCTGCTCCGAGGTGTTAAAACAACCTTTATCTGGGCACTTGAGCTGTCTGGTTTCTGCAGCTGGAAGTCAAGTCACCCACCCCAGCAGTTTCACTAAAAATTTGAGTGGTAAAGTTAAAATACAAACCCCAAAATAACCCCAGAAGAAAACCAAGGACTTTATACAGACAATAAAATCTAAATTTTCTGCAATGGTCTTGTGGGCCCTACAGAGAGGGCAATACACGTACACACTAGTGAGACGAGCACTAGCTCTGGCTCTTACACAACCATTTAGATAATATGAAACCTGGGACCAGGTGTTGCAATGATATCACTGTAGGGCTCCTCCTGTGTCAGCTCTATAGCTTGTTGTTTTTTAAGTACCAGGAAACTGTAGAATTTTGCAGCTGCTTGTTTTCTATTTGTATTTCTGCACAGCTCAAGCAAACTGATGGATTCTGCTCCAGTCTTAGCAAGAGCTCTCTGAAAAACACAACATTGATACGACAAATCAAATAGAGAATTACACAGAAACAACAACGTCTCTTGGTAAAATTCTGCTTGCTGTTAAACCCAGGACACTGTGAAGGATTCAGAAGCACCTGACATTGGATGAGCACATTACAACATATACATGAAAATTTCTACAGGCATCTTATCTAAATGAAACCAAGTAGGCGTCCCAGAGATGTGTGACAAATTACTCTTGAATCCACTGAACTTATTCCAGAAACACTGTAGTATAACACAAGTTTTTCTTTTTGCAGCCAATAACTAACTAGTCTTTTTTGACTACAGGACAATTTTTTTTTAAATAGGAATAAAAACAGAAAGGAAAAATAAATCAGGTTTTATTTCTCAAAATAAAAGTAACTCAAAAAATAATCAAATAAAATTTCAACAGCTAATGTTCTTTAAAATATGCATAATTTTCCCAAGGAGAAAGCCTGTTTATTTCTAAAATTCCTCTGTTTGCCTGAAACTAAGTATCCAAAGTTTCTTACATTTCCTCAGAGTCTTGGCAAGAATATATTAAAAAAAACACCATGAAAATACATCTTTTTGCTGGCTAGGACAACAACTGAAATCAATTTAAAACAGAACCTCCTCTGGAATATCTAGTAGATGAAAAGGTATTAGGCTGGCCAAACCAAATTACTTTTTACTAATCAGATCTCAACTTCAAATCTCATTGCAGACTTAATGTGTGATGCTCTTCTGGGTACAAGGAAGAAAGAATAGAAAAAAGCTAGACATGGTCCAAAGAGAATTCTGAAGCTCTTTTCAGAAATTGGGATGAAACATTCAGAGAGGAAAACATTACACATTATCAACTCAACATCTGTATACTTTAGAAATTACTTTTAAGCTACAACTATACTGGTTTGGTCTAGGACAGTTGATTTTCTTCACAGCAGCTCATGTGGTGCTATGTTTTGGAGCAAGTAGGCTGGGGGTACACAAGGGGTTGTGAGGGGACACCACCAGCACAGCTGACCCCAGCTGGCCAGAAGGATAATCCATGCCATATGGCATCATGCTCAGCATATAAAGCCAGGGGAAGGAAGAGGGGGGTGCGTGAGCACTTGCAATTGTGGCATTTGTATTCCCAGCCACCATTACATGCAATGAAGTCCTGCTTCCCTGGAAATGGCTAAATGTCTGCCTGCTGTTGGGAGACAGTGAATGAACTCATTTTGCTTTGCTTACATGCACCATTTTTACTTTACCTATTAAGCTGCCTTTATCTCAGTCCACAAGCTTTCTTGCTTTTACCCTCCCTCATCCCAGCAGAAGAGTGAGTGAATGAGTGACCATGTGGGGCTGTGCTGATGAACAGGGGTTTTTTTGTTTAAAGCAATCTTAAACTAGCAGAATTCTTGCAAGCGTGCAAAAGAACTGACTTAAATCACATTTGTTTACAATGTAATCTGGACTAAATTTAAGTGTATTAAAGTATCATAAGGGCTCTTTAGGATTTTAAAATTAAGGTTTCATTGTTTCAATATATAAGCAAGTAATTCTTATGATAGAACTCTACTAACATTTTCCAGTAATGTAAAGCTTTTCCTTGATTATATCATAATTTTGAGAAACTTAATAGAATACACACTACTACTACAGCTCAGTTTACTGAAAACTCAGCAGCCTTCTCCCACTCCCTTACTCCAAAGCCACCATACAGGAAGTTCAGAGATTAAATACTGACAATCACCTTTTCTAAGCAAAGATGGAACCCACCAATTTCACAAAAAAGCAAGCTTAGAGTGATGAAAACTGAAGCACTTCAGTGACAGCAGAAACACAGGAATTGCCAAAATGTTTAAGGGAAGAAAGGGGTAGGAGCTACAAACTTGGCTGAAAGACAAAGGTAGTCCAAAAACATGTGAAGGACACGACAGAGCACACAAACAGTGGTGTGTGCTTCAGTTCAAGTGCATAAGGAGCGTTCAATCATTGTATCAGCAAAAAGCTCTTGAGTACCAGCAAGCAAGAATCCATCCTACAGATGGAGTCTGTGCAGACTGAAGTCACATCCTGGAAATCAGACAAGGTCAGATTCCCACACTTGTTAGAGATTCAGCTTCTCATGGTGTGGAATTATTCTGACTAGCCTAGCCAGGAGTTAACACCCTGGAAAAGGGTTTTATCCCCAGACCTGGATAATGTTTGCCTAGGGTCACACAGTACAAAGTCAGAGGTACAGTTTCATTAAAAACGCAACCAAACTCAATTATTTTAAGTTTCTGGGAGTCTTACTTGCACAGCAAACATGGACATAAAGGTTGAAAAATTTTACTTGAAATGTTCTTTGGAAAAAAGTGACAGTTATATGAATATAGACTTAATTTTAATTATTATATATAAATTTAATCAACTATACACATTCCCCCCCCCTCTATGACATAACTGGTATTTTAAGTTGTCACATCTACTGCAAAGAAAGCTCTCTCTCTTAACCTTTTAACTCAGGCCAAAAACATCACTGGGCACACCCAAAAGCTACCTCAAGAGAAATCAAACAATCGTGTACCTGAAGTCCATGGAGCATTTGCTGAGTCCTCTTGTTCCATCTCCTTTCTTCTTGATCCTGATCACCCCCTGTGCCATCTTCCTCCTGCAAGCAAACGTCAAATAAAAGGCATCAATGAAGTTTGTCTTGATAGCCACAGAATATTAAATATTGTAGCTAAAAGATAAGTTATCACATTTTAGGATGCAGTTGGTTTTCTTGCAAAAACTACTTTCATTAAGTAGCACAAACTATTTAAAATGAACAACAACATTAAGTTCAACATTTCTTGTATAAGGCACCATAAATATATAGAGTGGTTTAATCCAGACATGTATGAGAACAGGAGAACTCTCTAATTCAAAACAGAATGTATATGCAATTTATAATATGAAAAAACAAATATTATAAAATGGTCATGAAATAATTTAAGACTTTACATTTCCAAAGGCTATCATTTCCCAAGGACAGACTAAAGATTTTTCTTATGCCATTTACTGAATTCACAGTCAAACACTTCTGGGAAACACACAAACTTTTCTACACTGAGTTCTTACCTCTTCTTCTTCCTCTTCCTCTTTCTCCTTTTCTTTCTCCTTCTCTTTTTCTGGCAGGAGTTCTAGCTCTGGTATTAGCTGGCAGATGTTTTGGGGCTCCTCTGGAGGCATTTCTACAGGTGGCATTTCCAGCTGTTGTGACGGTGGATGCTTTAAGAGGATACAATACAGTTAAACCAACAGCATAATTTTGTCAGTGCTTTTACAGTACAATGATGATGCAACTGACTAGTTTCAGAAAATCCAAGTATCTGAATCTTAGCCATTTGTCAGAATTTTTCATTTTTGAAAACTGATTTTGTTTTGCCATATGTGTATTTTTAACCTTTTAGATTCTACTCAAACCAGAAAATATGATACCACTAAAAGAAAAAGGCTTTTTCAGTAACTTCACTTAGTCTACCATCTAAACTACTGATGCCAGTTCTTGGACTGGCACATGCAAATTTAAAATCCCACATGACCAGATGCACTGCTACACAACCACACTTTAACTCAGTGGAATAAGGGATCTTCAAAATACCAAAATGCTATTTTCAGCAATACAAATGGGAAGGAATTAAAACACAGGTACCTTGCAAAGTTTCCAAAAATGTATGAGCAACTTTGGTGCTCAAGTATCATTCTCAGAAAACATTTATATCAAGAAGAAAACCCAGTAAAGCAGTTTAACAGGATTTATGTAGTCAGTTTTAATAAAATTAATAGACAGTACCCTCCTCGTGAACACAGTTAAGTATTTGCCAGTGAAGGTACCCTGATATCTAAAACTGTTTCTACACACACCTTAAAATGCCTAAGCAGTTTCTGACTTGGTCACACAGCAGGTATCACTATAGGTATGTTGCTAGAGGCCTGACCTGTTTGGTGTGATCAAAGAATTCCCAACACACTCACACCCCCCCACTACACTGACTTCAGCACAGCTGAAGCCAATTTCATGCTGGGACATAGCCAAGAGGAGCAGCAGCTGCCACACTTTTTAATAAGATAACATCTAACAGTCTCATTCTACAGCTAACAACCTGTTAGCTAAGGAACATGAGAAGAGAGTTAAAAATGCACAAATACGAGACATAGCATAAACCAGGACTGTTGTCACCAGGCAAGCATTCAGAAAAAGAATACACCTTTCATTTTCCCCATTTCCTTCCTCTCCCCTTTAAAATATTGTTTCCTTCCACATTGCATCACAGCTAGTTTCCAAGTCTACTCATAATTCAGCAAGGAAATAACTCCAGACAATCACAGTTTGTCTTTGAAGCCTTAAGCCTGGAACAACTAGGACTGTCTTAAACATGAAGTTTGTACAGTTTCAGTGGAAGCTGTTCATATACACTTGCCAAGCAGAACTTGATAGCTTTGTTAACAATATACTTAACTCCTTCAAGACTTTTTCTGGAGGAAATAGTGCCATTTCTTTATCCCACCTGCATTTTAAATGTTTCACTAAGCTTTTCATGTAAGAAAAAACACCATAATGACTACTGGGCACAAACACTCTGATGCTACTCTAGTGAATCTGACAGGTCCATAGAAAGCTAGGGCCTCAAATCTGTGTCATTTCCTGCTCAGAGACACTTTGGACTTCTCATTCTCCATAAAAAAAGGTAACAAAATCTTACTCACTGGTAACACTGGCTCTGGTTCTACTTGCTGCAGTTTGCGTTTCACACCTGTCTGAGGCGGCGGGGGCGGCATAACAGATTCATCCAGGTTGGTTCTGCTGCCTTCCATCATCGACTCTTGTAAACGGCTTGGTTCTTCCAGAATAGGCTCATCTATAGTCCACAACAAACCTTGGTTTACATACTTTAGAATGCAATTAGAAACAAGTCCAATCTGCTATTAAATTAGAATTGATCACTCTTAAGAGCCTGCATAGTTTTTGCAGTGACTTAAAAAGAAATGGCATAGATGTGCATACAATCCAATCCAATACACATTTAATACACTGGTTCAAACAAGTTCTAAGCATCTCCTATTTCTATCAAAAATAAGTTATCTTAGGTCACAGACTGTACATTAAGCTAAACAACCATTACAAAGCTCTTTGCTTCATTCATAAAAAAGCACAAAAAAGAAAAATAAGCTCTGAGGGAAAGCAGAGTATCCTTGACAAAACACAAACCAATGACATCTCGTTGCAGATGTTGCTGTGGCTGCTCCTCTCTGGGAACTTCTGGGTTTTCAAAGTCTTTAAGGAACTCATCAAGGTTGTCAGCTTCTCCACCTTTCCTCCTCTTTCTTAGGTCTTCTGGTACCAGGGGCGTAAGACAGCGAGTAAAGAGCTACAGAGGAAAGGTTGTATTATTCACTATTGCAGCTCTCAGTGTCCTTTAATTTCATTTCAGGTCAAGTAATTATGGGCTATCTTCCTCTCCTATTTTTTAAGCTCCTCTGCAATGGTACTAACACTTTAAAAAATAATTTATTTCTGTAACTTTAACGCTTAAAACAGTTATCTTAGCTGTTTTAATGTGAGGGTTTTTTCCCAATTATGAATACTGCTAGCACTGTATCACTATTCATATGCTGATGTTTACTATGTATGAGACACAATCCTGAACCTGCACAAAAAAATTACCTTCAGTAGCCTGTTATTCCACAAAGGCTGTGCAGGCAGAGAGAAAAGCTTTTCAACTCCACCAGTTTCTTTCCACATCATCAGTTTCTTAGTAGGCGGTGCCAAATCCAAAGTAGTAACAATATCAGAGTAGTCACTTAATTGAGCTCGAATAGTCTTGCTATCCAGTTCTTTCACGCTGTCCACAATCAGCTTTCTCTTCCTCTTTGCTTTGGTTTCCTTGACTGTTGAGATTTTTAGCAAGTAATGAAGGTTAGCTCAGATACCACATCATAGAAGAATCCTGCAGGTTCTCTATAAATCTTATTTGCCCAGGTATAAAGCTGCCTAAAGAATCTAAGGCAACGTTAGCTTTGGGAAAAGGACTGAAAAGCTATAAGCAATGTGAAAGATGAAATACTAGGAATGCTCTCCCATAACCTACAAATTCTTTTGTGGAGACTTGTAGTTTTACTGAATCTACCTAAGCCTCAGTGTCCTCATCTGCACATGCCTCCCTCCCCTGTGGCTTGCTTGTTAGGCTGGTGCAAACCCTGGCCACCATGTTGACTAGAGCGACAGAGCACCTAAATGAGGAAAGGCTAGGGGAATTGGCATTGTTCAGCCTGGAAAGAGAGAAGGCTGTGGTGTGACATAATTGTGGCCTTCCAGCACCTGAAGAGAGCTACCAGAAAGATGGAGGAGACTTTTTACAAGACCATGTAATAACAGAACAAGAGGGAATGGCTTTAAACTGACAGAGGGTAGGTCTAGATTAGATACTAGGAACAAATTCTTTACTATGAGGGTGGTGAGGCACTGGAACAGATTGCCCAGAGAAGCTGTGGATGCCCCATCCCTGGAAGTGTTCTAGGCTAGGTTGGATGGCACTCTAAGCAACCTGGCCTAGTGAAAGGTATCCCTGCTCATGGCAGGGGGGTTGGAACTACCTGATCTTCAAGTTCCCTTCCAAACCCAGCCATTCTATAATTCTAATCACAGAGTGAAAATACTACACACCAAGTTTTTCCTCTAAGCCCTACCTGAGCTTTCGTGGAGTTAATGTGGGTAAGTCACCTTACCTGTAACTCTCACCCTGCTCTAGGATGACTTTACTGTACATTGCTTACAGCCTGGCACTCTGCAGCAGACCCTGAAGCTCTGGTAAATGCTGTCTTTGCTGGTCCCAGCAGATGAGCTGGACCCCTGCTGCCAGCCTGCCACGAGAGGGCAGTGCCAGGGCTCTCTGACTGGCCAAGCAGGGAATCAGGGCCTGGAGCTCAGTCTGAAAACACAGGACAAGCTACTTTCTTTCCAAATCTTAATTTTTTAATAAAGCAGGGATCTGTTTATAATCAGCCAAATACGGTATTGGTTAAAATAAGTTTCTTGCACTAAAGAAAAAGACAAGGAAATTACTTATTTAGTAGAAATTCAAATATAAAGATACATCTCCTGAACTCAGCAATTCATTAAAGCTACAAATCACTAGAAGAACCCTCGTTCTCAGTGTAAGCAGTCACTCCTACCCTTCAAACATAGCATATCAAGAACTGGGCTGCACTACAGATAGCATATTAGAATTAAAGACATGATTAAAGACTATTTCAATTCAGTGCATTTTAACTAGCATGTTTACCAAAAGCTACAATATCATGCTGCTACACTACTGACTGCAGAAGCTACAAACTAGTACTCTCCAAGACCATCCATGTCAGCTACCCACCTGGAAAGTACTGGAAAACTAATGTTAGAATAAAAGGAATTCAGCACTTGATCCCTTGTTTCCCTTCCAGCTGAGAAGCAGAATAAGCAGCAGTGCTAGACATTCATTTCTACCCCATCAAGCTAAGGTAATCTCTGACAACCCAAGTAAAATATTCCCACGTAGCTTACTCACCAGTTATGTCAATAGGCTCCAGAGCAAAAGCTTCCTCTTCATTGGGAACAAGCGTTGTCTGATCAGTCATAGTTGGTAACGGTTCCACTGGATCTACCGAGTCTGGGCTGTCCGGTCCACCCACTGCCAATTACAACAAGCACCTTGCACTATTTCAAAACATTGAGAAACTGTGCTAACCCACCCACCCCCTCCTCCACGCCTTCAGGTGGTTTACCACATTTCATACTTCTGAACTTAATATGCTTTTAAGGAATTAGAATCAAAATTAAATTAGCTGTAGAGCATTTTGAGATCTAGCCCTAGATCATACTCACTTGATACATTGTCATCATCATCCATATCATCATGGGGAGGTTGCTCTGGCATCATTACTCCACTTTCTGAGAGTGCAGGTGGGTCGTCAAAAATACCACCATCATTATTACTGAGAAGCTTGTCATCTGAAGAAAGCATATGAAAGAATCAGTTTTGCATCCACTAACTCATGAAATAAGTATAGACAAATCTATAAAGTACAGACAAATTTATTACAACACAGATAAAGACAGTGCAAAGGTTAGAAAATTTCCAATGCTGACACAAAAGAAAGCAGACGTGCTTTTTCAAGGTGCACGTCAGCTCAAAGTTTTAAGCTTACAGACAACTTTTATTACAATACGCTTGCCACATATTTGCATCTTATTGGGCTTCTTAGAACTTCATTTGAAATATGCCAACACTTAACAGGCTGTGTGACATCTACACTGCTAAAGCACTCCCAAAACAGAATTCCACTGCTGACAGAGTAACTTTGAGAGGGATCTTCGCTACAAAGAAAACAACTTCCTTCACCCAAGAACTTATTAACACAGAAGATAGGACAGAAAAAAAATAAATTTCTCACTTACCTAATATTCCACCATCGTTTCCTTCTCCAAAATTATCATCTTTGTATTGGTCTTCGTATTCCAGGTGATTTGACTTCTCATTGAGGTGACTGGTGCTCTGTTCAGGTTCCAGTAAGAGATTGGAAGCACTGGTGCTCACTAGCATGTCATCCTCAAATGCACTACCTTCTCTCATCATCTCACGGTCATCCATCCCAAAGTCACCTGCAAGAATACAATCTCACTGCCATAACTGCTGAAGAATCAAGATGCAAGAGACCTAGCTAACTGATCAGCAAAGGCCCACATGTAAGAACAAATTTATCTTATTTGCAAAGTTAATGACAAGAGGTAAGAAATTCTGCCCAGCAATACCATAGCAAAGTACTGTTCAAACAATTATAAAAATAACTATCTCCTCTTCAAAGCATTTAATTGTACTTATTTGAATTGATATTATCGAGATCCTACTAATTTTTAGCTGTACAGAAACCAAAGCATTCAATGGAATTCAAAAATGTTGTACCTTATGCCTCAAGGCTAGGCTTCAAGTACAGGGAGCAAGTCAATACCAAAACAACACCACAATCAATTCCTAGATTATTCTTTAAAAAAAAGTACTAAATTATGGATTACAATACTGTATGCTGGGAGCTACACATTCAAATACAACTGCCTGTAGGCTTTGATTCAGACTTTAGAAAAGTCCTTGAAAAACACAGCAACAGTAGTAAACTCATCGCCACTGACTGCTTCAGCTTTAGAAATCTAACAGTTTCTGACTGAGAGCATGCTGATGATTAAAGCAACAGCTGACTTCATATTCACACCATGTCTGAATATTATAATTGACATAGTACTTCACTAATTAACCTGACTGAATATTTTTCAGCTTTTCTTTCTGTCTATTCTAAGCAACCAGAAGTTTGCTGAGCATTAGAGAACAGACTTTATGAAAAGACTGATACGTAGAAACCAAAAATTCAATGTACGAGAACACTGCATGTTTGAGCTAATTCGTTTTGTGTTTAGTGAGCATTCCACAGTAATTGCAAAACTGTATCTCAGTTACCAAAATTAGCTAGTAACATAATAACACAAGCGATCATTACCAAAGTCATTATCCTGGAGGATACTGATGTTGCCTACTTCTTCTCTCATCGTAATTTCTTCCACTCTACTCTGGTTCAAACTGAACTGCTGCGCCACATCAATATCACTTAAACAAACAGAAGGCAATTATTAAAAATCTCCATTAAAAAAATCCAACAGATAAAGCCTGTTTAAAGAAATGTGACATTAGTTCATAAAAGGTACATTTTACACTTCAATCAATTATTGAAAAAACTGATGGTGAACACTGAATAGAAAACATTACTTAAAACAGTAACTCCATTCATTAATGGGTCAAACCTATCATCCAGATTGTGTTAGCTTCTGGAAATGCATCAGAAACATCTCTTACTCCTTGCTATATTTGGGTTACTAATTTTAACAGCCAAATTAATAATCAAGAAAAGACTTCCTCCCTTCAAATTCAAAAGCTATTTATACAGTTTATCAAAAGCTATATTTAGAACCACACTCTTTGTGGTGCATTAAGGTATATTTCTTGGAAGAACAGAGAATTCTTATGCAGTTTCGAATTAGTATATATTCTAATTAGAATATAAACTAAATAGAACACTGAGTAAACTGTATCCTAGAAATTCTATTACGAACAATCCAAAAGGGTAATATCAATTTTTTCAAGACTAAGAACTATTCAGGTTGTATAATTATGTTTACAAGTAACCCATTAGTAACCGGAAGTTTTAAGAATTAAAAAAGTGTCACTACAGAAGGTCAATAGGAACATCTCCATAAAACATATCTTGTCTAACCTGAGAATGTATGTGTTGTAGAGTACCTTGCATAGAAGAAAAAGGGAAGTGATAATAGATTTATGTTTTTCAAAAGCCTCTGTAAGAACAGCTTAAACTTTGGTTAAAATTACATGCTACTATGAATTAATGAAATCAATACAAAGACTATCACACACTTGCTTAGTATATTAAAAGACTTAAGAATACAAGTTACCTACAGACTGTTTCTTTACATTCAGCAATGAGTTAGCTGTTTAAAGCCAAGTTCTCCTCAATTAAACCCAAATATTATTTGCATGGAAATAAAAAAGCCCCAAAGCTTACTCCAGATCAGGAAGTGGTTGGTCAAAATCATGAAATTCTTCGGGTAAGGTAATAGCATTGTAAGCAGCCTCTCGGTTTTCCTCAGGCAAATCAACAACCCCTGCAGAGAACACCCGGACATGAGTTCCCATTCCTTACAAGGACAGCATTTTCCCCTATGCCTTTAGCATTGTTCACCCTGCATGATCTTCTTGTCTTTAAATTTGTTGAACTGATGTTGAGACACCGATGAAGAAACCTTAGATAACGTTAGTAGTGAGATTCAGACTAAATTCAAAACGTATAACCTCAAGCCCTTGCACGGTTTGTATAACTCTGGAAGCCTCAAATCACTCAATATTGTTTGTGTAGCACTATGCAGAGCTGTGCAGCCAACACAGACACCGTATGTCATCACAACACTGCAGGTACCTGCTACAAAGTAATTTTATCATGGGGCACAATATGAGCTGTTGAGTTCTACACTTCAGTTAGAGTAAAGCAGCGGCAGCACAGTATGACTACTTTGTTACTGCTTTTGTCATTTCTTCAGTTCCATTAGCTCCAAAAGTTCCAGAACAGTACTGTCTGTACGTGGTCACACAAACGCATAGGATTCTGCATGTAAAAGAGATGGATTACCTAAACCAGGTGCATACCTTTTTTTATCCTCTGGAGATGCTTAATCTGTTATTCAGCAGACATCCTGAGAGCACAACTACCGGACTGGGCATCACAAAACCAGTGCCAGTAGTTGGTACGTCTGTTTTATAACAAGTCTTTGAGTTCAGGACACTTGAAAGTGCATAGGAATTGCAGGTGCCATTCCTTCTGACCCATACACACAAAACAAGCAATTCTGAGGTACAGACACTTCAGACTTTGCCCACTGTGCTCCCCTCCAAAATGGATAATCAAAGAACCACTGTCCAGAGAGTCCAGGAACAAGCATGAGTATGTAGCTTACTCATCATGGTACTTAGCTAGGAATGAAGAAACCTAGTCCATCCTTTCAGGGCTATTCAGCATTTTTACCTGTTGGCTGCTTAAAATCAAATATGTAAATGATTCTCAGAGCGGGCAGAATCAAGACAATGCCAAAGCCACAAAACTGATAAACTGAGAATAAAGACAAGTGCCTCAGCTTGTTTCAGGTCAGCATGCCACATTTTGTACATCTTGATTTTAAGATGCTTCATCTTCTACATGCATGCTGTTGGGAGTAGGAAAACTGGAAAAACAAACTGCCTTGTGAAATTAAGACAAATTTATGTGTTTTTATCACCCAGGAAGTTAAACACAATAGTAAACAAAAAATTGTCAACAGTCAACAAATTGCCACTGGAAGATACATAAAGTTCAATGCCTGAATCACAACCTAATGACCAGAAAATGAAGATAAAGGCATTATACACCTTAATTTTTGTCAAGTTACTGCTGCACTGGCTTTCAGGAGTTGCCTTTTCAAAATCAAAAAGTCTTCCTTAAGGTCAGCTTTTAAACCTATTGCACTAACGAACTTAAGAGGGTAGAGTATGATTCAGGAGCTGTGAGCATCCAGCAGCATTCCTGCCACAGCTACACTCCAGCTGGAAAAAAGTTTCCCATGCCAGAATTAAAGAAAATTATCAACTGTATGTAAGCCAAGTAATTAACTGCTGGATGGAAAGTAATTTCAGGTATTAATATGGAACTCCATTTCCACTGAAAATCTTAGAGTAAGCAACAATAGAGGGGGAAATTATGTTGCACCCATACAAAAGGGAAAATATTTTTCTTGCACACATTACAGTTCACAGTATTTCTAGAAATGAAAACGTAAAAATGGTAAAAAAAACAGCTTACTTATACATTTCTTTTGTAACTCATGGCAAAGCAATCTTTAGCCTTGATGGAAACAAGGCCCTTTCTGTGCTTCTATTCAGTAAGACACTGGCCTTTTTCAGAGAGAAGGTAAAAACCATGCAGCATATTAACATTTAACATCACACACCAACAAAAGCCGAAATCGTAACTGAGATTTTACTGAATCAGCATTAATAGGAAAAGTTTTTGTTCAGAATTCAGTTAAAATACATTTTTCATCAGGCAACTCAGGCACACAGCCAGCCTGAAGCTGCACTAGAGAAAATAACCTCTCCTATAACTTTATGTAATGCTATAGACATAAGAAGGCAGAACTGTATGCCTTCTTAATATATTTACGAACATAACTATTCAGAGTGCTTAAATAAAGACAGATACCTGGACGAAAAGCCATCTTAATCTTAATGAAAGCCTCATTACAGTCTGCAAGAAGGTATTTTGCTTTCCTGTGGTAGATTCTAACAACGCCTAGTAAAAGATGTCCTGATGTTCGAAGTGCCATCTTCACCTAAAAACACATTGCACAATCAGTGAATTAGATGTAGCCTTAGTTTCCCCTTTAATGACATTGCAGTCACCTTTACATGAGTTTTTTCAATAAGATCAAATATGCAAAACAAGTATAAAAATCAGCAGAAAACTGAAAAAAGAAAGCATGCAAAGTCTACATTCAAGATGATACTCTATATATTATTTACGGGTGACCCGCCAAATATCAGCAAATTAACAGCAGCTCACTCCAGGAATTCCCAAACACTGCTATGTCTAGTGAGGGGAAAAGAAAAAAAAGGGGGGGAACACACACAAAACCCATTTTTACCACATCTTTTTTCTAATGTATTTGTTACTTTAATTGTGGGAAAAGTGAGTAACACAAAAAGTTGGACAGCCCTAAATAATGATTTGGTTAAGTAAATTCTGGCTACAAACGGTTACTTATTACCCTTCCATCTTTTGTCCTGCAGTTAAAAAAGAAAATCTGAGAGAAATAGTGGAAGATATGGAGTGCCCATAAATAAGCACTGCCACATTAAAACATTTTTAAGTTCTTTCCTCTTTAATCTCACTGCTTTACTATGTAATCAAGTATCTGCTGTGGGAACACAAAACTGAAAAAAAAAAAAAAAATCCAGGGAAGGACTCTTAAGTACTCCATGCTGCAAGAGCACAAAACTTGTGTTGAAGGGTACACGGGACAATTGCCTCAGAAAGATCAAGCCATACAGGATTTAACCTCAAATTGTAAGAATTCAAAATTTGTATTGTCTATAATGTCTTTCTAATATTTCCCCCAACGAATGTGTTACACAAAGTTAAACATATGAAAAAGTGCCTATTAATTTCTCCTTTCTCTAAAGGAATGCTACAGCTCACTAATGATTCTATGAACATTATCTCCTTTATCAATCCTTCCAGAGTTGAAAATGAAGCAAACCACTGTTTTGGAATAGTATGTATCTCTCTGGTTGTACTATACATTTTTTGCTTATACTTAGCAGTTCCTCTGTACACATTATAGAAACTGTTAACATTTGTATCAACCAGATAAAAAGTAAATCTTCTTTTTCAAATAGCTGCTTTTTGTATAAGACATTCAGACAC
This sequence comes from Scytalopus superciliaris, assembly GCA_013400415.1. Lineage (NCBI taxonomy): Eukaryota > Metazoa > Chordata > Aves > Passeriformes > Rhinocryptidae > Scytalopus > Scytalopus superciliaris. Next base: position 90,134 of record VXBX01001072.1, read on the forward strand.
CTGATGTGACAGAAGTCACAACCATATCACTAGTTCACTAGTTCTAAAGCGAACAATTTCACTGTCATGAGTAGCAAAGGGAAAGAAAAACAATAACATTAAAAACATCAAGCTACTCAAAATTTCCTCCGGTTTCCCAGTACAATGTTTCACATCCAAAGAGACATTTCCACCCTTTAAAACAACATTAAGAACTTCATTTGCTTCACTGACCCAAATAGGAACTTGTACATACAGGTGTTTTTCACTACAAGGTAACGTTACATTGGTGTAAAATAAATACCTTTGGGGAAATGATACTCTCCACGCTGCTCTCCAGATTACATTCAAAAACATGGGCTTTGGTCAGCTTCTTATCCCAGTGGGCCGCCAGCCAGATTTTGGCCAGCGGCCCACGCTTGCTCAGGACAAAGTGGGCATAGAACATGGTCCCAGATGTCTAAAACAAAGTGGAAACCTGTAAAGAGAAAGACAAATATTTTTTCGTAGATTTTTTATTTTATGCAGAACATCCTTGTAAACACTCCCCTTATCCTCAGAAGCAGTGCACATGTTTGCTTTTCAACCACTAAGGTCAGACTATTTGTTTAAAATATTTAAGAAGCCAACCACTTACAAGTGGTATTCATGTAATAGCATATGTATATATATATATATTTATTACAGAGCAATTATAAACCAAAAAGAAGAGCCATCAACAGCATTTACACAATTTTAAAACTTTTGCCATCCCTCAAGAAAAAATCATCTTGAATATATTAAACCTTACGGTAATGATACCAAATTCTCATAATACAAAGAAACACATCTCAGTTTTCAGTCCATGGTAGTTTTCTACCACTTCCATGTCTTTCTACTCTTAATTCAGCTAGTACTATTGTACTGTACTACAGCAGTATATATTCTACACTGTTTTAGTAAAACACTCACCATTATAAAACACACAACCCTAAACTTTTGGACTTCACTGAATTTTCTTAAACAGGAAGCACAATTATGTCTTTTTTTGTTTGCTTGTTTTTCAAAAACAAGGGTGCAAAAATTGACTGCTCTATTTCAAAGCTCCTTAAGATTCCATTTTCTTTTCCTTCACCAGAAAAAAAGACTTTCTTTTATTTACTTATGTAGTAACTACCTTCTTATGGCTGCTGCAACACATCAAACCATCGGGAAGCAGAACAGCATGATGTCTTATGATCTAAACATGCCAATTCCATGCATGATCTAAGCATATTATTCAACTACATATTGAGGGGAAAAAATTTGCTTTAAAGAAGATTCCTCACAAACAGTTTTTATAGCAGTTTCTATAAACAGGGAAAGTGAATTAAAGAGAATAGAAAAGATGTAACAAATGCGTTTCAGTTTTAACCTCCTCCATGCCTACAGAAAAACTGTCAGAGGAAGCACAGCAAGTCACATCTGTGACTGATAGAAAAGTAAGCATGGGGCAAGAGAAGCACTGGCATTGCTGATTCGGTGGAAGCAATGCCAACCTCTAGACTTCTGAGTAAAAACTGAAAATCTGTAGATCTCAAAGTCAAGGCCAACAACTGTTTTTTTTCCCATTTTTCATTTTTGTGGGGTTTTGCTTGTTTTGAAATAAGAGATTTCAAGGACTATAAAAGGATAGGGAAAACTATCTTTGTAGCAGTACCCTCTTCCATACTTGTAACACCACTCATAGGTATCATTAACACACAAGATGGAAACTTTTACGTTTCAGCTGCATTAAACAGAGAAGAATTATTTGGATAACAGAACTAATAATCAAGCCCTCTCTCAATGACAGACGAGCCACCAAGTCCATTCATAACCGGGAATGAACACAGTGGAAAGGATTTAAAGGAAACAAAACCAATGTTCAGCTCTAATTAACTCAGTATACAAGATTAAAACTACTCTAAGGAGTGAGGTTAACAGCTTTGAGTCATAATGAAGCTGCAAATTCACAAAAAGTTAAAATGCCATTTTTATTTGTTGAGATTGTGTGTGGGCTAAGGACAGCACTGCACAGAGATGGACATGTGCAAGGTTTTCTAGAACAAAATAAATTCTGAAAATCTCCTTGATCAATAAACATTATCTAAAGGAAGGTATTCTACTTTTTATTTCCACAGTGGTTTTTTTTAAGACACCACACTGTCTAAAGGCCAGGATACAATTCAATCCCTTGTATATTTTCACAGGCCTCAGTATTTTTGTGTATGCAGAGATGCAACTTCACAGTACAGCATTTTGGTATCTTGAGTTGCTATCACAACCACAGAGTGCCTTGGTCACAGTAAGCCTGTAAATTACCCCTGAACATGAGGAATAGGGGAAACACAAGCATATAGTTAACAAATCCACTTGTATTAGTACATTAAAAACATTCAACAACAGTTGCAAAAGAATGTACCTTGACTAGTGGAATTTGACACAATTATTAAACTATGTAGCATGGGTTTCACAAAACTTCAGACATACAGTTAACTGTAACCCTGAATATGCATTTAAGTTTTCTTGTTAAATGTGAAACACACTAGATAAATTATTTCTGTCCAAGTTGCCGATCACTTTAAATCTGTTTCTCTTCACCCATGGTTGAACCCTTGCCACAGTGAAATACATGAAGAGAAACAGTGACAACCACACTATAGATAAAAGTATGTTTCAATCTGAACTGTTTTTAATAAATAATAATTCTATTCTCTAAAGCACTAATTTCCTGTCACAATATGAGTCTCTGTCACTTCCAAATTTCAACAGACACTCTGCCCTGCATGGTAATATCTGGGTTACAGCACCTGTACAAAGCCCACCTTTACAGTTCTGAACTGCAGCAGCTCAGCTGCTGATGTTTAGTGCCTCAGCACAACTGGCCCCAAGGGCTGCTCCCACTTCCTCCACATTTTCTTTTTCCTTTTCAGATACTCCTTTTCTGTATTTCAGGCTTTTCAACTGATCTTTAATTCATAGGACAGTATGGTGATGCAGTGGCATGAAAGAAGTAGATTTTCTGGCATAATTTGAGACTGGGATGAATGTTAAAGGAGCTAAGAGTTTCTTCAAGTGGCAGAGTGCTCATGCAGACACTTAGAACATATGTCATTGGCTGAAAAGGGTAGCTGATGGCTCTTAAAAAGCTTGAAAGGTAAAATATAACTGTCAGTTTTTGAAATTGACTGGGTATGAACCAGGACCCTGAAACTGCTCTAAGAAGCTACACTTTCTTCTGTCTTACTTGCACTCCTCTAAGGCAGAAAGAATATGTACTCAGACAAGACCAAATCCTGATCTTGCCAAACAGAGCTTTTAAAATACTTGAAATTTTAATTGACTTCAAATTTGCTTCAACGTGCCACAATTGTCTTCAGGTTTTTCTGCCTAAATTGGTGAACAACTGTACATTTTAAAAAGAAGTGTATAAAAGGCTGTATTTATATACACAAAGTGAACATGTAAAACAAAACTAATATAATACTGGCAGTACTCTGGTAATTGATCCTTCCAGAGCAGCAACAAAAAATTTGGTAGATGCCAACTATGAACTTCATCTTAACCCTCAACATACTAAATCTTAAAGTCCTTCTGCATATTAGAATGGCTACCTGTCTAAACTCTGAGAAGCATGCTGACATAGTTAGTCTCATCCTTCAATTGTACTCAGAAAGGTGCTTAATGAACTAACAGTTGACAATAATACTGCAGACAACAGACAAAATATTCACCGTATTTTAATTGGACTGTGGTTCACTTTAGTCCATTAAATCCACTTGTCTGCTGCTCTCCATAGGTTAGATTATGTATACACACACCAGTCCATAAGTAAAGTTCAGTCTTCAATTTCTTTTTTACTGCCAGCTACTTTTGTTCCTACTGTAAGGCTACTCCAAAACCACAGTCAGACATAGATGAGCAGACAAATTCCATACTATAGTTTAAGAAATCAGCCAGGCATTTTAATTCATTTGTCCTTATGGTATCCTTCAATCTCTCTTCTCTGCTGGTTTCCCCCTATACACAGTTTGCTCCTGTACTGTTTCTGCTTTGCTAAGCCAAGGCAGCCCTGGGTGATTTGGGGAAGGGTAGGATCACCCTTTGCACCTGCAGCAGTCCAAATTGGCCCTATCAGACTTCAAAAGTTCAGAAGAGCCACCCCAATCCTGCAACTGTACTTTGAATTCTTCAATTCTAACTCACAACCCTTCACTATACAGTTCTTCTTACATGACTGAACTTCCCTGCTGTGGGCACTCACTAGTGCTGTCTCTCTCACAGGTTTTATTAGCACAGTGAACACCTGGTGCCACTGAAAAAAAATTCATCACAAACTCCACTAACAACACCTTACAGCTCCATGCCTGTTTTCACCACTGTCTTATTTGATCTCTTTCCTTCAACCACCTTTATAATCATCTTGTTAATCCACATTATTCTGAATTTCAATACACTTCTTTATGGCACCTGCAGCTTTACTGAAGTTCAGTGACAAGTCACCTCAATTTCTTATGTCCACAAATATTGAAAAAGATGAAATAAAAATAATTCAACTTGGCACACTTTTGAAAAATGCACAGAGCTTTTTTCATTTGTCTCCAGGTCTTGTTTTTTCCCATCAATAATTTTTTTTAAATTCTAGGGTTGGGGTTGCATTACCAGGTTTACAAATTACTCAAACCACACCACTCTGTTACAGGAACTGCATTCACTGTTCTCCAGTTACAGTATACTACACACCTACATAATCAGATAGAACCAGCACCCCACTAAAGTTACTCATTCAAAAGACAGATAACTCACAAGTACTGTACAGAGTTGGAGATTACTGAACCCTATGAACACTGTTCCCCTCCTCCCCCAATTCCACATTCATACCTAAGCCTCAGCAGGTATCCTGCCCTTGGCCTACATTCAGAATGTTCACTCAACCAGGGGAAAAAGAAATCTTTTTAATTTAAGGCGACCCTTCATTATCCCAACCTGTTTTGTGTAATTCCAGTTCCAAGTCATGCCAATAAACCTGCAGAAACCAGGCATTAACACACTTCTTAAAGGTACACAAGTTAAGTAGAACAGAATTCCTTATGTTACTCCACCTTTTGTAGCAGTTACTCCTCTGCACTGTTCACCCAAAGACCCTCAACGTAAAAAATTAACTTTTTAACACATTTTGTCTCCAAGAAGTTAAACTAATGTAGTAACTGAGGCAACTGCTCTTACTTCTGTGGAAAATTCCATGATATCAGTAACCCTGGTGGCAAGACACGATTAGTTTGCATAGTAATGTACATTTATTGTAACTCTCACTAACTTTTTGCTCCCTTTATTCCCCCCACCACACTTCCTCTCTAGTTAAAACTTTAGATCAGTGGGCTTTGCTTTTCCAAGTCTCTCAGAATGTCAAATATTTACAAATGAACCTTCACAAAATAAAATGCAAGACTGCCCTACTAATGCTTTGATGTCCCCTATTTTTGATGACACGACTTTTACTGAGTAAGAGAGTAAGGAAAGCCTGCTTATTGCACACATTCACACAACGTAGGCCTCAGTGGTAACTGCTCAAAATTTACAGTATTTTCTTTACGTGTCTAAATTTAAGAAAAAGCCGTTTTCACTGAAGCAGTGGCATGCCAATAAGTCACAGTGACCGAAAGTTTCCTTCGCTTTTAGTAAAAGCACAACACATTGTTTTACATTTAAACAGCAGAAGCCCTTCCATTAAGGACGAGAGAAATTTTAACCACTGCAGCAGAATTTATAACAGGGTGTCCATACGAGCAGGATCTTGGTTCTTCAAGAGGCCGGCATTTTTACAGGAGCAGCTCAAGAGTCACAGTGCTCAGGCGGCAGTTCACGTTACTAGCGAGGACTGCGAGAACATTCAATACCCTGCTTCATCCGCGACTTATTTACACTGCAAAACAGGAAACTGGCAGATGAAACTTTGCTCCTCTCCCGCTCCCCAGACCGCAGCAGCCCCGCAGTCCCTTCTGCGAGCCCCCAGCCGGGTGGGTCTGTCACAGCGGTGCGGCCCCCGCAGCCCCCCGGGCCAACGCGGGACGGGCCCTGCGGATCGGCGCCCGTGCCCGCTCCGGAGCGCGGGCCCTGTTGTGTCCCTGCCGCCGCCAGGCCGCGCACAGGGCCCCGCACACCNCGACCGGGGCGGCCCTGGCCGGTCCTTACCGTGCTCCGGCCGCGGGGGCCGCTCGCTGCTCCCGCGGGGCCGAGCCCGGGCCGAGCCGAACCGGGGCCGAGCCGAGCCGAGCCGAACCTGGACCGAGCCGAGCCGAGCCGGGGCCGAGCCGGATCCGGAGCCGCCCGCCCGCCCTCACACACAAGATGGCGGCGCGGCCCTTCCTGCGCGCGAACGCGCCGTTCAAACCGCAGGATGTTTACGGTCAAATTCCCCCCGCGCCGGGGCCGCTCCCCGCGCATGCGCAGTGCTCGCTCCCCGCCCCCAGCCGCACTCTGAGGCGCTTCTGTTGTCCGCGATTAAAATGGTTAAAATGCAACAAACGGCCTCGTTTGAAACAAACGATCCCTTTTCTCTTTACAGCCCGCTCCCTGTAAGGAGGTATTGGCCCGATCTCCGCGGCCTCCCCCGCCCCCTGGGGCGCTGCGGGGGTCCATGTGCTGTGGGGCAGGCCGGTCACTGCGTGTGGGGAGCAACACGCACCACCCGCGTTCTTTGGATTAATTTGATTTCAGCAGTGATCAGAAGTGTTCTCGCGATCCAGATTTACTAATCTGTGATGGCCAGGTGGGATATAACCGGGGCATAGTGTGGCTACAGCTGGGCTCTAACAGGAGTCAGTGACGGGGTAAAACCAATGGGAAAGGAGCACAAAGAGGTGGGGTTTGGGAAGAGGGATTTTCCTACTCTTTCTCAGGCACTGTGAAATCTGAAGCTATGAGTACATACCATTCTTCATCAACAAAAAACCCAGCCTTTAGCTTAGAGACACAAAATACAAAGACCTTATTAAAGAAACCTCTCCGAAATGAAACTTCTTGTGCAATGGAGCATGTTTGCAAAGATAATGTCAGAATGCCAAGAAAATCTGTCTGCCTAGGGTTTAAGAAGTGTTACTGCTATTTGTGACACTCAGATAGTATGTCTTAGTGGATGGTAAATCAGCAAATAATATGTAAAAACCTGCAGGCCCAGTTTCCTGATTCTCCTTCCTTAGATTCAATTTTGAAGATTTCAGCATTCATTTTCATTCATAATGTCTCACTGGAACCTTTATTCAGAATAGACATTGATTCTCTGTACGTCACACTTGGATTTCTGCTACACATAGTAATATTTCAAGGGTTTTTCTCTGCAAGAAAGTATCAGCTGTGTCACCACTCTCCTGTATCTCCATACAAAATGAGTTTGAGGTCCAGGACTCGACCCAGAGAGTGTCCAGGCCACTGGATCACTGATGAAACCCTTCAATTAGTTTAGCAGAGCTCGCACACTGGATTGCATCAAGTCCACCAAAGTGTGGACCAGCAAAGGTGCATCATTTGCTGCTGTAGGAAAACAGTGGGGAGAAAAGCCACACTAGGCGCGAGTCGGAAACCTCAGCTCTTCATATCCTGACCCACATTACTGCTGAAACATCTATAGCACGGCCCTGCTGTGCCTCTTACCCTGCTTATCTGGGTTGCATGCATTTTAATGTGAAATCCTTCTTTCTCTGTCTCAGCAGACACAGAGTATTAGTGGCCTTTGGCCAAAATTGCCTGTTTAGCAAGTATGGGCCAGTGTGTGCTGGTTGCCTGTCTAGAAGTCCTACATCCCATTGCCATTGACTGATAGCAGAAATTAATAATGGAATGGTGATTATTTTTTCTTTGATTGTCGCTACCAGTTCCTTAATAATTGCCTATTTTAAGAAGAAAAATAGTAAAAATTGATCTAATTGTTTTTCTCATGCTCTATACTCTTTGAGAAAGCAGTTCTGTCTATAAAAGACATCCTTTCTGAAAACAAAACAGAGTTAAGTTTTTGGTAATACCTACCATGTAATTGAAAGCATCAAGGTAATGCATAGATCCAGTCCTTTCCAGATGACTCTGCAGTGAGAGTTTGCAATTTTTCCCAAGTTTAGTTTTTAGTCTTTCCACTTTGTTATCATGGGGCTTTAAAAGTACATACTTCAAAGAAGCAAGTGTATGCAAATCCCAGAGAGTTTATAGTCTAAATTTGGCTCAGTTTAAATCTAAAGGATTTGTATTGTTATCACATCTGTTTCTCATGGCAGTGTGTGACTACTGCAAAGATCAGTCTGTAAGCTTGTCTTTTAATTTATTCATGAATGTATTCTAAAATAATGCCAGTCTAATTTAATATGATTTAATTTTTCCGGTGTCTATTAATTAAATATTTTTCTGCTTCGTCTAAAAAGAATGCTTCTTTCCACCAAAATTAAAAATCAAGACAATTAATTTGCATGGTCTAAAACTAAGGTTAATTGCCCAACATTAAAAATATTTCATTTTTACTGTGTAGATGAATTCACTGCATAAACAAGTTGATATTTAAACTTCAGCATAATTTTCAGATATTCTGCTAAGATCTAAAACAATTATAGTGCAGTACAAAGATCAAAATACAGTGTGTGTCATAACTCATGTCTATTGAGTTCCATCCACTGACCTGTCAATTTTAAAGAACAAAAATGAGCTCTCTTCTCTATTAATAATATATTAAATTATTGCATGGCTCATTCTAATGTTTGTGATTAAGTCAATATTTTTCAAGCATTTGCACTTTGGTCCTTATGAAGGCCAATTCCTTAAAAAAAAGAAGGGGGGGGAATAAAAGGTTCTTCATTACTAATGTTCATTTACGATTTTGTTTGGGGTTTTTTTCACTGAGATTGGAACGTACCCTGAATGCCCTGGCCTGAGAGAGGCAATGTAACTCATCTTCGTGCCCCAATTTTTTTTCTTTTCTCCAGAGCTGCCAGAAGCAGTGATTTGTATGCAGCACTCTGTCCTTTGCTGAATTTCTTCTCGGGCTCTGCTCAGACACATGCATTCCAGATGGTACTTTAAAAAGCAAGTTTGTGACTGTGGTGTACACTCTTGCTAGCATATAGCAGATCACATTATGCAGTGACATTTAGAAAGAAACTGAGGCAAAAATCCTATTTTCATTTCCAGCTTCAGTCAAGTGTATCTATCAGGCAATGAAACCATAATTGTCAAGTGCAGAACAACTTAGTTCATATATAAATAACTTAAGAGAGAGGACAACATGTTGTGTATCCTTTTGAATAACTGAAGTAATCACTTTTGTCTGGAATACAGTCTCCCTTGAAATTTGAGATACAGATCCTCTGGTAAGTCACACACCCATCTTCCTTCCAACCTAAGCTGTTTCTCCCAATCACTTCAAAGTACTACCGACAGGGTTGCCAGAGAAATTACTTTCTTGGAGCCATCAAACAAGAAGTGCAGGACACTCCCAGTCACACTTCTGTTATGTGAAGTAGTAGAAAAAAATGCCATCATTTGTGATTTGATTAGAAGCTGTGTACTCTAAAAACTTCAGCATTCCACGGCGGATAATCCAAAGTTTGTCCAGTATGTCAGGTCTTCTCTGTGGAACAACTTCAGCCTCTGTTTACAGCAAGTCAGCTCTGCTACACCTGTATGGAAGAGCAGGGGGTGCTGGAAAGGGACCTACTACTGCAAGTGCTCATGGACAGAAGATTTTAGCTGTAAGCCATAACTGCCCTTAGGTGATCCATAGTTTCTGAAACTGTTGATGGCTATAGATTTTAATGTGTATTTTTAGATTTTCTTAGAGTTGTATCAGTTAAATAAGCTTTCGTAAACTTCTCACATTTTAGGTGGTATTTAGAAGTAACTGAGCAGTGTCTCACACATTCCTGAACTTTTAGATACACATTATCAAGGACAGCTGTTTTGAAGAACACCTGCAAGAACTCCAACTGAGACAATAAGACAGCTTGTAGCCAAAACTGGAGAGTCACCTCAGAGCCCTTGAAGGGGCTCCAAGAGGCAGATCAAAGGAGTTCTGAGGGTGGGCATCAGGGGAAAATGGTACCACGGGTTGGCTATAGATATCAAATATGTTAATTACTGAAAGTTATAAAAACTGTAACATCTGGCTGACGTGCATGCGTGTACTTTTGGTGTGCACCTTAGAAGCTTCTGATAAAGACGCTACTTTATCTATCTATGCTAGCTGTTTTAAAAGTCTTTTGCAGGATTTTAGGTATTACTGTCATTCAGCTGCCACCATGAAATCACTATGTTACTCTCTTCTGAACATTAGNAGCTTTCGTAAACTTCTCACATTTTAGGTGGTATTTAGAAGTAACTGAGCAGTGTCTCACACATTCCTGAACTTTTAGATACACATTATCAAGGACAGCTGTTTTGAAGAACACCTGCAAGAACTCCAACTGAGACAATAAGACAGCTTGTAGCCAAAACTGGAGAGTCACCTCAGAGCCCTTGAAGGGGCTCCAAGAGGCAGATCAAAGGAGTTCTGAGGGTGGGCATCAGGGGAAAATGGTACCACGGGTTGGCTATAGATATCAAATATGTTAATTACTGAAAGTTATAAAAACTGTAACATCTGGCTGACGTGCATGCGTGTACTTTTGGTGTGCACCTTAGAAGCTTCTGATAAAGACGCTACTTTATCTATCTATGCTAGCTGTTTTAAAAGTCTTTTGCAGGATTTTAGGTATTACTGTCATTCAGCTGCCACCATGAAATCACTATGTTACTCTCTTCTGAACATTAGAATACAAATACTTGCACTCTAGCTGGTAGCTCAGACTCCTGATTTCAGTGTGGGCCACCTGGCAGAGAATCTCATATGAAGTATGTGAAAGATGTGAATAACTGGGAACACTGCTTTCTTTCCACTTGGTTTTTTGTTCACAATACATCCTTTCTCCAGTAGCTCCAAGCAGAAAGGTTTTAGATTTGCTGGGAATTCTTTTTATGGCAAGTAAAAGATGTTTCCTACCACCATATTTCATTTGAAGATGTCCTGGTTTTGGCTGGGATAGAGTTAATTTTTTTCCTATTAGCTGGTACAGTGCTGTGTTTTGATTTTTTTGAGAATGATGTTGATTAACACACTGGCTCAGTATTCTTGTACTGCCTTTTTGACTCCATTACATATCAGCCCAGTTCTGCTGAGCAATTTTTAAAAGATTTAAGTTTGTTGTTATTCAAAAAGAAGACTTTGAAAGCCTGCTTCCTTTTGATTTCCTAGAACAGTTTGTTTCCAGTAAACTGAAATATGTGTTTACCTTTTGTCTTATAAATTTTCTGAAAAGGCTTGCTTTTTTTTTTTCAAGTAATTGTTTCTGAAGCTGAATAGGTTTCAGATTTGACCAATAAACACCTATAAAGCTTTCTGGAACCTAAAGTTTTGAACTTGCTGCTCTGTTGAGGTGTCTTCTTTCCTGTTACACTCTTCCCAGACATCCCTGGCTTTCTTCTCCCAACCTGCTAGCCACAATCTGTGGTCATTTTTAACTTCTAAAGTGGATCTGCAGAGGAAACTGGCAGGTAGTCAATGGTCCAGGGAAAAGGGCACAGCTCTGCAGGGAAGGGAGAGACTGAAGGCAAGTATCAGAAATACAGAAGAAACATTGATCTTTAAATTTATTTTCAGTCAAATCCAGACCTTACGCACACTTTGATTTCTGATGCTTGATAGCATTTTAGTTGAGAACAGTCTTATAGTAAGGTAAACTTTGCAGAAATGAAAGTATACATTAGATCTCTGTCAGTGTGGTAATGTTCATGTAGTACTTGCCGTAGGAGTAGTACTAAAATGCTGTGAAGATAATTTTATCTGATGCATAGAAGCAGAATGGTGTGTATTGCTGATGTATATGAAAATTATCTGTTATTGATAAATCTGAAATCATTGCCAAAATACAATACACAGGTTTCATAATTTCTTGGTTTAACCCACCGTACATTTCTCTAAATAGAGAACTCTTTTTAAAAACGAGTACTTAATTAAATTCATTAAGTAATCATGAAAGCTTCTTTCACTGTGACTCTGAGGCTAGTACAACTCTTGAAGATAAAATACAAATTAACTACATTTTGGCACACTGTAGCAATTAGATTAGAAAATTTTAGAATTCATGAGAAAGTTAAGTACAGAGTGTTAAGTATAGATTGTTGGTCAAGTTGTCGTTAGGCAACTTGATTTTATATTCCTTTTATCTGACTTCTCAGGTTCCAGTGATGTCAATTAATATAATTATTTTTGTGTGTGTTGACATTAAAGCTGTATTTACATAAAAACTATTGTTTTACTTATCTACTCACATCATAGTTTTGCTGTGTTGGTAGGGGTAAGTCTTTTGAGTTAAATTTGTCAATTGTATAGTTGTAGGCTTTCCAAATTGTGCTTTCCTACATTCCAGCATCAAACTGATAACCATGGTGCAGGCAATAACCAGGGAGTGATCTTCCTTCTGGTTACGCTAGAGCTACTGTACCAAATGTACCTGTCAGTGTGTTTCACAAGTCTGGAAACAGCTTTGCACAGAATGAATCTGCTACACCAGATGCTCCCACGGTTGTCCATCTCTGACACTCCAGTGACAATATGGGAGTTACAGATTCTTCTGAGGTGGAAAGGTCTCACAAGGATCATTGAGTCCAGTGTGAATGGGCCATACAGGGGTTGAACCCACAACCTTGGGGTTATTAGCATCATGCTCTAAACAGAGATAAACCACCATCAGCAGCTGTGTCTGGCCCTCAAAGGTGCAGTCATCCACTGGTGACATATTGAAAACAGAAGGTACAAGTTGTATCCTGCTCTCAGACACTGTTGTTGCAGAACAGGAGACTTTTGAAAGAGTATGAGAAATTATATCAGGATTATACTTCAATGCAATTATAATATAAGCGTTGTCTGGAAACAAATCCTGAGACTTGAAAATTTTATTTCATACTCAGAATTACATTGACTTCCAACCTAACTAGCTCCTGTTAAGTGTCCTCCAAGTCTTTCTAGAAGCTGTCCCCCAACACATGGTGTTTGAAAGGCAAGTGAAGTTGATCTTGTAATTCAAAATAAATGCCATTCTCTGTATTGAAACAATGCATCATGGTGAAGTAAAAGTCAGCACATTGAACACATGACACATCCCCATTACTGTGACATGACTATAATGAATATAATTACTGCAAGGTAACCTTGTAGGCAAGGCTGAAGTCTTGGGGAAAAAATGTAGAAAAGAGATTCTGAGTCAAACTATGTAACATTAATGGATGTTGTGTAAGGTTGCCCAGTGGTACAAATCAGCCCACCATTAAATCAAGTACAGGAAGTTAGTAGAAATACAGTATTTCATATCTTATGAGTATCAGGTCTTAAAATCTTTTAGGAGTGAAAAGGCAGTTTTCCCACTGAACTTAGGGGTTTTTTTAGCTATGCACTTTTCTTTTGTGTGTTCTTACATTTCACAATTCCCATTCACAGTTGCTTTACACTACAAAGTGGTCATTTAAATATTTTTCAGTACAAATTGTCTAGAGGTATCTATCTGTTGAATTTTTCTCCTGGATATTTTACTGTTACATATAGGTATGGCTATATTTATTTCTTTGATCAAATAGGACAATTAATTACACCATTTGAGTAGGTAACATGATTTATAGAGAATTATAGAAGTTAGGGCAATATGGTGGATGAAAATAGCTATTAAATAAAGAATGAAGCCAAAGGCTGCTCAGCCATAAAAACCTATATATTATATATGCAGCATAATAACCATACTATCCAACTTCTAGTACTGTTAAACATGTCAGCATAGTTTCTCCATTTTCATAATCATGAATGATTTTTACAGGATACTGAAATTTCATTCTGCTAATAATAAAGATCTGTTTTATGTAATATAACTCCACAAATAATAAATTTTTGTAGATAAATGAATCATACTTTATATGAAGGATGCATTTATAAATACTTGATGTAGAATTAATAGATGATCAATAAATGTTATGAGTAAATTACAGCTACATATAGAATAAACGGGAGGTGCCTGGAAGCATCTAAGTGGCAGATGTTAGAGATTTTCACATACCAAGGTCACAAAGAAGCCAAAAATTGACATATTGGCTGTTATGGCCATCTTGAAAAGTGACAAAGATGTATTTTGTTGTGTGTTTGTAGACTGATGAACCAGAAAAGTCTCCTCTGGTTGTCATACTTCAGCGGGCAAATGACGACCTGGAACAGATTAGGGATGGTAATGGCAATCTAGGGAGAGATGCTCAAGAAATGGAGCATCTCTTTCCATTTGTCCTCTACACATTTAGCCTTCTTTTACCTTCTCCGATTTCCTCTGCTTAACACTGGTGATGTCACATCTCAAGCCCCTTATAAAGTCTGGGCCCTGCCCTGTGCCTGGTGATTGTCAGCAGATTGCAGAGGGCAGCTAAACCATTTGGTGAGAGAGCTGGAGTATGTGGCATGTGAAGATAGGCAGAGCAAAAAGGACTTGAGATTAGGGAATAGCAGGCTCCAGTGGGCTCCAAGAGCAGTCTTCCACTATTGAAAGGGGGTTTTAGAAGAGACAAGATAGTGAAAGAACAAGAAGCAGCAGTTGCAGGCTGCAGTGACGGAACTTTTGATTTAAATATAAGAAAAAAAGCTTTACCATGAGCATGGTTTAGCTCTGGAGCAGGTTACTCAAGGGTCTGTGAATCTTTGGCATAGACTTTTAAAAATCAACTGAATGAGCAGGAAATAATGTTGCAACATTGGTAACAAATCCACGTGGAAGACCTTGTGAATGTCAGGGCCCTGAGTTGTCTATGAGGATTGATTTCACTGATGAGCCTTATTTGGGACCCCCACCCTCTTCCCAGCGGTGTGGAGTCTCACTTCTGCCCAATCCTGCTCAGCTATGCTATGGGTAAGTCTTTGCCCAGCCCTGTCCCTTGCTGACTTGCCCAAAGGACTTCCTGGGCTTCTCTTGGACCTACCTATCATTTCACGTTTTTCTGTTAGTCATTTAGCTGTCATCAGCCCCTGTTCCTGTCAACTCACCCCTGCTCACCTTGTTCAGGGGAGGGGAGAGTGTGCTCAGTGGGTGATGGCACTGACTCTTCGTGGTCACCCTCAGCTCCCAGCTTGTCTCACCTCCCACAGCAACCACATTCCTGCTGCTCCCTGAAAAGCCATTAACTTTAAAACATTGCTGATTTCACATATGCTCTCTCACAGTCCCGCAAACACCCAGGTAATCTGTCCAGTATGCACACATCAGGATACTTGAATACAAGTGGTCTGCCCAGGAGTCCTGTTGAAGGGTAAGGACACTGGCTATTGAGACCTCATCTTGTCTCCTAGTCTCTTCTTAGGTTAGGAGCTAAAGCTGATCGTTATTCGTGCCTTTTTCTACCCTTTAGGGCATCTCAGTAATGAGTTTCTCTGTCTTATCCCACATCTCACCTCCAGCGTTGTCGGCATTTGCTCACTCTTTTTTGTCTGTGATGTGGGTGTCCTAAGAAGCTGCTATCTATCTGTTAGAATCATGGTGAACTGCTAATGTCTCAGTGCCTTCAGTACATTCAATGCACAGCCCTCAGGGCAGAGCCACTACCCCCCAGCTTTATCTTGTCAGCAAACGTGCTGAGGAGGCTGTTACCACCAACCTCCGGGACAGAGTTACTGAGGTTCTTGTTAATAGATCTCTTGGGGTGAATGAGGGTGAAATGACACTGAAAGAGGTGTATACACGAGACAGGTTTACTTTAAAACAGTTTGATTATAATGGACAGGATGTATGTAGCCATTTTGGTTCTTTTCTATAAAAATATAAAAAGAAAACATATAAAGAAGACAGAAAGAGATGGAAGGGACAAGAGTAGATAGTGGACAGGAAATACACCACCACCTGTCAATCCAGGGACAGGACTTGATTGATGGAATTTCAATGTCCATGGTCAGAGTGATGGTCATAGCCTTGCTCCACTGGGGGTAGGTGCCCACACAATAAAGGGTTCAACCGGTTATATACCTTGAGGCTTATGTGGGAAGGCTCTGATACCTCCAGTGTGGGGGAATCTTACACTGTCAGATACAAATGCCTTATCAGGATGGAGGTGATTGGCATAATAAAAAGCATTACCCCACTTACCCACCTTGTACTTCTTATCAGCCTTTTCCTTTATCTGACACAAAATCACTTTGTTTAAGATACCAGTCTTGTCAGCAAAACAATAGATCTGCAGGGCTCAACCAGCCCATCCCATCAAAGTTTGGTCCATCACAGAGGCTTCTTTTCATCCAAGTCATTGATGAATAAGTTAAACAATACTGGGCCCGGTGTTGAAATCCTCGGGAAAAACACCAGGGTCAGACCTCCAAGTAGACACTGTGCGGCTGGTTACGACCCTCTGCGATCTGCAGTTCATCCAGTTCTCAAGTCACCTCACCATCCACTCATCCAGTCCACACTTCCTGAGTTTGTCTATGAGGGTGTTGTGAGAGACAGTGTTGAAAATCTTGCTGAAGTCGAGGTAGACAACATCCACTGTTCTGTCGTCATCCATCCAGGTAGTTGTTTCTTTGTAGAAAGCAATCAGGTTAGCCCACCCTGATTTGCCTTTAGTGAATCCATGCTGACTTTCCATCACCTTCTTGTCATCCATGTCGTTAGAGGTGGACTCCAGAAAGGGGGGGGTCCGTTCCTATTCGTAGGTCATTCCTATTGCTCTTGTTTCACCTTTGATACTTCTGCTGCTTCCAGACCCTGTCTTGAGCAGCATGGTTGGGCTTCGTGATCTGGTTGGATTTGATGATCTGTAGCAACTTCTGCAGTTTGCCTTTCCTATAGTTCTGTGACACAGTCATAGTAGTACAATGCAGCCAAGGATTGTCTGTGGAAAATAAAACAATTTTAATGTATTCATTTCTTAGAAAACACTTATGATAAAAGTACTGAGCAGCAGGGATTCTGGTCTCTTGGGAGTGTGTTATGTGAGTGATGAAGTGAGAGGAATTACAGGGAGTGGAAAAGACATCTGGTTTTAGCAGAAAGAAAACAAAATTTGATTAAAAACTACACAAACAAACAAAAAAAGGTATAAGTTAAAGAGTAGGAGAACATTCTTAGCTAGAAGGATACATTTGTATTAATTAAAGAAAGATATAACAACGACTGTGGTCCATCTGTCTGAGAAATTGGATACAAACAGTAAAAAGCAATTGAAGTTTCTATACAGTAATTACAAGGGATTTGCACAAAAGAAAGAAATTAGAACCACCAATACAGAATATGAAACTAGAGAGGAACAACATGAATAGTGAATAGCAGTCATCTTTGTAAAGCATAAAATGTTCAAAAATAAGTAACTTGAGGTCACATATTAAGAAGAAATATTAAAGGCAGTTTGGAGTGGAACAGTTAGATTAATACTAAAGCCTATAAATGGGTATCCCCTTTGAGGAGGAATACAAAGAGAAAAAAAAATTGTTTTACTATCCCTTTTGATGATTGATTCTTAAAAAGAGACAGAAAATTTCCTGAAGGGAGTGAATGCAGTTTGCTAGAGACTTCCCCTCGGGTTTCAATTTAGACATATATACAATTCACTATAGGATTTGTCATTCTGGTATAGACTGAAGAACAAATGTTAAAATCTAGATATTTCTGAGACTGGTATTATAAAGAGCATGCACCAAACAGCCACAAAATCCAGACTTACTTTGTGTTGTGATGTTGTTGAAAATATGGCAGTTGAATAGTTTGAAATGAGTGATCAGAAATAAGTCCAGCTATGATTAAATGGAAGTGTAAACCACAGCAGATTCTAAGGGCCACAACAGCAAAAGGTCAGTTGATGTGATAGCATACATGTGATAAGTCCACGAAAACAGAAAATGCAATCATCAATTGTATCAGAGTATCTCCAGCATCTAAATGAAATGTCATTAATGTCTGAAATTCTGTGGCTATGTCTATATATGAAAATAAATTGCTCATAAACCTAAATTGTATCCTCCCTTCCCAACTGTCACACCTCAAAGACAAGTCCAAGATCCACCTCAGAGTATGCCCTGGGAATGCCCATGGCTCGCTCTGTCCTTCGAGCCATGTGTTGTCCAGAGGAATATTGGGCAGTGTGGGCTAAATTTGCACCAGGAACAGGCTAATGGTTTGGTAGTATGGGTGATCCTGTCCTTGTGCCCTCAGGCCATCTCTACAGTTTTTGATTCCTAGAAACATGGACTTGACTTGCAGCACTGGGAGGTGGGAGTACTGAGAGAATCAGGAGAACAGGGAACCTGTTTGTGTCACCAAAATAAAAAGGATTGGTGTATTTAAGTTAATGAAACAAAAGCAGTGAGGGATACAATGGCCTTTTCTTTTTGCTAGAGAGGTAAATGCCAGAAAAATTGAAAATTCACTTCAGCCAACTGGCAGTAGTGACCTAAGGACAAACATGTATGACTTTTTCACAGGAAAACTGAGGCTAGAAATTAAAATTTCTAAACATGAGAAAACTATGACTTAAAGATAGGAAATTTAAGAGTAAAAAGAAGTCCTGGACAGTTTTTAATATAAAGCTGGATTAGTTTGTGAAGAAAGTACTGTAATATGATTGGCAGATTGTTTCCTTTTTGACATTCCTGAAAGCTGTGATTTTATTTCCTAAATGTTTATAGGTAATCTCTTTCAGGAAGAACATTTCTATTTCAAATACAGATAGCTAAAACGTGTTTAAGCTTGTTATCTTGTTATTATTTGATAAAAAAAATAAAATTGTTATTTTTCTGAGTTGTAACTTTTTCTATATTCATACTGTGATGGGGATGCTTCTATTTGTTCCTGAATTATACTGTGATGGGCCTAGTTCTGAAACACTTTTTCAATCACAGCTCCCTGTAGGACGTGAGAATCTAGTCAGCAAAGGAGCAAAGCAATCAAACTGGGATCAAAAGACAGAGAGGCTGGGTCTCAGTGGTGCTTAGGTGAGATGTACTGTAAGACAAGTGATAAAAGGGAAAAATACACAGTCAGTCTACTGGAGACCCAGGGTGCCAGGAAGCAGAAAGGTTTTTAATGCCTCCAGCTGCTATCCAAAAATATCACTGGAAAAAGTCTTATTTACATCTTTGGAATTTTAAATTTCTGGTGGAATTTATCTTGCCTAAATTGTCCTAGTTTAAGTTTGTTAACCTGTGCTTCTAGCCTTAAATATGCTCAATAACTGGGCAAGATTGAGAAGGAGATGAGAATGTAGCCTGTCCCAAATCTGTAATAGGCTGCCAAGTGTAGCCACTAGCAAAAGCTTGCAGTTGAACCTCCCATACAATTAGAAGGCAATATTTATAAAATTAATAAAAGAAAACATGAAGCATCTAATGCAAAACTGACCCATGACACTCATGGTCAGACTCAGGTCAAAGGCTAAATAAGGTATGTAAAAAACATTATATTTATGTAGATAATATCCCCACATTTAGATAGATTTTTTCTGCAGCAATATAAACCCTATCATTGCATAAAGCCACTACTACTACTATGTTATGAAAACATGGGAACATTTTCTCCTATGTGCAGGTTTCACTCCAAATTTTCTGCCCCACAATTCTTCACTACAGGGCTTCCACCATTTGCTACGGACATATATTACTGGTGTTTTATTCTGTGATATTATGATAACTAATTTTAATACTGAAAACAAATTTTAATATAGAATATTTTCATTATCTAAGGGAAATAGCAGCAACATGACAGCAATAGGAGAAAGTGAGATATGATGCACAGTATTAAAGGATGCAGTAAAGTAAATTGGCATTGCCGTACTGGTCTCCCTTCCTTGTATGTCTGTAATCTCATCTCATCATGTAGAACATTTTTCAAGCTTGCTTTCTTTTGAGGTGGTTCAAAAGATAAAAGAATTCACAACTCTGGTGATACTGTAGGTATTTTAGAATCAATTTTCGTTTGATGGAAGACCTTTCATGCTCACTGTAATAGTTATATCAAAAAAGCTGCAAGTAGTAATTTCAAATCCAAATACTGCAACACCAAATTTTATCTTACCGTTAGAAGAGAAAAAGACAATTTTCACTTTTTGCTGTTCTTCCCTTTCCCTGAAGTGTCCTTCCTGTTGCCACCAGGAATATCTGTATGTACCTGATGTTGAGATAAAACAGGGTTAATCAGATCTAAATATGTACACGTATAGATGTATATTTGCAAAAGCTCAGTTCAGTGAAAATGCTTACATATGGTACCATGATGATTATATTTTTTAAGCAGGAAGCCACATTAGCTGCAGAAATACTTATATCTCGTTTCCTATCAATTTGTGTGTGTTACTACATATTCCCTCTACCTTCACCTGCGAGAGCACTAGCCTCCCTCTTAGCCCCAAGCTCGTATTTTCTCAAAGTATTCCTCCCTCATTTCCTTTAAACCATTTCCCCCCCTGCTTTGTCCTCAGTTTTCTCCCATGGGCAGGGCAAGAGAAAGCACGTACTGTGGCTTATTCTAGGCTGCCAGGGTGGTAGTTCCTTGGATGTACCAGGATACTAATTCCTTGGATGGTACTGTAGGTATTTTAGAATCAGTTTACATTAGCTGGGAGAGCTTTCATGCTCCCTGTTATAGTTACATCAGAAAAAGCTTGAAGTAGTAATTGCAAATCTAAATACTGCTGCCAGGCCAAACACAACAGGTAACTTGAGCTCACTTGTCTTCTCCACTGGGTATGCAATATTTAATTCTTCCTTTTTCTGTATTTTCTGCTTTTCCAAAAGCTTTTAGGAACTTCAAGCTGCAGAAATTTTAGTCCCTTTACCCTTTTTTTTTTTTTTTAAACTGGACATCTGGTTCAAAAGTTATTAAGGAAGGATTGACAGAGAACTTAATTAAATAAGCCTCATTTCCTTTCAAATTCAAGCTACCAGCTTGCTCTGCTGTGGGCAGTATTTTACAGATAAAGCCAAACACAGATCAGTGGAATCATGCTTGTATTATGCCAGACTTCAAATTCCTGCTTCAAGCCATTGGAAAACTAAAGTTGCTAAACCCATCTGAATTGCTTAACATGTAATAATTATTTTTCCCCATCTTGTGGCTCCCTCTATTCCAAGAAAGAGACAAACTGACTTTGGTTGAAACTTGGAAAAAAATGGTTGTGTATAGTCACCTACCTACTTACCTACTCGTGTTCTAGTTTCAGTCTAACAACTCCTGCTTATCTCTAACTAGTGTATAACAGCGCCAACATCAAGAGCTGTTTTTTCAGTCACTAACTGCATCTATTAGTGTGAACTTTTAACAAGCTAACTGGGACGCAACAATCACAGGTTTTTTCTTGCTTTTATCAGTGTAGTGTTTTGAGAATGAAAGCCATATACATATACACACCCCCTCACATCCTATTCTGAGGTCTTTATGTATACCCAGAATAAGGTTTTACATAAACCTTATACAATCTTTCAGCACAGTAGAGCAGTTGACCTAGTCAGCACATTATGTTTTATAAAAATGAAGTTTTTCTTATATAGGAGCAAACCAGTACCATTTGCCTTTAGTATGAAAATATTCCTTTTGGGATAAAATTGATGTCACTAAAACCCACCAGAGTTCTGACTCAAAATCTAAATATTCCTAGAGATGTGATAACTAATATTCAGAAGTCCCTGAGCTCCAAGCTTTCCAGTAAACTTTCTGTATGTAATATCCTCAGCTCACAGCAGTTAAATAACACAAATTTGGTTTTAATGTTCCTTCAAAGTAAGGTAAGTTAACCTTAGCACAGAAAAAAATCAGACTGTAGGAAAGCACTTGAAAATCACTAGTGATGGAAAAATGTCCACAGTGACCCAGGGAGAGCCCCAAAGTCAGTTTCTGTGAAATCTGATTATAGAAAGAATATTATTTAGAAGCACAGAAATCTCCATCCTGTGTAGGGAGGGAGAAAAGTAGCTAATAGTCCTATTCATTTTGTGTGAACTGCACTGTTTCATATTAATAATTTATGTATTATTTGCTTATGGTTTTGTCAGGTATCAGTGAAATCCTGTTTTTTTCTTAGTAATGAAAGAAAATTAATGAACAGGTATACTGCAGTGAGCATCTCCTGCATGACTGCAGGGACAGTTTGGTAAGGAGATGCAATCAAAGGAGAAGGAGAAGAAGAGTGTGGCTGTCTGATTTTCACTAATGAGGATTGTAGAATTAAGCTGAAGGATTGGACTAACCTATCCTAGTTTAGCAGCAGCCTTGACTTTACTGTGCAATGATCTAACAGGACTGAGATAACAGCAGTTAAACTGGCAATAGCAGAAACAACCAAGGAGCTGCACTTCAGAGTAGGACTTGGACTAAGGAAGATTAGTGAAAAAAAGGGTATTTCTGCATTCAGCTGAGTCTGCTTACCCCTGACAGTGGTGTTACAGGTGAGCAGAGTTTGTGAGGTGGACACGAATGCTAAACCACAGCAACTAGAAGTTATAGGATTAGCCAGACTCTGGGGTGCTAGTTTGGATACTTGTTTGGACCTTGACTTTGATGCTTTCCAGGACAAGCTTTAGGCCAGAAACACTTCAGCAGCTTTGGTCTGACACACAAGATCTGTGCATATCTCCATGCACCACATTTCTGCAAATACAAATGCTGGGGAATATGTTGCCCAGACATCTGAATGTCAAAAAACAAAGGTAAAATGGCTCTGCACTGAAATTAATAAACATAGCAGGAGACCACTTGGCTCCAACCCTTCATGCTGGCTGATGTTTTTAAGCTGCCACTTAAAAATAACCAGAAGCATAGTCATTAAGGGCATATTGTCTCTGTCAACATA
Organism: Scytalopus superciliaris; assembly: GCA_013400415.1. Taxonomy (NCBI): domain Eukaryota; kingdom Metazoa; phylum Chordata; class Aves; order Passeriformes; family Rhinocryptidae; genus Scytalopus; species Scytalopus superciliaris. The sequence goes on from VXBX01001072.1 coordinate 112,973, forward strand.
TACAAATGACTTAGCAGAATCTGTTCAAACAGCTGAAATTCTATTGTACTATGGTTTTTAAAACAGTTTATCACCTCCATAAAGTCAGCATCTGGTTTGCTCTGCTATAAAAAACTCTCTAAGAGTTACTATTTCAGGTAACTATGGATTTGCCTTATACTTAGGTATTGTTTATCTTACAGCAAAGTATGACATTACAGTTAGTGCTGTACAGTGCACATGCAAATCCATTTTAATGGGGTTCAAGCTGGGATTCATCCTGCATTATGTTAACCCCTTTCCAGGTTGCCTGAAATGGAATATGGTCATGCACTGTTCCTGCTGTAGTCTCTCAGCAGATCTTTGGTGGCCTGAATAGAATTTGAGAGTGTTTTTCTCATATTCTTCTGTGTATCCCTGGGGTATGGCTCGCTCTCAGGATGTGCCTGCCATTCTCCAGTCTCTACAGAAGGTCCCTCAGGCAAATGACTCCTCCTGTAGGTACCTTGGAAGTGTATCCAAACAAAGATGGGGCAAGTCTGAGCCTTGCAGTAGCCCCAGTACAGTGCAACAGTATGTTTGTGGTGAGCTTTCTCTCATCCATGTTCAGTCATGTTGAGCTTGTCTAAACTAGCTGTCTTTACAGTGGGCTGGCACAGGTACACCCAGAAGTTCCTCTTACTGGTGCTAGATGCACTTCTTGAGGTGTGTATCTTTGCTGCATGAAGACACTTGTCTCCCTCCACTGACTGCAGAGGTTTCCTGTTTGAACTTGGTGGCCAACTTTTACATAAAAAATTGTGAAGATAAATGCACTGTGGATGACCACATAAAGGTCCCTCTGCAAAGTTTAGGGGGACACTACCCCTGATGCACTTAATGCAGACTTATATTTTAGAAGAGATCTACATGACAGGCAGTGAAAATATTGCAGCTAAGGAAGATAGTTCAATGTAGAAAAGGACTTTCCTTATAGCGGCTTTATTTTCTTCATCCAGATCTTGATTTGCACATCTACCAGAAAAGACATGTAAGTACAGAAGAGAACTTTCATATTTTTGGGCTCTTCAAATGTATTTTTAAATATATTTTTATTAAAAAAGTATATACCTCTACAGTTTATTTCTGGTGGTATTTTTTTTGTCTTGTTTTTTATCCTTTTGTTTTCCTAAAAGTGTATAACACACCTTTTTAGATGGTTGTTAAATATGAACTAATATCTGACTTCAGCTCAGATGATTCCTAAAACTGTACTGCAGTAGTATGTCACATCACAGAATAATTTTGTCCCTGACATGATGTCACATTGCTAAGATATCTCTTCACTTATAGCAGAAACAGAGCACTGAGAAGACCTGAAACATAAGGGATGTGATGGGAAAAAATGCAACAGAAATCTTACAGAAAATTGCAGGTTTTAAAGATGATTGACAGAAAATCCTTTAATTGTTGTTTTTAACCTTACAATTGTTGTTTGTGTTTTCTTACAATATGCAAAGAAAGCTTGAAAAGTGTTATTTTTCTCAAACCCAATAACAATTTAAACCAGGAATTGTCTTTTCAAACAGTAAATTTCATGCCTGCCAGGGAAAATATAACAGCTGTGAGAAAAGCATACCTGGCTCTGAAACCCTCTTGGTGCCAGCAGTTTGTACTTCCAGCTCACTCACAGGTTTAACCACAGCCACTCAAGTACCAGTGTATGTTTGTTTGGAGGGGGAGAGCCTGGCCCTTATGGTTGTGTGTGCTGTTATTTTGAAGCATGAACAAGAATGAAGAGAAATAGTGTTTTCATTAAGCATCTACTGGTTTTTCATAGACCTTAAATTTGGGACACAGGTTCATATGTAAGGTTATACTTGCATATGCTTTTAGAAACCAGGATAAAACTGTGAAATTTGGGGCTGGAGGGAGGCATGAAGTCAGATTTATGGGCCCTTTTGTGGACAAAGAGCTGGTGATGGGAGAGCAGAGGACAGAGCAACAATTAGTACCCTCTGGGCTGTGTTGCTGAAGGCTGCACACGTGCAATGCCCACGGCACCTGCTCCGCTGGCCATGATTCCTGGGAATTGTAGAGCACTGCTAGAGGCTTGTTGACAGGACCTTTGCTAGTGATTGAAGTAAAGTCCTGCCAGAGAGGTTCAAAGCTTTTTCTTCAGTAGTGCTGCTCCAAGTCACAAGTCAAATAGCCTTAAGGATTACATCCAAATTAACCTTTCCATCACCTCCTATTTCTTTTTAAAGTCTTCACTGAGGGTGGTTTTCTTCACACAGCTAAAACATATGGATATTATTGTTTGGAGTTTATTTTATTGTTGAGATTACTGTGTAATCTTCTGATCTGAGAAGTAGCAAATATCACAGAAGCTGAAAACACATGGTCTTTTCTGCTCCCTAGGGCAACTATCCAAAATGATTTTGCCTCTGGAGATAAGCAAGACAAGAAATATGTAACAGATACATTGATTTATTTTTTTTTTCCTGTTCTCAAGCTAAGGTCTAGCAATTCAAACACAGAGGCTGGAAACTATTCTCTATTATATCAGTTTTACACTAGAATAAACCAGATAGATTGGAGTAAAAAAGCAATTCCGGTATACATCACATATGCCAGAGTGGTGCCAGGGGTCTCTGAACTGTTTTAGCCATTCCTAATGAAAGAAGTTCAGAGAATCCCTGTAGAGTTAAAATAAAATGGCAGGTATTTAATACTGAAGATTATGATAATGTTAGAGCTTATGCTTTAAATCCTTGCATAGTAGGACAAAGTTGCTTTTAAAACTTCTTTGGTCAGTGGGGGGCTGTACAGCATCACCGTGAGATTTTCTTTAATCACACAGTGTCTTCATATGGCACCTCTTCCCCTGCTGAAAGCTTGGCAAACCTCACCCATCTCCTGTCATAATGTCCTGTGCACACCCCCATGCTTTGCCCATTGCACTTTTCCAAGCCTGCCTTGTTTCTTCTTAGGAAAAAATTACCTTGGTCCCAAGCTTTGTGATGCCAATAATCAAGTGCAGCCATTCTCTGTGATGAACCTCAGTTCCATGCGCTTTGGATCTCAGGCTTGGTGAGTACATAGTGTTTCTGTGTGTGGTATCTGTTTCCAGATAGGGATGGGGGAGACACCCACACCACCACCCAGCCAGCTGAGTCTGCAGAGCTGTACAACCCTAAGGGACAGTTTTGTGGAAAGTCACTTGAACTGGCCTTGCAGAAAGCTTTTGTCTGGCATTTGCTGTCCTTCCTCTGGAGGCCTCTGTCAGCCTAACGGAACTAGCACAGGTGATTCAGTTGTGATGGCCAGCACAACAAGGTACAGTGGGACAAGTGATACTGACTTACTCCATTAAGCAACAGCATCAGGATCTTTAGATGCCAATATCCATATGGTATTCACACTCCTGGTGCTTTGCCAAGCCCAACACTGCTCTGCTTGGTCCTTCCTCCTGTCCTCAAGGCATGCTAGGAGTGCTGTAGTGTCTGTCTGTGGCTCTGGGCTATCTTCTCTTTGTACTCTCATCTCAGAGAGGTTCTGTGGAGAATTTCCCTGGGGTCACCTCTCCAGTACTCAGGTGAGAGCAGGGAGGGGAGCTCCAATGACATCTTTCAGGCTGAAATCTCCCTGGGACAGCTCCTGACTCCAGACAGGTCAGGTCAGTTTGAAGAAAGGGTTAGTAATAGGAAAGAAGCTATAAGCATGAAGTACAAATTTATACGTTCCACAAAGATTATGATGTTAAAAATAAGTATATCCTAATTTTTGTTAAGGCATATAATTAGACTTAAGTAGAACTCTAGCAGTTTTAAAATAAATTAAATGTAAATCCCAAAATCCTGAGTTTCATTTGTTCTCCCTGGGTTTATTTCTTCTCATTTGTAAAATGATCATGTACAGAGTTTGGTCACTTAGCTGCTAAGTTACCCTGCACCATCAGTTCAAGTGCCCTAGTAATATTTTGAGTAAGTAAATCTTGCAGCCTTGTAGCCCTGTGGTTCTTTGCTCCCAGAGAGCCATCACCACACGTTGTTGACTATATGGTCAAGTGCTGTGTTGGCTTTCCATGCAGGAACAAACTCACAGGGACTTGCAATTGGACCACAGCTAGTTTTGTACTAAGCAGCCATCCATTATTAATGAATTTGAGTCATTAAAATCCAACCTGGATTTGTCTTGGGTTTGTGGTGCCCACAGTACTTTTCAGCTGAGAGGACTGGTTTCTGAATTGTGGGGAAAACTACAGGTTTGTGAGTTGTATGCAATGCATCTTCTTCTCTCTAAATTTCTGGTGGATCTCAAGATGCCATGTCTTTTCATCAGTCAACATGCTTTTGGTCTTCAAGCATTTTGTGCCAAATCTCATCTGCCAGATTTTATCATCCTGTTATACTCCCTTTACTGAGAGTGAGGATTTCAAAAGTGTGTTACAAGTTCTGTCAACATCTAGGTGAGAAACAAGTGTAGGGAAATTGTATCTTTCTGCATTTCCCAGTAGGACAGACTAGTGCAAATGAGAGAAACTGCACTTCTGGAAAGAGATTCTTGGTCTTCTTACTAGCAGTTTTACAAAAGTTCTTGCCTCTTATTAAGCTCTGAGTTGTGTGAAATTCACACACTAGTAATCATCAGTTGTATTAATGCATAGATTCATATAGGTTCTCTGAAGTTTTTGTCAACCTCTCTTCCTAAAGAGGCTAGGCAATCTGTACTTAAAGCACAAAGACATAAAGAATATGTAATCTCTGGGAGGGAAAAAAAAAAGCAACCTGAAAGCCTCCTCCTACCTACATTTTAAAATAGAAAGCTGACTACTGTGTTGCTGATTTTGTGCTGCAAAAAAATTTAATTTTCAAAGCAGATTAAATTCAATCTTTTGTTTTGAGTGGTTTGAAGAGTGATTGCTTTTTAAAAATGTGTTTTTTTGTTTAACATCATTACCCAGATTAACCTCCAAGAGGTTAGGTAGAAGAGGTAAGTCTGTTATACGAACTTTATGCTAAGGCATATTTAAGCAGGTGGATTTTTTAAAAATATATGTTTTATTCTTATGTAATTTATTATTTGGTACTCTTCTACCTAAGCAAAAGAGAACAATATATTTAGAAAGTTCTTTGTACAATTTCTTTATCTTGTCATGTTGCAGGGGTTCGGTGTGATCTGCAAGGATATATTTCTTGTTGGCTATAGGGAAAGGGCTCTACCATTTTCAGTGCTGGGTATGTTTATATATATATATATATATATGTAAAGTAATTTTTTTATTTCAGATTAAGACATGACAGCCTTAGTTAGTCCTTACTATGAGTCAACAACTTATTCTACACTCAACTATTGCAATGCTGTTAGCACTGCCAACGCTCCACTGCATACCTATGAGGGTGTGGCAAACAGCAGCTGCACATTGTGCTGGCACTGGAGTGGTCAGTATTTTAATGTCTGAGGAAAACGTACTGAACTTATCAGGGGCCTGTACAGGTACAGCACCCGAGTACCAGTACAGCACATTATGTGATTGTCACACCTTGCCATGGAACCAGGGCATAAACTGTTGGTACTGATGTGTGAGCAGAACCTGTCTCATCAGCAGCCCTTCATCATCAAGCATCAATTGTTTGGTAAGCCACAAGTAGCTTGGAAACTGGGAGATGGCCTCTTTTGCCATGATTATTTAATAACTGAAAACACATGAAAGATTTGTGCTGACTTCCTAAACTAATCATCAAAACACATGTTCTCCATCCAGATCGTGCCAGGTAAGTCAATCTTCTAGTTACGGAGCAAAAGCAGCCAGCATTGATACTTCAACCTCAAGGCTGGTATGGCTCCAGTAGTCCTGTAGTCTCCTTGGAAAAAGAAAGCCTGAAAATTGGGGGCCCTGTAGAGTTTATTCTGCAGTTTGTAGAGCTATAAATCTATTAATCAACCCTAATCATTCTCCAAAATTTTTTCACCACAATCCTAATGGATAGATTGCCCCATAACTGAGGTAGATTTGATGATATTTTGTCTAGTTCAATTGTACTTTTAGTGTCTGGATGGCTTCCATAGAAATTAATCTCTTGTCTCTCCTTCAGGAAACAAGGTTAACTATAGCATCAGTTTAATATATGGCTCTACATCTATAGAGACGTCTGGATCTCATAGTTGCAGGGGACAATTTCAGTGTGCAATCCTTTGCTAATATTAAATAGCAAAATCTGCTTAAAGACAATTAAAACTAGTTTGATTTTTCTAACTTCTCTGCTTACTCTCAATTACATCCAAACCCTTCTTGCTTTCTGTGCCTTGGAGGGTAAGATTTTTATGGTTTTACCTCTTTACTCCCTGTTTGGCACAGTCCTAATGTCCCTTGTTCTTTTATTCTTCAGCTCTTTCTTAGTTGCCCTGCCTCCCTTCTCTGGCTTCTTTCAGTCAGCTTGGGACCATGGTTGCACTTCCCTCCCTGAGCTTTTTCCACACACAATTAGACAACCAAATACTCATTCCTGTCTGGTATTTATCAAACTTCCTCTATTATCTAGTTTCAGTATCTACTGAGACTCTCTTCACCAATGTTCTTTCCTAGCCAAACCAGAAGGCTTCTTTCAGTTTATATCTCACTGCAGGTTTCAGGACCACTGGAAATTCCCCACATCTTCTTCCTTTCCATCTTATTCTTTAGCGAGCCTGTGCTCTCTGCTTCCTACGTTTACATCAAACATTGTTCTCTTCAGCACCTCCTCTGGTAGAACTTCCCACTCCTTCTCCACTACCTGTTGGCACCCTTCAAATTTTCACCCTCAATCCTCCTTCTTTTGTCTTTATAGTCTGTATTTTGACTACCCCATCCTCCCCAACTGTTTTTGTTACTTACAAGTTTTTTTCCTCCTGTTGTGAATTTTTGTCTCTGACATGGCTTCTTTGGTGTTAACCTTGCTGTTTCAAACTCTCTCCAAATGAGACTTTTTTAGCTGTCCTGAGGATTTGCTTTCCTTCCTTTTCTGTTTGTTCAGAATTTTACTGTCCTCCTTGTCTTTTAGCCTTCCTGTTACCTTTGATTCATTATTCTCTCTTTATATCTCCATCCATTCACTTATTAAATCTAATTATTTTATTCTATGTTACATTAGCCAGCCTATTCATGACAATTTATTGCTAAAATACTTGTCCATTTCTGCCCTAATTTCTAATCATCCTTTTGCTGAACCTGAAACAAATTCGCTAAATTCATCTTTACCTTCGCTTCTCTAACCATGTCTCCCTCCAATCTGAATCACTTCACCTGCTTCATGAGTCTTAATCTGTAATCCTTTTGAATGCCTTGGATAATCTGTCTGGGCAAGAACATCTCTGAATTTACCCACAAACTGCCATGCCTAGTTCCTCCCTATCCGCCCTCCTCCCTCCCCCCTGTTTTTTTGACTCCCAGGGTCTTAATTTCATTGTCCCTTTTTTCCCTGGCATCATTTGGGGAGTAGTAAACAATCTAGGTCTTGTTTCTTCATCCTATCTCTGACATGAGCAGGCAGATGAATGTCTTTAATGCTGTTGTGATGCTGACACCTACCATCAGCAGACACACTCAACATACCACATACTAGAGAGACCATAGATAGATGCAATGGGATGAGGATTCTGAACTGAATTTACTATGTCCCTTTGATTAAACATTGATTTATTTGTGTTGCTTTCTAGAAAGTCTCATATCAGTTCTGGTGATCTGCTATTAGTATACTTTTGTTTCCAGGGAGAGATGGGAAGCAAAAAGGTAGTAGGGAGAGATTTTCTCTAATCCCTATATGAATAGTGTTAGATGAAAGTATAGTCTCATTCTTTCATGAGAAAACATAAGGACTTCCCTGCAGAAGCCAGCTGGGAACATTAAAACAGGGCAATTGGAACATGTAGCCAGCATTTTAGCCCTGAAATAAGCAGTGTGACAAGTAATGTCTTTGTCTTTTTATGTATTGTTTATAGGATAGGCCTTTGTTTTATCTTACAGCAATAATGTTCAAGGCATTCCAGAAAAAATGGCTTTTGCAGTTATTAAAATGCTGAGGTGTTTACTTTCAAATTATATGCTGCAGCATTTTTTTTTCTCTTGGGCGCCAATCTTTAAAGAGACCACATCAATAAAATTCTTTGGTACTGACTGAATTTTATCTGTTTCTAATTCTAATTGCTCAGGTTGGTGTAATATCCTCCTAGGGACTAAGCCTCAACTGCATTTTTAAGGACTGTGTGAACTAGCACCTTTCTTAGGTATCACCCTGGCAGCCTCAGAAAAGAAGTTCAGGTTATTACCATGGAATATGCACAGTGCAGATTTCCTGGTGCTGTCTTACCTTATTTTGACCTGCAAATGCTGCCACCAGGGGCTAATGTAATAGTTATTGGATTTGCTGCTGAGTTTGCCAACCAGGCTGTCAACTGTATAACTGCTGTGATACACAGTTCTGTGGTATAGACTCCAGTATGTTTTAAACTAGACAACACTAAAACTTTGGACTCCTTGAGGGACAACAAGTAACCATAAAACAATCATTTCCATTAACAATTAGTCTGTTCTGGAATTTTACTTGGGTACTTCAGTGGCAGAACACTGTTACGTGAGATTTCTGGCTGCATGATTTCTCCATTTTCAACTGCATTAATTCTGCTGTACCTTCAGATGTTGCCAAGATCATATATGATTTGGTTTTGGGGCTGTGTTAAGATGACATAGCAGAAGTGGGGTAGTGACATTTAGTCACATAGCTTGTGACTAAATTACTGTATGAAAGGGCAGTGAAAGAAAAAAATAATTAGTGATATGTAATATATAATGTCAGCAAGACACCTCCCACCTATCAGCCTGCAATAATTGAAATTCTTTTCTCACACCTTTGGAGGGAAAATACCTTCTATTTTACACTGAACATTTGAATGGCTGTTTGCTGTTCTGTGCCTGTAAAAATCACAGAATCGTGGAATCATTTAGGTTGAAGAGACCTCAGAGATAATCAAGACCAAACTTTGACCAATCACCTTTACAACTAGACCATGACACTAAGCGTCATGTCTCATCCTTTCTTGAACATCTCCAGGGAATATGACTCTGCCACTTCCCTGGGCAGTCCATTCCAATGTTTAACAACCCTTTTCATGAAGAAATTTATTCTGATGTCTAACCTGAATCTCCACTGGCACAGCTTGAGGTTATGTCCTCTCATCTTGTCATTTGTTGCCTGGGAGGAGAGGCCAACCCCCACCTGGCTACAATCTCAGATAGTTGTAGAGAGTGATAAGGACTCCCCCGAGCCTCCTTTTCTCCAGGCTGAACACCTCCAGCTCCTGCTGCTGCTCCTCACAGGACTCATGCTCCAGACCTTTCACCAGCTCCAGTGTCCTTTTCTGGATGTGCTCCAACCCCTCAATGTCTTTCTTGTAGTGAGGGCCCCAAACCTGAAGACAGGATTTGAGGTGTGGCCTCACCAGTGCTGAAGGCAGGGGGTTTATCACTGCCCAGGTCCTGCTGGCCACACTGTTTCTGATGCAAGCCAGGATGCCCTTGGCTATCTTAGCCATCTGGGCTGGCTCGTGTTCAGCCACTGTTGACTGGCACCAGGTCCTTTCCCACTGGACAGCTTTCCAGCCACTCTGCCCCAAGCCTGTAGGGCTGCATGGGGTTGTTGTGGCCAAATGCAGGACTCAGCACTTGGCCTTGTGGAACCCATACCACTGGTCTTGGCCCATCGATCCAGCTTGTCCAGATCCCTTTGTGGAGCTTTCCTACTCTCCAACAGATCTACACTCACACCCAGCATGGTGTAATCTGCTTCGTACAACCCAGCAGGATTAAACCCTGACAAAAACCTGTAGAGTAAAAATAGCCAGCAATTGAAATTTACTAGTAACTGACAATGGAAATTGTTAACATTCGAGTGTGAAAAGTTCACCCATTTTTAAAATTTATCATATGCACAAATGTTAATTACATTTATAAACGCCTGAAGCCTACAAATTTTAGGAGCACAAAGGAAACTATAGTAACCTATTAGACACTTGTCCTTTTCTTAGACTTTTCTTTGGCACCCTTGATAAGTGAGTGCTAATAGAAGGGCTGACAACACAAGTGCATTTCTGATGCAAAACACCAAGGACAGGATGAAGGGTCAAACCTTTAAGAAAAGAATGGGGCCTTTTTGTTGTGGAAATGAAGCTGCGATAATGTTCCCAGACTATAAACTGGCAGCCTGGAATGGCAAAAACCATAGGAGCTTTTTCAAATTCTTTATCAATGTCAGCAGATTTTTTTTGCCTTCCTGTTGGGGTTTTAGTGAAGAAAAGTGTGAAATTTTATGTGAACAGTTTGTTACTGTATATAGCTCTTAGCAACAGGGCTGGAGAACACAAAGGCAAAGATTTTATTGTCCATTCATGAGCTTATTAGCACTATTAATGAGATAAAAATTCTGTGGACTGAGGTGTTTCCAAAAATTAAAAAGCATTGAAAAATTAGTCTGTGCAAAAAGTCAGCTGTGGACAGGAATTCTTAGTAATCTTTACATGACTACTCACTTGTGTCTGCTTTACTCACCAAATGAGAGAGACAGAAAAGCTTGTAGCACCATCTGTCTAAGGAGGTTGGTAATTTAATGCCATCATTATTGTTAATTATCAGTACCTAGGTGCCATGAGTGACCTCTAGGTCAGGTCAGTGGGCTAAGGATACCTGGGGTGTGTTGCTGACCTCTCCTTTGCCCCTATAAAAGCCTTCCTCACCACAGCATCATCCCTGCCTTCCAAGTCTTCTACAAGGACAGTATGGAATCCTCTTTACTTTGCCTCCTTGTATGAGGGAAAAGAAGGTATATTTTCCAGACAGGGGAACCATCCTGAGAGAGATACAGACACCCAACAACATTTATTGGAACACATTTTGTGAGTTAGGCTACTATTAAAGATAGAATAAGGCTGTTACTGTTAGCAGCAGGCAACTATTGGTACCGTCCATTCAGTTACCCCTCTCAGTTCCCCATTTTACTCAGCTAGAACAGCAGTGAGGAGACTGTTCATTGAGAAGCAGAGGTCATACCAATGCACCAGTGGCTTTTAGGAAGGTATTCAGAAGGCCCTTCCTTCCCTCTATAAACCTTTTAGAGTGTCGTCTGTGCCTGCATACAGCAGCTGCCACCTGCTTGGCTACAGCGTCAGATACAAAACTTGGTGCTGATGCTCTTGTGTGGTCATAACCTTGGACACACTCCACAGGCTCTTGCCGTTCTGAGTTTATCAACTATCTCAAATTGAGCCAGAACACAAGTCTACAGAGCTTATCACTTTTTGTGAGACTCACTCGCTACCCCTCTGTGTGCACTTTTCCTTTTGCTGTTTTCTGGTAGCAGTTCTTGTGCACACATGTTTGTATCTACAGGGTCCATTCACCCCAATTCACCAAGGAGAAGGGGTTGTGACAGTGATCAATAAAGTGTAAGCAGCCCTTTCTGTGTCCCCCTGCAGCATGAGGTGGATGCTCTGTTTGTACCATCCTGAAGAAAATTCCTACATGGGGATAAGTCTGTGCTGGATAGTGCATCATGACTGTGAGCTAACTCAAGCGCAAAAGGAATCCCTACCAGTTCAACAAGGTTCTTCATGCATCTCAGAGAAGCCTGGTGACTTCTGTAGCAATGTCCTCTTTAATGAGACATATAATTTAAAGGTAGCAGAGATGTCTCTGTCCTGCATGGCTATGTTGTCTGTACCCACACAGCCAAACAGCATTTGCCCTGAAGAACACAGAATTGTGGCCAAAACATAGTAAAGAAAAATGGCAAAATAGATATAGAGAAGCACTGAGATACACTGAAGGTCTGTTAAGCCAACGTGCAACATGACCCTACAGACCATACTACAGGGAATCGAACCTCTCCATTTTCTTAACACTCAGATTATTGCCTTTTTTTTCCCCCCTGAATAACACAAAACAGACCCACAAGACGTAATCCAGAAGTTAATGACAGATCTGGGCAAAAAGCCCAGAAATGTCTTGTACCCAGTTGCCTGTCCTGTGCATTAAAAATTCTTTATTATTTTTAATTTCTTTTTGCTGAAATGAAAACTGTTCTTAAATTCAACTTAAAAGAAACTTTACTGCTAAGAACTTCTGCCTTAATTTAGCTGAGGCAAGGCACAGTCCCTACACAGAAAGTCTGAAGCTGGTCTTTTCCCTTTGCTTTGATGAATTCTTTTTCCAGAACGGCCAGCCTACACCTTCCCCATGGAACAGGAAACACGAACTTCAGATTTTTCAGCACTAATTACCCAACCAGACTTACCAGGTCTACTGAGGCATCACCCATCCCTGGAAGTGTTTGAAGAAAAGATTAAACCCCTTAGCAGTCAGTAGGGTGGAAATGTAACTGATTTGCATTTGTCTAATATTGCCAGTTGAAGGATGAGCTAGTTCTTTATGCATTTTTGCACTGGAGGTGGCCAAGAATTGATAAATTAAGTATTTTACTAGTAATTTTTACATAAGCTTTGCAGGTATGGCAAGGTAAAAGATTGCAAATATCTGTAAGAAACAGAAAAGCAGCTCTCCCTGGCAATACACAATAATTCTCTGAATCTGTTGTACAGGGACTGAAATGAACGGTATAACCGTCTTGTTTTCCCATCTTTGCCTATGAATAGTCATATATTTCACTCGCATCTGTATTTGTAACATTTTTAACCTAATCATCAAGCAATATATATGCAAGGAAGATAAAATACAATTTCTGCTCACTGACCTTTCAGTCCCTTAACATATAAATTGTTTAAGAAAGCCTGCTGAATATTTTCTTATCTTCTGTCACTGGAAATTTCATGCTCCCTGTGAGACTCGGTAGGATGTTTAATATAGACACTGCGTGGTGTGCTGATTGATAGGACACACTGCAACCCCGACAGCTTTCTGTGATTTAAAACACAACAAACCACAAAAAAACCCACAACAATCACAAAACATTTCAGAAGCACACATTTCTGGAGCCACGTTTCGCCCCCATGATGGCCTGGGCTCCCCTGAGGCTGGTTTCAGGGTAGGGAGGAGGACTGGTTAAGGTCCCTTTTCAGTCACTAATGCAGGTCCCCATCCCTGTCCCTCAGAGCCAAAGCTCCAACATTTTAATACATCCTTCACACATAAAAGAGGAGAGCCAGGGGACTGTGGTCTGTAAACGTTGGTCTGCAGGGCCATATTTTGGTGTGGTAGAAAAGCCATCCAAGGTGAGCTGTAAATGGGAAAGGCTAAGTCCTGCAAGCAAACTGATTGCAGTAGTACTGTATTTTGCATTAGCAGATTTAAATAAAATTAACCCATGTAGAGCACTCTTATAATGCAGCAGTATGGTTTCTCCAAAACCTATGCTTTTAATTTAAAAGCAGTTCAGATACCTGCACATCCCTGCACCTGGTAGCACGAATATATGCTGTGAAACCACACAAAGTCCATGCAGCTTTCTCAATTAAATAAGTGAGGGGCAGAATTTAGTAGTAGAGTCTGACTTGAACTGTAGCATCCCCACTAATTGTTCTGCTAGCTTAACCTCTTAACCTGGTCCATCTACTAGAAAAATCATCAGGTGATGTTTTGGCTTCAAAAAAGCTGAACTGTTAAGAAAAGCTGAGTCCTAGCCAGCAGCTGGAGTGAGAAAACATTTGAGGTTACAAGAAATCATTAGCGCTAAATCCAAGCATTCTGGTTATCACTTCCCACCTCTAAGATAACTGAGGAGCTTATCTTAGTACTTGTGAGCCAAGCAGAGGCCAATTAGGGTAAAAAGCTACTGTCCAGATGCATGAGATGTTTGATTAAAGTGGAAGCAGCTGATGAGCACAGGGCACGTGCGGCAGCAAGGGCTTTTCAGGCAGCGAATTCCAACACAAGTGGTGAGGGCCCCATGAGCAGCTCTGAACATGCAAAGGAGCACTTGCCGAGGCTCCTCTTTCAGCACACTGTTTCTTTTCCATCTGCCTGACGCACGGTGGGCAGAGGCAGTTTGCCTTTGGAGCCTTGTGGTGTAAGAAGGTTGTGTCTGTGCTGGTGGTGTTCACAAATGGAACTCTCCACCAGGCAATATGGTGGGTACTTACGTAATTTATTCTGTATTTGCTTGGTGGGTTTTGTTTTGTTTTGTTTTTAAATCTACTCCATGTAAAAGAAAGGAGCTAACGCTGACCCTTTGAAACACAAGTTTCTTCAGTAATGCTTCCACTATACCAGTGAATGCTAAATCTCCAGTATATTTATCTTCTCTTCCCTTTTAAGAATGTTCTGAGAAATTGAAATGTCCATAGCATTGTTGTATTAAAAAAAAAAAAATATTAATTTGAAGCAATTATTCAAAGAAAAGTTCTAGTAAAAATTTTATAGACACTATTTAAACATTAATAATGTTCAATATATTAAAATATTGACGATGTTTTATGTTTTATCATAAAATAGAAGAGTCAAGTAGCATCCCTATCCTTTTTGCAATCAATTTCATAAATCTACATCAGAGAAAAGCACATTCCTAGTCCAATTAAATGTGTGTAATGAAATATTTACATATAGTTTATGACTTTGGGTTATAGAATTGTTAAAAGTTAAATCCAAAACTGGGAATGTATTTCAAGAACATATATTTTATTAATTGTACTTTCAGAAATATGCTTTCAAAGTTAGGATGGTAACATGAAGAATAGAGAATATAGGGAAAAGCAAAATCAGGACTATATAGTCCTGAGAAGTCAGAGATATAATTTGCTTACCCTGATTATGATACAGTCTCAAAATTAATCTTAGTGCTGCCAGCAGGCTGAGGATATGATCCTTCCCCTGTGCTCAGCCCTGTGAGGCCACACCTGCAGTGTGCTATACTGCCCGCTGCAAGAGTTACAGACATACTGGAGAGAGGCCAGTGAAGGGCCATAAAGATGTTGAAGGGTCTGGAGCATCTCTCCTATGGGGAAGGCCTGAGAGAGCTGGGACTGTTTAACCTGGAGAAGAGATCAGGGGGATCTTATCAATGCATATAATACCTGAACAGAGGGTACACAGAGGACAGAGACAGGTTCCTTTCAGCAGTGCCCAGTGACAGGACCAGAGGCAATGGCCACAAATTGCAACACAGGAGGTTCCCTCTGAAAGTGGAGAAACACTTCCTCACTGTGAGGGTAAGCAAGCACTGACACAGGCTGCCTAGAGAGGTTGTGGAGTCTCTTAACCTTGGAGATATTAAAATAAACACTTGGACTTGGTTCCGGGCATCTGGCTCTAGGTGGCCTTCCTTGAGCAGAGGGATTGGGCCCAGTGAACTCCTATTGACTTGTCCCTTCCAACCATAACCATCCTATGATTCCTTGAAAGGGACAGGACCTGAATCCTGTGTTCCCAAAGACCTAAATTAAATTAGTTTTCTCTGTTCTTCTTGCAGTTATATGCTAGTCTCCAGTGATCCTTTTCCGTGAAAGTGGTGGTCAGTCCAGACAGCTACCACGTGTTCATGCAGTTACAGATTTTTGTCATTACCCACATCATCTACATCAAACCAGCTTGCAGGAAGACACTTCACTTCAACAGGGATGACACAGTTAGAGCTCACCAGCCCAGCACATATATTCCCAAGTGACAGTTCATAAGGAACAACCTTAATCTTTATATTTGCTATCTTGGAATAATTAGTCTTGTGAACAATGTAGTCTTGTAAGCTTTCAAAATTTCTTCAAAAAAATGTATTAAATTAGTTTACCACATCTAATTCAATTTAGTAGGTCCACAAAAGATAGTCAATAGCACTGATCTAAAGACATTTAGTTACACAGCCCAGACTTCCACGAGATGAACTCAAGAAGCAGCTGGTAACACACAGACCAGCCATCCAGCAAAAATTTGAAGAACACCTTGGGGATTGCTGAGATTGTATACCAGTCATAGGGCAGTAATGTAGACCATCGACTGTGGGTTCAGTTTTTGTTTCTTGAGGTGAATCCTACTCTGATTTTTACGGATAGGCATGTAGTGCTTTTGAGGTGTTAAGTTAGTAGTTTAGCAATGTAGACTAATTTCTGTTGGAATCATAGTATTGAGTCTGTGCTTTCCAATACAGGAATAACAGAGCTGGCTTTTGCAGTTATGCAGTGGCCCTCTGTGGACCTTCCAGGAGTGCTGTGGGCTGGCAAAACCCAGCAGGTCCAGACAACAGGAAGGGGACCAAGGTGAGAATGCTCAGGGATGTGCACTTTGCACTGAAGCAGCAGAGACTCAGAGAAGCAGATTCCATAGAGTTAAGATTTTCCCCCTGCTCCAAGTTTAACTGTTTATTTTCCCTGGTCAAGGGTGATTTCTGAAGTGAAAATTCACCCAGAGTTATGAATCTTTTCTTGATGGTATGCTTACTATAGCTGGTATTTTTAAGTTGTTGCAGGGGCAATGAAGCATGGTCAGTGCAGATGGGATGCCCAGTGATATTTTCAGCAAACGTCCATTCAGTTCTGCTTATCACTATTTGTACAAATCAGTTATAGATGTATATTTATAAATTTCATGTTTATGTATTTCTATATATTAATTTTATATATATTTCTAAATCTATGTATTGTATATTTTAGAAACTCAGCATTAGCCCAAAGTAGAGGTTTTTCATGGGCACAGCACAAATTTTGCTAAGTTGCATTTCCCTATTGCTATGTGTGAACATAAAGAACATGTGAATATTATTTCAAGCTCTTGCAAAGTTCTTGACCCTTTTTCTCCTGTTCTTCTCTGAAACAGCTGAACTGGCTGTACCAAAATCTAAGAATCAAAACAAAACCACAACAGTCTAGAGTAAAGAAAGAAAATATACTACAAATGGTTATGTTTGGCAAAATATAAGCCACTGATAGCAAGAACTTAATGGGAAAACATCAGATGGCTAGAATTATCAGGATCACTTATCATGGTCCACTGATCATTTAATAGAGTTAAAATGGAAATTTGTCTTGACTATATTGAAATCACATTATGGCTTCATTTTGCCTTTATGGGAAACATCTGGAAATGCTGGAACTTGTTCATACTTTAGGTCTCCTAACTCTTGTACCTCATCCCTGAAGTTTCTGAGACACTCATAGTAGTTGGCAACTTTCATCCTTGCAACAGAACTCTTGCCTACACCAAAGTCAACACAAATTTATGAAGAAATTGAAGACATGCAATAGGCCTTAGAATTTAATTCTCCTTTAATGACTTTGTATGACAGGCAATATGTGGTAGTTATTACTAAGAGGAACACATTAAAGAAAATAGAGAATCATAGAAAAAGTACCTGTTTAGGGAAAAAAAAACTTCATACATAGAGGCTGAAGAATTAATTTTCAAAGGATTTATGAAGATGGGTGAGCTGGGTGCTTTTAAATTTAAGCTCTCTAAGTTGTGGCTATACAAACATTTCAATTACAATAGCCATATAATAAGTAGAGAAGCAGACTTCTGGAACTGCATGCTTGTGTCTCTCTGCTCGCAGATATTGTATATTTGGAAGGTATATGCAGGTAAATCTTACACTTCAGGACATATAAAATGGGCATAAAGGGTGCAATCCTGCAAGATGTTGGTACTGTGTTCACTGTCACACTAAAACGGCTCTCTGCAGTCATACCCCAATGGATCTTGTGTGATGTTTGTAGTTAAAGTGTGCTGAAGGGACTTGTTGGGCTTGGTTCAGAGATCAACAATTTACAACAGTAAGTCTGTATTAATTCACACACTTGCATTTTATGCTAATTTCTGCTTTCAGATTGTTAACTTTTTGATCCTAGTTATTTTTGCTTCCTTTTCAGATTATTTAGGTAGCTAATAAATATACATCCAGTGGTTGCTTCTCCAATGAGGGATTATTTTGTCTGCCCTGTAGCTAGCAGGAATGCTCTATCACTTGAAAACTGTGTGAGAAGTGCCTATTTTTGTGATGAGTGTTATGGCAATTACTTTTACATTTCCACCCGAATGAATTTGTCTGTCCTGAAAGAGTCATGGTGTAATTTAGTTTGATGGTTATCTTCTGCTAATAAAATCTTTTTCCCATATCTTTAGCTCAAGGTGTGGTCCCTGAGTCCTCAGCTTGCCAGGACTCGACTGGATTTAAACGTAGAAATGCAGAGACTGAGCTGTGGAAATGAAGTGTCAGCAGCTTTTGAATCCAAAGCGCTGAATGTTGCCGTGAGCCCAGAACAATAAACTGTGTTTCAAGATGTAGACCCTGTGGATGAAATATATGTTCCATAAACGGTTCTGAGGACAACATTACGGATAAGCTCCACAAGCTTCTTGATCCAGTTTGGTAGCAGAACACATGACATTGTTTGGAAATTACAGAAATATTTTAGCGAGGGTGTAGGGGAAATGATGTCTGTATTAAAATTTGCAGTTTTACTTGTCTTTTGGGGAAAAGAGTTTGCTTTTTAAAAAATGTGTCTAAGAAGTATGTACGTATAGGAAAGGGTCTTTGTCTCATTCTCAAGTTATTCTTCATCTATTTAATTTTGTACAGTTTTTTGTTCTTTAAATGTCTGTGCTGATTTCTTTGACATACATGTCACTTCAGGTGTTCACTAGTTTAAACTTTCTTTCCTGAAAATAAGCATTTTTAATTGTGCCTTGTAAGTTGATTTAAAACAAAAACAAAAAAGCAAGTACCAGGCAGCATTTTAATTTTCATTCCTAGATTCAAATAGCTAAAGGATCTGAGGATGATTCATAAATGCAGAACTGGCTAGACAATAAAAATCAGTGCCTATAAAATGTATGTAACTGTAAAATTTAACATTTAACCATAAAAACTAATGTCTTACAGGCACAGAAGAAGCTGAGTTATTAACCCTTTTATTGCATGCAGGGCTTTTTAAGAGTTTTGTGGAATAGGCAAATTTTATATTCATTTTGGTAAATGTGCTGAAGAAATACCATATTGTAGTCTCCAGCAGGACAATCTGTTAGAAAGATGTTATTGTATTCTTCAGCAACAAAATCTATTAGCAACTGTTTATTGTCTTCTCAGTTATTTCTCAGAGAGGTCAACAAGGACTGGCAGGTAGTCTGGGACTTGGAGTTCATGCACAGTCCCACAATTCTCAGATTCACTTGAAGGTTTCCAGAGGTCCAAAAATGCTGCACCTTATGATCCAGGCAATTGGATTGTGTGTCAAAAAAACCTGCGTGAAAACATGATAACCAAGTGAAAACACAACTCCAGGTATGGCAAGACAGATTTAGGCAGAGTAAGGCATAGGGGCTCTGTTCTGAGACACTGCTGACTTGGTTCATGCCCAGCAATGGCAACACTGGGCTGCCAGAGACCATGAATTCATATCAGCCAGAGCTGTGTGCTGGCTGGTTTTGCTTTGCCTGCCTTTGCTTCTTGGGAAGTAGTGGCTGAAGGAAGCAGAGAAGACAAAACAATTCGTATTCTGCAACTGTTAGGCTTCTGCCTTGCCTCTCTAAATGAATGTGGGTTTTAACTCAGCCTGGCAATGGTAGGTTCACCCTACCAATGAAGATTTAATGGGAGAAGCTAACAAGCAATTTACTTAAACGAGTACATATTCAAGGCCCAATTTGTTTCTGACTGATGGCAATAGTAGTCTACCACTGGCTTCAAAGAAAGCTAGATGAGTATTGCTCAGTGATATTGTGTTTCCTTCTGTATGCTGCAATTAAAGTAGTGGAAGTATCTCTGTAAATGCTTTACAGTGTAATGCAGCTTTTGTCTTTGAAAAAGATTTTACCTTAAAATAAACTTGAAAGTGTTTTCCATTTTCTATAGATGGGATAAAATCTTACTGCTTAGATCATATATCTTTAGAACTACTCTGTATGTCTTTTACTAAAAGTTGTAGTGTTTAAATACGATTAGTACATCTACATTTTCAGTACTGCATTCAATATCTGTCCCGGTGAAGGCATCTCCTCCCACCCTTCCTCTCTGTCTCTCCTCAGAGGATTTCCTGAGGGATACGAGTGTGACATGCACCAAGTGACCAACCTTCCTGTGACACTGGATACCAACATCCATCCTGTGCTTCTGAGAAGGCAAATCAGGTTCTGTGCACACACCTCTCCTGGAACATTGCAAGCTCTGTTTGCCCGTGTCCACAGGGCTTGCCTGTATGTGTGTGTAGCACTGGGCTCACTGTCAGTACACCCACAGCTCCGAGCGCTCTGCACAGAAGCACTGCTGCAGTACTGCCTTGACATTTCCTCAGCTGATGTTATGTTACCATAAAACTTTTATTTGCCCAGGATGATGCTTAATTTTGTTCATGCATAGAGGTGATAAAGTACTTGAATACACTAGAGGACATTTTCCTAACACCACATGGTGTGGTTATGATGTGTTGACATTTTTTAGAGAGAAAGAGTGGCTGAAAGAACACCAGAACATTGCAGAGATATGCAGGGGTGTTAGGTTGGTGGCAGAGAAGAAACAGATATGAAAGACAACAGATATTGTGGTTCGTACCTTATTTTTATGCTTCATGTTGACATTTCTGGAAGAGTACTAGTGTGACAGGGTTGAGATCAAGTCCCTCTACAGAGAAGAGATATACAGCAATAGTTCCAGAACTTCTACATGAAGAAATCAGATAGAAATTACTGAAAGCAATTTGCCCAACCACCTTTCGTATGCCAGGGCCTCCTACCGGTGGTACTGCTCTTAATAGTCCCTCATTTGTTTGGACAGGACATCTTCCCACACATCAGGATGTCAAACTCGCCCTTCAAGCAATGTGCACAGATAATTGACTGCCACTTTCAGAATTTGGCAGCCACTTAAGAAAGAAGGTAGTCAGCTTCTTAAATTTGTTTGAATGCAGGTTTTGAGAGTGTCACCTGGATGATGTGGCTTGATGAAATCTGCTGAAATCCTCTGACACTACAGAGCTGTGCTTTTACACAAACTGACCACCAAACAGTGCAAACTGACTTATGTGGGTGGGAGATATCCATGAGAGCAACTCGGGCCCAGGATGAAGGAAGGCAATAGTGGGGCTCACGTTATTTCAGTTCTGATTTAAGGAACAGCTGCTAAAACTTGTTCACAGATAGTGAAGATGGGCTTTTTCCCTACTGATATTTTGCAGTGTTTTCAGTGCTAATTTTGTTCAGTTCTTTAAAAACGTGATGTGTGGAAACAGGTAATTCACATAAGATATATTGGACCTTGTTAGTTAAATGAAATATATTGGGAAGATTGATTTATTCATCACATTAAATAACCACTTACCTTAAAAACTCTGTTTTCTGACTGGGAACATGACGATGTGTTGGTTGCTTGCTGATTTTTTTAATACTTAAATGAAATCTTTTGGCAAAGACACAGCAGCCTCTCTGCTTTTCATTTCTGTTTTTCACAGTTAAGAAGATAGCAATGCACTCTTAACAAAAACACAGAACTTTATTAGGCTTAGAGACATGTGCAAGAGACAGCTTTAAAAAAATACTTCCAAGATGTGCTAATCATCTGCAAGAAGTAAATATGCTATGACAGAGTAACCAATGAACAGACAAGGTTGTCAGGAGATGTGCAGGCTGTAAAACAAGCTGCAGGGCAACTGCACACAGAAGATGCCAAAGCAATCTCCAAGACACTTGTTATGCCTGTTTGTCACAACTCAGCACCACATTTGGACACTGAGGCCAAATGATGCAGCCCTTTGACTTCCCATTCTGTGGTTAGACTGCTGGGCCCAAGCCAGATGAGCTCTGCCCTCTGCTCCAGTGCATTGAACAAGCTCAGCTGTGCCCAGGCTCCTGCTCTCACAGTGAAGGCAGTGTCCTGCTCTGCTCAGAGCCAACACAGACCACTGAGTCTTAATCCCCCTGCTTGTCACGAGCAGCCAGGTACCCTCCCACCTTGGAAGTTACTGCCCTTCCAGTCCAACTGATGTACATTCAGTATGGGAAAACTCTGTCATCCAGTTCAGACCTCAGATAGAAAAACCCACTCTGTATATTTTACTTGGATTTTTGACAAAATCTGTGGGGAACAATTATGCAAGCAGCTCTGCCAGCAGTTCATTGGGCTCATATCCTCTGAGAGCATAAGTGGTGATAGGCAGCAGTGGTGTGATGCCTGGGATGGGATTCCTGGGGTGGCATTCTTCCCTGCCAGTAGTGTCCTTCTCACACAGAAAAATGTGTCTGTGCTTGGTCTGATTCTGACTGAAATGGCTCTTACCCTTAAAAAGGAAAGAAATCTTAATGCTTCATTTATTGCATATATTTGTAGATTTGGGCTATGACAACACCTTGAGGAATAAAGACAAAACTCAGTACTCAGGTTTTCCAATCAAAGAAAATACTCAATTGCCTTTCTATTATTTGAAGGAGGTTTTGAATGACATGCAAATCCAAGTTTCTCCATTAAAGTGGAAAGATGTCAAATTTTCATTTTAAAAATAACTTATTATATGTACATTGTATAGCAGGTAGCTGTTGTCCTTGATGCTCATATAGCATTGATCTCATTTATGCTGACAATCCGTGAGCAACACAGACCATTCCTTCAGGCTAAGGACTCCACAATGGAGCACTTCTACAAGTACAAGATGGACTTCATCAACATTAAAGCTGCCTTTGACAGGATTTACTCACATGACTTGGTTCTGCAGAACTGGACTTCTGGGTTTCTTCCATTAACTATTAACACATGGAAACACCACATCGAATTCCATGTCCATCTTCAGTCTGCAACAGATGATCTCTTACTGTGACATATGATACATAGAGTTAATAATGGCCTTTTGCCCTCTGTCCTTGGTTGAGAAAAGGTAATTCCTGACACAAACCTACATTTACATGATACCCAGTGTATAATGCCGTCTTTCAACTCTACCAGTTTTGTACTCTTCTTCCATTTAGCTTTAAAAATGGAAAACCTGACTGACTCTGGTTTAATAGTATCTCTGTTGTTAGAAGGAAGGATGTGACAGCAACTTGAGGTATGGCAACTTCAAAATGCTGCAAATCTATTGTGTTAAGTTAATTGCAGGGGGAACATCCCTTTTTTATCGGACAGTTGGTATAAAGGACAGCTTGGCACAGTGAAGAGTAACTATTAAGAATTCAGCAACAACTTTAAAGCTAAGCATCCATCTACAGTAAGGATGCAGAGACCAGCAGTATTTGGTATTTCTAAGTCTTATCTCACATTTGTCTGTTTACAGCATTCTGTCCCTCCATACAGATTCAGCAGAAGGTCGTTCTGAAATTAAAACAAAAGGAAGAGAAATTGCAAATAAGAATAAATAAGAAACAAGGGACAACAGCACCTTCAGGCTCTCAGTTATTAGAGCAGATTTCAGCAAGTGCCTTGGAATGACATAGCTGTTTGTCTAGACTTTCCAAGTCAGGTTGTTCAAGGGCACACACAGCCTTTGTCAGGACTGAGCTCTGCACCATGTGGCTCTCAACCAGCTGTGGAGTTGGAGGGCTGTGTGCTCTTCTGGGCTGTAGCCCTTGATGCCCCTTGCAGTAAACTTGTGTCTTTTGGTTCTCTGTATGTCAATTTCCACATGTTCCACTCCTAAACAAAGCACTTTGGTCAAAAAAGGAGAAAACGGTAACATTATTACATTACATCAATGCATTAAGGACCATGGTTCTATCAAACCTCAAGGGAAAGAATCTTTAGGGAGCATTTTGGTGGTGTAAGTTGAAATCTGTTGACTTTCTTGCTGGCAAAACTACACTTCTTCGTGGCTTTTATTCCTGGCAGGTTCTTCTGGAGCTCAGTCTTTAAATCTGGCAGTGCCAAACATCTGCAGTCTGTAGTGGGCCTTTTGTAACATCTTGCTGCTTTGCTCTCTTTCCATGGACAAATCCCAAAACTATGTGTCTTTTTCCTTATTGCTGACATAATGGTGCATCCTCCCAAGAATAATAAAAGCAGACTGGGAACACAATAGCTGGCCTTTTGGCTAAATAGTTTGTAAATACCACATGAGTATTTTAGGATTAACGACCTATTTGCAGTTGACAGTCAGGGGCATTTTCTCATTCTCTGTCTTTTCACTTTTGCTTCTGTTAATTGGTGTCAATGTTCCTTATATACAGAGGAATATTATTAATCTGATAATTGGTTGATCTGTTATTGCTTCTGTTTTCCCAGGTCTATCCAGCTGTCTAAGGTGGTTAGTGTATTCCACATGTTTCATGGACTCTAAATGTGCATTTAATCCCTTAAATATTATGTACTTTTATTTTTTTTCATTTTAACAGTTTTGTTTTAAACCTTGCTGATAAATTAATAGTAAACGAGTCAGAAAAAATATTATTTTCTTCAGTCTAAGCAGCAAGTTTCAAGGTCACTGCCAACAACTTCACAAATATAATGGTTTCATGGACTTTTGAGGAGAAGGATGTGGATGCAGAATGAAACAGCTTAATTGAAAGGATTAATGAAACTGTTGCTCATTCAGTAACTGCCTGTGGTTATATGCTGTAAATGGAATAACACTTGTGGAAGGAAAGAGGGATTTTCAGAGAATCATTTAAGGTTTTGTAAGTCCAAACATAGCATACACCAATTAAGAGGGTGAAGAGCTTGCTAAATACAGAAGTAATCTGATCACATGTACAAATGAAGTCAAATGCAATGAAATACTTAGAAAAAATTACTGGGAAAGATAAAACAAACAATTTAAGAAACATCTCCTAACAATTACAATCTCATTCATCATTGTTACTGAGGCAAAAACAACTTATGCAACAAGGCTGTTAGAGGTGAACAACAAGCAAATTGGAAAATAAGACAATGGAAAATTTTATATAGTTTGGAAGAGTAAGGGGGGAACCTTAACAACTATCAGGAGAGATTCACATTGGGAATATACCAAGAACTGCTGAAGTTCTGATCTTTGAGTGTGTGCTGAGAGCTAAGAACAGGCAAACATTTTTTTAACATTTATCTTGTTCTTTTTTACTGAGTTTGACGTGCCAAGAAGGGTAAATGTGATATTTCTTTCTCTAAGAGGAAAAAAAAAAAAGGGCTACCCATATGGGCTTAACTTTCAATCACTAATGTGAGAAAGGCAACAAATCTATAGCTCCATTTTTTGGGTATTCTGGTATATGTCCGGGTGCAGGTGCAGAGCTCCAAACATATGCAAACACTAGCTTGTGTATATTGATGTGGAATCCTCTAATCGATGCAGATGCAACACTGCAGAGGGTTGTGCGTGCAGTGTCACACCTGCCTGCAGTTAAATAATTGTGCATTGGAATAACTACACTAGTGTCTGCATATATTTAAAGCACTGTGCCTGAATGCAGAACACTGTACTGAGGAGACTTCATCTATGCTGATCCAAGACTATATGGTAATGAATTCGCATTGAACATAATGACACAAGGGATAGATGATATTGGACTGATCTACTGCAATATGCTGATTTTGAAAAGTCACTCCAAAACTTTCTTTCAGTTTATGGAAGCAATTACATCAGCAATTGCAGCAACTGCTGGTTTAGGTAGTGACAAAAGAGAATAGTCCATTTCAGAAGGCTGCATGGAAAGGGAAGAATCAGAAATGGAAGCTAATATGAGGAAACAAACAACAAAAAAAGAAATAAATAGCCACTCAGCAGACAGACCCATACCATTTAAATTACATATGTATTTACTTGTATAATTTCTCACAATTTTTTGACCATAACTTGTACAATTATAACTTTGGACCTTTTATTTCACTGTAGTCGTAATACTGTAAAATTACTTAAAAAGAGAATACTTAAAATATTTTTTTCCCAGTATATTAATGTTGAGATATCTGTTGTACTAGGCATGAATGCAGAAGAAAATAGTCTTTGTTTTAGAGCAATTACAAACTGATAATATGAAGATACAGATGCCTTAATTCCAGATAGTATCATCTGGATATGAAGCCCTAAACAGATAAAGTAGTAGGGGTGACAGAAAGAAATTTACCTCTCATACAGAAGTCCAAGACAAATATGTGAGAATCACTGCCATCTTCCTGTGTTTTGACAAAAATGTTCAATTTTGCAAAGGCAAGAATTTTGTCCTGACCAGCAGCAGGGAAACCACAGGGTGAGGAGAAGCATTTGTCACACAGAAATTGTGAGATATATTTGCATATAAACTTTTAATTAAAACTGCTGCTCTTATCCTACTGCTTGTGGAAGCCATAAGGGTGACAAATTAGCTCTTTTGCAACCCAAACAGTATGGGTGCTAACTGTTAGACATTATGAAGCAGTATTAAATCTGGGAGAAATCTGGTTTATGATCTTGCATAGGGATCCATGTAAATGATCCTGTTTTTTAACACAGCTATCACAGTTCTGAGAAATACTGTGATGATAAAGCCAGCAAGGCTTGCAGTTACCCATATACTTACAGATTTGCTCCAACTTCCAGTGTTAATGTAAGCATGGGTCCTGTTAGCTCTGTAGCGAGTTTTATGCTGGCAAATGCTTGTTCAGCTCACAGTTTCACTGGGATTTGGCAGGGGAGAGGGGTCTTACCGAAAGACATGCACCAGAGCTTGCTCCTCAGCTGCATTATGTTGCCCTGTGGGTCTCACAGGCCTCTCCAGCAAAAGCATTGGCCAAGGTGGGCAAGGGCAGGATTATTAAAGGAGGCAAATAACTCTAATATGCTGTTGCTGGACATTGCTCAGTGGAGAGGAGACTCTGCTCCCCAACACTTATAATTGCCACTGCACTCTTTGGGCTGTTACTTCATACAATTTCACAATCAAAGTGTGAGCCAAAGAATAAAGTGGTCCTGTCAGAGGTCACAGAACAAATCAGCGCAGGAGATGGGAACACACTTACTCCTCAGTAGGAGTCTATTGATTTTTTAACTGCTGGGCAGAGTTGGCTGCTGAAAGAGTCATAGGGCTCAAATGAGATACAAGAGCAAATAATTCAGAGCAGACCTCAGAGATGAGTAATTTTGGCAATGCATCTTACCACCCTTATAATTTCTTTTTGCAATTATTTTAATGGAAGATAGTGACAAGTGATGTAAAGGTAAAACAAAAAAGTAGTGGGATTTTGCCTTAAGCATTGGAAAATGGATTGTGAAGGAGTATAGAAAAATAACCCATGATCATCCACTGAAACATGAAGGATGTCAATGTGTTGCCTAAACACAGACACCTCGGCTTATTTGGGTACCTCACCTGGTCTTCAGCTGCCATTCCAGGGTGAAGCACAACTCCCATGGTTTTCCTGTCTTCTCTTCTGGCCTTGTTTATCATCTCAGAAATGTATGTAAATGGAAATAAAGCTGCACACAAGGAATGATGCTCTGTTACAGTGCGTGCTGTTTCAGGTCTATAAACCACCTGGGTTTGGTACTGCAGTGTAGTTCTCATCGTTGGTTATGTTTACACCTTCTGTGCTTTGGGATTTAAGTGATCACTCTTGAGTTCACTTGAACTTTCATGAACAACAGTGTGTGCAAAATGCAAATCTCTAGGAAGAAAACACTGCTTTTCTTTCTGTTCATCCATTGTGTTTGTGACTCAGGTTGGTTTTGGAAATGGATTGGTGCAGCTGGTCTGCTTGGGAAAAAAGAGAAGATTTAACTTGTAGCCTGAGTTACTGATGATATCATCTGGAGAAAAGAGGCTTTCTTTCTGCAGAAACTATTAATCTGTGTTTCAAGCTAATCTCTTTCTCAAAGGCCGAATATGTTTGGAGAACTGTATAACTGGAGGAACTGAAATGGAAATGGTACATCTTCCCTTTTTCTATCAAGTATAAATTATGCCTAAAGAATTAGGCAGAAGTGGGAAACAGATTTCAGTAACTGACTCATAGCTCATAATGTGGGGTCAAAATTCCCATTACAGTGTCAATGGGACTGTTGGGAGCCAAACATCTGAGAAAAGCTTCTCTGTCACACTTCTGGGAGAACATCCTAGCCACAGAGAAGTGATTTTGGCATCATGATTTAAGAGGAAACTATTACCAAAACTGTGGACAGGCATTTTTAACCCTTTGACAGGCTGTAGATACTGTTATTAAATAATTTCAAAAAATCACTTTTAGAGAATTTGGCAAGATTTTGAAGATTTTTTAGAAGTCAGTGGGAATGTATAATTTCATCTGAATTTGAATCAGGATCTTACTGTGCTAAGATTATGTTGTTAAAAATGCAATTTCTGCACCTCAAGAGCTATGGAATATGTCTCTGTCAGAGGAGGGCCTTCTTCTGTATCATGCTGGTTTTGATGGTCTGGAGTCTGCCCTGAACACAGCTCAGCACTGTTCCACCCTGCTCAGGTCTGTTACCAAAAATTGCTCACCAGTTCCTGATGTCAGAATGGAAAAAATATAGGTCACCACCTTCCTCTTTGATCTGTAGAATGCAGAGTTGCTCACTTCTGCTGATGAGAACATAGTGACTACTTAATTATAGAATCACATGTCATCCTAGTCTTCTTTAATTCACTTAGAATTTTTAATGTAAGGGAACAGTTCTGAAATTGTTAATCACAATGGGTCCAACCCACAGTGAACTACCTTTCCCCAGGAACCAACTATCACCTAGTTAGAACTAAAAATACCATTAATTCTGAATATCTGCTGCTTGTGTGAATTGAAGTAATTATTTGGGTTTTTTTTATTTTCATCATATATATTTGGGGGAGGACATAGTTTTCCTATCAAAATCTATATTGATCTCCACAGTAAGTGCTCTGTTGTATTAATTGCCTATTTAAAATGTTGGTGGTCTTATATTTCTTCTTTTGGGTGTGCCTGTGTAAAGTCTGCCGTTGTATGTCTAAGAATATGAGAAAATTAAACCCTGTGACTTTTAGACTTTTGGCAGCATTATGGCTTGGAGTGAGAACGTAATGCAATGGAGTGAGATTACTTATGTGAGATGTACAAAACTCTAACTGATGTGCTCTTGGTTATGTACATGTGTATATGTATGTATGTAGGTGTGTATATATATATATATATATATATATATATAAAATGAATATATATCTCATGGCACTGCACTGCTTCTGTTGGCACTTTCAAAGAAGCAATTTGTGAAAGGTTGTGCCTGATAAGAGGCGATTAGGGCAGGTCCACACAAAACTGGAAGCAGTGCTGGCCATGGTACCCAGGAGTTTGTTGTTTACTTGTCCCTCTGCTCCTGTTTTGGGTCTTGGAGCCGGCATGAAGCTCCCTTAACTGTCTCAACACCACTTGTCCAACAATACATTTTCACCTCTAGAGGTATCATTTCAGCAGTGCCATAGAACCGTATTTATTGGATCGGTGTCATGGACTGTGAGTTTTGGAAGTTCTGCTTCATTCTGTCACAGATCTACATTTGTATGAAATATGTGTGTGTACCTCACTTGAAATCAAGAGGAGTTTGGCATTCAGGCATCACTTCAGCTATTTTCTCTTTATCTCTGTATGTTTAACATTGTGTTACAGGTTTTAAACTCTCCTCCTCGATGCCTATCTGAAAATTGCCACTCCAAAAAATCTGCCATATCTTTCCTAATTGCAAAAGATCAGCATGGATAAGCAGATAAGGGCTGTTGATGTGAGATGTATGTACAGCCTCTTGATGCAGGAGGTCTGTAGTCGATGCCTTTGTGAACCTCATCATCATAACTGCATGAACACTGCCTGGAGGCTGAAGGTTATCAGAAGCCAGTGAGGAGGAGAGGGCATATGTGTACAGCTCCAAGAGTGACTAAAGATTGTGTTGGTGCTGCTTTCTTAGGCACGGGCCAGGTCTGACTCACAGACCTCCCAAAGCACGTGCACTCCAGTTAGCACCACACATTTACACGCTTTTCTGAACACACTGAATCTGTGAAACTGGGCCATGCTGAGCAGTGAGAGGGATGGGATGGAGAGAAGGACAAGTGTGTTTTAGAGAAGCCTTTGGTTGAGCTTGGATCACAAATTAGAAGAGGAAAGTCAGCCTGCCTATGAGTTGACGATCCACCTGAAAGTTTGCTCATCTAGAGGTCCTCAGGGTAGGCTGTGCCTCTGAATCAGTTGTGAGTCCAGAGTTGACCATGATAAAGCAGAAGCTGCATTCTCCTGACCTATTATCTTTATATAGTCCTGGTGTAGTCCCACAGCAGACAACCTGCCACGTGGGCCTGGAACCTGAAAAAAAATTATTTTTACTTCAGCAGAGCTCAGAAATTAACTCACAATTTATAGCAACGGTAAAATACTATTGTCTTTCCTATGTCAGTTATTAACTAATAATATTTTCACTGGAGGTTTATTTTGACAAGAACTCCTGAAATTAACTGCATCGGTGAACTATAACATAGGTGAAGTTTCATATAAATTATTTGATATGGAATTAAAAAGTAACAAGGCAGAAAATCTTGAAGAAATCACTTAGTCTTTGATTGGATTTGAGATCCCTCAGGTGACTCAGTTGATTTGTCAGGAAATGTGAATTTTAAAACCAGGCCAACAAAAAGCAGAGCACACCCTCAAACCTAAACCAAAAGCCGTGCCTGAAAGTTTAACACACCAAGTTTTAGCATATTCTCAGCTATGACTGATTGAGGTTTTTGCTGTTCTGCACTGCTCAGGGGTCTCTTTTAATTAATATCAAACACTGTGAAAGTGAAGGAAATATATTAAAAAGGAAATTACTAAATTTTCCTCCAGCTGTTACTGCTAGATGTGCCATATTTCTGACTACTGATTATTAATAGAATTCTACACCACAATTCCATTGGTGCTCTATTCCATATCTTAAGAGGCAAAAATGGTCTGGAAATAAGAGCTGAGGTCTGGGCTACAAGATTATTTATCATTCTCTTCCACAGTGTGACCTTGGGAGGCTGCCTCAATTTCCCCATCCCTCAGTTAAGCTAATAACCTCTTGCTTGCCATGGCCACTATGAAGTTCAATTAATAACTCAGATTTGTCTGAGTTCTGCACTTCCTTTTTTTGTCCTGTAGACTCAAGTGCACATCTCCCTGCATACAGTGTCTGGGAAGGGAGGTTTCAGCATCAGAAAGGAAGTGTTCCCAGTCCCGCCAGGCTTGGAAAGCACAAGAGAAGAGACTCTGACTTGCAGTCAAGAAGTCTTCTTTGCATAAAGCCAGGAAAAGAATGAGCACTGACTGACAGATGTCCCAGTAGCTGAACATCATGTAAGAGCAGGAACCTGTCTGGCATGTGGAGATGGATGCTCTTCTCTTTGTGAAACCTCAGCAAGGCATAATGCAAAATATCTGCACTGAAAGGACACATATGCAAAATGTGTCATAGAATGAGAAGTGTGGAAGAGAAAGGAGAAAGATAAAGGGTCTTTTTTCAGCTATGGGTAAATAATCAGCAGTTTCATGAAACCTGCACAGAAACTGTTTGCAGGTGATGTTTGTGCAATTCTCTGTGCCCCGTGCACTCACAAACATCTGAAAATTCGCTCTTGAAAACACTGATGTCCTAAAATGGTAACTGCAAGTCTTTTTAAAAGATAAAAAACAAGAATGGGTTTCTAATATCTGGTATCCAGCTTTGAGGACAGAGCCACACAGGAGACTGGAGTCATGGCCAGAATCCAAGCACTTCATTATGTTGTGCCATTTCCTAAATAAGAGGCAATTAAAATGCAGCAACTTGTGCTGTTCCACTGCAGTGTAGCCATTAAGCTTCAGTTTGCACGTCAGGGTCCTGTTTGGCAAACAGAATATTTGTGCTAGTTGCGTAAAAAGACACCACAAGATCACGCACGTGCCCTGAATGCCCAATGTGACACTTTGGAAAATCTCTGTGTGTTAAAATTGAGTTCTGCTGAGGTCATGAATATTTTGTATCTATAATACTGTGACCCAGGTTTGTACTTAAAAGTACATTATCGGCATTCGACTATTAATATTATAGCAAAATATTCATGGTGTGGCCACCAGTAGAGTTGCCCCCCAAAATTAAATAAAATCCTAAGTAGAGTTTTTCTGTGACATGTAATCTTCGGAGAGTGGGGGGTTTTTTTGCACACCAATTTTAGATGGGAACCACAAATCTCAATGCCCTTGACTGAAAACACCCTGTGAGCTAAAATGTGTAGGCTCAGTGAACATTGAATCAGCGGTTTCCTAACAGGTCACTGTCTCCAGATTTAGGTTGGAAAGATTGACACAAAAAGTGGAGAGTCTTAACCTGGATAATTCACGATTCAAGTGCAAGTATTAAGAACAGTGGGAAAGATGCAGTACAGGAAAACGGTAGGGCTCCTCGGATTGCTTGCATGAGATGGCATTAGGGCCATGGAAAAATCCTAGTAGTAAAGAAGGAATGAATAAGCAATGTGTAAAAAATTTCACTTACATGCCCAGAGTCTGGAAGAATGACAGAACACATACAGTTTAATCTAAGCAAGTGAAAGGAAAAGTTGGACAAAGCTTGAAAAGAGGTGACATGAGCATGAGAAGCCTGAACTAGAGATACCATGAAAAGGGACTTCCAAAGGAACATTCATACTAATGCTGTGTCCACAAAAGATCAGACAACGCTATAATATATAATCCTTAAGGCTCTTGATCTTTTCTTTCAATTTTTTTTTTTCCTCTGGAGAGCAGAAATGTAGGAAGTGTGTTGGACTGGGAACTTTGTCTTACTTCAAATATTCAAATCTTTATCATCCTGTGCAACCAATATGCAACAGGCCAGTTGTTCTTTAGTTTTATGAGCCTCTATTAGATGTGAGTGGGAGTTTACACAGAATCATAGAATTATTTAGGTTGGAAAAGACCTTTTAGATGATCAAGTCCATCTGTTAACCAAAGACAGTTCTTCACATCTCATCTCATTACTGATGCAGAATGGAATTTTCCAGATAATCTGCTCAAATGATCAAATGAAAAGCATTAATTTTTACATTTTGCTCAGTACTTTAAATGCTTTCTCTGTTTCCTCCTAGAGTTCTTGTGCTGAATGTATAGAACTCTTGCAGTTTATTTATAGGCTGTATCTAAATTCATTACAGACAGCAAAAAGCAAGAGACTGTATGGACAAGTAGCATGTAAAAAAAAGCCCAAAATTCAACATAACGGGAAAGAAAGAATTTAAAGATATTGCAGACATCTAAAAGAAGAGATCACTTAAGCTTTCAACACTTCTAAAAGCTTGTAGTACTTTTAAAAAGTATCTACTGACTACTTTACCACATCCAAAGAAAGATGTTCAGGATCAGCAAGATGAAGACGAGGACTTTATCCACTCTTACATTAATCTAAACAGAAAAAAAGTCTTTGACATCTATGCTGTGTAAAGCCAAGTTTTAGATCTGTCATTGATGTCTGTTCAAAGAGTTGTTGCTGCATTCCAGCACGAGAGATTACATGGCACATGGCAGCAGCTGTCCCCCTTCCAGTGCAATGCAATCAGAAAATGCCCATGGTGATATTTAGTTAGCTATTAAATTTGATTTAATTTTCATAGTGCTGCATATTTGTGAGCTGGCTCTTGAGCAGAGTTTTAACAGCTCAGCAGGGGAAGGTAGAATAACTTGTACCTGGGAAGGTACTACCCCTGGGAAGGTGCCTGGTCTGTTCTTCCCAGTGCCAGGCAGCAAGCAGTCTCACAAAGGGTACAGCCATCTCCCCAGCTCTGCTGGGCTGTAAGAACAGACAGCAGTTTAGATGAAAGACTTCAGGAAAACATCAAAAACTTAATTTCAGACGTCTCAAATGGAAGCGTTGTGAACTGGGGCTCAGGAAGAGTGGCAAGAGCCCATTTGAGATGCAGAAGGCAGAGTAGGAAAGCTGGAGGCTGAAATCCTGGTGATGTTGGTGTGGACAGCAAGACATTTCTGCAAATTAAGTCGGAGACAATTTCAGCCCAGGCAAAGAACGAGGACGGTGGTCCGAGCAAGTGTGGAGCTGCCAGTGATCTGGACAGTGGCAAGTGGGTAGGAGGAGAGTGATGCTGCCACCTACTCAGCACCCAGAAGCTCTTTCCTCTACAGTTGGATGTGCTGTCATGTTTCTATCTCTAAATCAATTCAATTAAATGGGCTGAATGTTACATAAATTGGCATATGGCTCTATTCTGTTTCTGTTCTCAGTCAAGTAAAACATGTTATTACATTTCGAGAAAGGTTTTTACTTTAAGAACCTCTAGAATTCAGAATTGTAATGATTTCTAGCTGTTGTAGCCTTGCCTTTTCCCAGACCTATACAGAAAGGCCTTCTGTGCTATCAGGTTTAAGAAAAATACATGCAGGAATTCAACAGCAATGCTTGAACAGGAGACCTGTGGATGCTTGGAGACATGAGGAAAATGACAAGTGCAATGAACACTTGTCATGGTGAACACATCTCTGCTTCCTAATTTTCAGAAGTCCTACTTAGAAATGAAGACCTTTTTGGGAGTTCATTTTAGATGTGACCCTAGGGTAAGAGCAAGATCTCGCCTCCTCACTGAGACAAGGCACATTCTGTCGTATGAGAAGTGGCTGAGGTCAACTTGGTCTGTTCAGCCCGGAGTAGAACAGACTGAGATGAGACCTTATCACAGTCTACAATTTCCCCCTGAGGGGGAGAAGAGGGGCAGACACTGATCTCTTCTCTGTGGTGACTGGTGACAGGACCCAAGGCAATGGCCTGAAGTTGTGTCAGGAAAGGTTTAGGATGGGTATTAGAAAGCGATTCTTCACCCAGAGAGTGGCTGGGCACTGGAACAGTCTCCCCAGGGAAGTGGTCACAGCACCAAGCCTGACAGAGTTCAAGAAGCATCTGGACAACTCTCAGGCACATGGTGTGATTCTTGGGGATGGTCCTGTGCAGGGCCAGGAGTTGGACTAAATGATCCATGTGAGTTTCTTCCAACTTGGCATATTCTGTGATTCTGTGATTCTGTCATTTCACCATGGTAAGTGTGTTAGACAAAAGTCAAGCACTCAGTCCAAGAGGAAGGACATGATTTCCAGCATTCCCATACTTGAAGTTAAGTCCTTCTGTCTTTAAAAAACTGTTTGTGGAAGTTTGGTGGAAGTCTTCAACTGGAGTTGAGACTGTAATTGTTATGTAAGGGAAAGTTGTGCTTAACTGAAAAATAGTAGAAGTGAAAAAGGAAGGTTAAAAAAAATCCCATATATACTTGTCTCATCCTACTCTAATTCACCTAATCTGTCTGTCAAAACTATCTTTTTCTTCTGTCAGTCTAAACATACCACTCATCTCCTTGGATATTAACTTCCTCTGCACACTCTGTTACATTCAGCTCTTTTCCTTTTCACCAGTGCAGCACAGTTCTTCTTGGTGGATGCCTCCTATTCTACAGATATTGTTTGTCAGTAATGATATGCTGGTCTTGCTCTTCAGTTCCCTAGTTGCCATCACTCCTTTCTGTCCGTTTTGATGGAGAAAGAGCTTCAGAAGTCCAGATCACAAATTTGTTTGTGCCTTACTTAGTCTTCCATAACACCAAACAAAAAAACATTATAAATGTCAGAGGAGGTATTTTTATGTCTATGCTCAGAGAAATCTCTGTATCTAAACAGAACAAATCTTTCTCCCACCAAAACTCCTCAAAGATTCATTTCTGAATTTTCCAGCACATTTTATCTTCATTTGGACATAAACTACTTGGGGAGGAAAGTATTATTATGATACAGATCAGAGAGTGTTACTGATAGAAGAGAAATCACAAGTAATTGAATAATAATAGAAAAATGGAGAGATGAATCTGTGGTACCTGAAAAAGCCTTTGCTCCACCCAACAAATGCTTTTCCTCTTCCCCAACACTAGTTATTTGTTTTGGATAAAAACAGGAAAATTGATTTGAAGTTGAATAATGAAACCAGAATATTTTTCTTTACAGAGTGCTCATAAACTGATTTGGAATTAAATACTTTACAATTATATAATACTATAACAATATACTCAAATGAAAAATATTTAAGTCTAAATTGTGAATGTACCTGGAAGTGATTTTTTTTTTTTTCTAGAAGAAAAGGCACTACATTTAAATATGATGGAAACCCTGCCTTCTTCCCTTTACAGTTAGAAATACAAGACCCCTTTGCTGAGGAAGCTGTTGAGTATGGCTGGGATGATTATGAAGCACAGTTTCAGTTGCAGTATCCAATGGGAATAACTTCAGTGCTTTAACTCCCCATTCCCTGAAATTTATGGCATATTGGGCAATTCAGCTTGTGCCAGCTGAAGAGGTTCAGCTGAGTTATTAAATGCTGTCCTTACTTTATCCAAACAGTGCATTGAAATTTACTTCCCTGAAGCACATCAAGTGTGATGAGCAGCGTTCTTCTTAAAACAATAAAATGGGTCTCAGAGAACTTGCGTTTTCTATGCTAGGCCTGTTATGTGAAAAAGATCTCAGAACCAAAAGGAGACAGGCAAGGTGCAGAGCTAGTCTGCACAGTTTGGTGGTGCTCTTGCCTCCATTGGCTGGAACTGACATAAAACCATGACAAACTGCTGCTTTAAGGAAATACATCTGTATGTTCCTGATTAATGGATCTTAAAACCCTCTTCCCCTTCAAAACCCCAGACCCAGCATGTTTAGGTATAGCTGTCAGAGGAATAGGGGACATTAAAAAATGAAGGTGTTACGGGTACACTGTTTGCCCATCTACTGCTCATTTTTTCTTTCCTACATCTAGAAGGTGTCCTAACTGGAGACCAGTGATGAGTGTTGTTCCTCAGGGATTGGTACTGGGACTGGGTTTGTTCAACATCTTTGTTGATGACATAGACAGTGGGATCTGGTGCACACTCAGCAGGTTTGCCACCATAACCAGGCTGTGTGGTACAGTCCAGACTACGAAGGGAAGGGATGCCATTCAGAGGGAGCTGGACAGGCTTGAAAGGTGGGGCTGTGCAAACCTCATGAAGTTCAACAAGGCCAAGGGCAAGGTCCTGTGGCAAGGTCGGGGCGCTCCCAAGAACAAATACAGGCTGGGCAGAGGATGGATTGAGAGCAGCCCTGAGAAGAAGGCCTTGGGAGTGTTGGTTGATGAGATGCTTAATATGACTTGGCAATGTGTGCTTGCAGTCCAGAAAGCCAGCCATCTCCTGGGCTGCATCAAAAGGACCATTGATCAGCAGGTTGAGGGAGGTTCCATGCTGTGACATGTGGAGACATCCACCTGTTGCCTCCAGACATCTCTCTTAAGAAATGGTATCTTTTACCAGAGTCCATGGAAGTCTGACATGTTAGTGAGAAAGTTCTATGTTCTCTAGACTGACTTTACCTGCCAGAGCTTTCCACTTTCCTGGGAGCATTTCTGAGGACATGAAGAAAAGATCATAGCTTCATTCTGGCCATTTTCATTCTTCCTCTGCTCCCCCTGTGTCAACTGCTCCCTGTGGTACCAGCCAATGCTAATAAGGGAGAGGGAATGTCTCCCTGTATTTGCAAGAGCTGGTTACCCTTTGCACCAGCAGCAGAGCTGCCCTCACGTCACTGCAGCAACCACACAGAGACTGGTTCAAAACTATCTCTGATGTACAGAGATGTCTTATTACACCCAGGCATTCCTGCCCAGTGCTGGGAAAATGGACCCCCTTGAGAGGCTTCTCCTTCTCCATGGCTCACAGAGGATCTCTGGCAGGTGACTTGCTGAGTGGGGTGTTCCCAGTTCCATACTGCATTGTGTGGGGCTCCCCATCATGCCTCAAGGTGCATCATCACTTCCCTTTTCTTACTGTGAGTTTTTTCAGTTTAAGTTTTCTACTCAAGGTTAAATAAAACAAGCAAAACCTCTCCCTGGCGAGCAGCACAGCTCTGAAAGAGGTGGAAATGTGTATCTCCAAATGGTTGGCTGTGAAAGACGATTTATTTGCTTCTGGGGCTGAAGCTACATTTGTTAATTTGTTTTATTTTGTGCTCGCCTTTATCCCAACATCCCTCTGAGAGGAGGAGGAAGGGTTGGAGATCAACCTGTCTCAATAGTGAGGAACAAAGTGTTCATTCAGTGAATCCTGTTGATTGCAATCTACTGGATGACTTTTCACGCTTCATTTTTAATTAACCACTATACATTTTCTTGGGAGTAGTGACTTGTCAGCATTTTTAGAAGTTGGTGCTAGGAATTTTAAATAATAACAGCATTTATCTTCTGCATGGACACATCGTGGTTAGGCTGATAAAGATAAGTGAGGAGTTACAACAGGTTCTTCTAAGTCTGGAAGTGAAAGTTGGAAGAAGTTTTCGGGGGGGTTTATAAATATAAGAATAATTTCATCTAATAAAGGTATTCCTTGTATTAATAGACATAAGAGAACCAAGAATCTTTCTCATAGGTTAATATCAGGAAATAAGTTTTCTGTCCTGCCAGGCTTTTCTCTGCCAAATCCTGGCTTAGCTGCTGACCAAACTTCTTGTTTCTTCAGATGCAGGAGTTGTGATGTGGAGAGGAAGAATTTAAGTCACCATCCAGGGAGGCACACCAGTACCTGCTGAAGTTCATTCAATGTTTGAGACCAAATTTACACTCATCCTCTAAGCAAACTCCAGAAGACTCTTAAATCTCACAGAGAGGGATTTTACCAGGAGGCAGAAGAATTCAAATTAGAAACAAGGCCCCCCCCTTTCCCCCTCACCAAGCCATAAATAATAACAGTGCTGGTGAGAAGCTGTCGTAGCAACTGCCTTTTCCCACGTGAAACTGCCAGCTCCTTCTAGGGCACCTCCCTGGAAGTGACAGTGCTCAGAGCAGGGTGCGGTGACACTGTGTCAGGCTGGAAACTGATGCTGGCATGATGTAAGTCACCCAGACTCAGCTTCTCCAAAGACTTCCTGCTGCAGTTATAGTTATGACTGATATATATGTAAATGAGGTTGGGTTTTTAATACAAAACCAATTTCTACAGATTTTCTGTAGATGTACTTACCTATGAGATAATGGGACCAAGCCTTGCCACAGATCACAGGGATGGGTACTCAGCCCCTGGGTCTGGAGCACAGCTGCATCTGAATGCTGAGCAGCACCCCTTGAGTGCCTCCTGAGCAGTGCTTTCAGACCTGGTCCTCAGTGCAAATCAGGATTTCTTTGAAGTTGTGCTGCTTATCCAATCTGAGGGATGGGGCACTAAAGAAAAATCCTTGAGAGCTGCTGGTGGGCAATATTTCCTTTAATTTTTTTAAGTCTTTGGTCTACAAATAAAAACAACCACTGGAAAAAGTTTTTTAAACTAACAGCTGCATTAAACCTGTCTCCATGTCTAGACTGAAATGATTTCCATCAGCTTCCAGTCCTTGTAGCTGATTATCTTTTGAAATTTTGGACAGAGAGGGAGTTTCCCTGTAAGCACTAAAGACCAAATCTCTATGTGCAGATGACATTTGGTCTGTAAGGAAATGGCTTCAAATCGAAGTTGTAAGTTAATCTTTTTTTTAAACCCTTTAATAATTTAAAAAAAATACACTGACATTTCTACATACCATGTATTTTTTTGAGAAAATAGTACAATTATACTGTTGACCAAAGAGTTGCAAAGGAAAAATACTGCTTCTCAGTATCTGTTTAAAATCCTGCTTGAATACCAGTTTCCTTATAATAAACATTACTGTCTCTTTTGAACAACAAAGCAAATGCA
This sequence comes from Scytalopus superciliaris, assembly GCA_013400415.1. Classification (NCBI taxonomy): domain Eukaryota; kingdom Metazoa; phylum Chordata; class Aves; order Passeriformes; family Rhinocryptidae; genus Scytalopus; species Scytalopus superciliaris. The sequence goes on from VXBX01001072.1 coordinate 152,517, forward strand.
GCATTAGGTCCCTGTTTGTTTGTACTGTGGCAGCACCTAGAGGCTCCTGACAGAGATGTTGCTTATTGCTGAACTGAGCATTGTCTGCAAATGCACACACAGAAATAGAACTTAACAGCCATTGCCACAAGCACCTAAATTTTTAAGCACCTGCATTCTATGACACAGCACTTCTTAGGACCTCCTGGAAGAGAAAGTTTCCTGAAATTGTCATTTATCTATTTCTTTGGTAATAAATGGTTATTAAATGGTTATCGTTATTTAAGATGAATGGCTGGTACATGTTAAGGAACTGAAACAATTACAGAACTTGAATAATCAGCAGCTGGTATGTGGCTTGAAATGGTGGATAATAAATTGTTTTCTATGAAAGCAACTTGAGGGTATATATTTTCTGCCTAGCAGCAAACACAGAAACCTTATCAACTACTTTGGTTTTGACTTTTAACAGAAAGAACATGATAATTTCAGAATCAGATGCAGGTCACCTATTCCTGAGTTCCTCCATTTTGTATGTTTTAAATATCCTTATCAGTTCTCTGAGTAAAGCCACAGCACTTTCAATGGCTGAGTTCACTTTATTTGTCCACCTTTCTCTTGGTAATGTCTACAGGAGGAAACTTTGCTGTATGTTGCTATTAAATGTGGCAGATTTGGAAAAGAAATCACCAAGCTATGTAAGAAGAAACTCAATTTTTCTAAGTTTAAATTCAGCACTGAAGGATACAGCTTTATCAAGGTTAACCTATCCCTGCACAGTGATTTGGATGGATTGGTATGTAAATCTTTAGAAGTTACTAAAGAACTCAGCACAGACACTGAGGCAGTAAAATAGTCAATATGAAACAGTGCCAGTGTTTGTGACCTTGTCTCCTCCTGCCCTAGCTTCTGCAATGTGATCACCGATAGAGTAGTGGGAGGACCATCAAACAGGTCCCGACTTTGTTAACTAACACTGAGTTCAATCCTTGATTTAAACTACAGCAGAGCTAGAGCTGCTTATAAGAAATACCAAGTAGTCGTGTGGTGAATGCATAATAAACAGATTTATAGTGTTTTTCCTCCAGCTGCTATTAGTAAGAAAATAAAAGCAAGATTGCCTAAATACAAAAGAGAAATTTAATCTTCAGCTAACCATAGTGATACATGGCAGGGAGAAACACAATCCGTCTGTGCTTTCTCTGACAATGCTTTCCACCATTTGTTTTAGAGAAAGACATAAAGTTCTCATAATGCATCTGGATAGCTATGAAATACTCTGGCTACTGTGAGAGAGAGAGAAGGCATTTCTCCCTGAGTTCTGTCAGCAGTGCTTCTTGAAACATGAAGATTATCTCTTGTAATCATTATCCTACCAAGGACAGCTGCAGAGTCCATGTTTAGTCAGGGACTGTATGTGCTAAAACCTGGAACAGCCGCACTGAGTTTTGCAATTACTTCAGATTTTCTCAGAAGGGGAAAGACTTGACCCCAGATTAGTGAATTTTTTTGAAACTGCACTATGTTTTTTCTGTACATCTCAAAATTTTGGCTATAGTATAGGGCAGACACAGTGCAAGTTCCTTTTTGCTCACTCCAGATTAACTCCCTCTGGCTTTAATGGCAGACTGTCTCCTTTGTTTACTTTTTACATAAAAGAGTAAAATGTTGTGGCCTTCTCCATGCGTCCGTGGTGATACTCCTCTTACACTTCTCACTTACATGTAAAGATAAAGCCAGGGGCAGGCTCGGAGCACAGCTGTGATACCCTATCTGCTCAGTGGTGGACGGCTGTGTAGTACAGCTGGCCTGCCTGGCCCCACTTCAAGTCCAAAGACTGGAGGTACAATGATAAGTGAAAGGAATTTCCTAAGGGAAAATGCCAGTGGCATCCCATTTCCTCTTGCCATTTCTGGTTCAGGGGCTGGACACATCATGAGGCAATGTCCCTGCCTCCTCCGTTGGGTCAGTCCTATCAGGGCACCCTGCAGTGAGCATCAACTGAGAAGGCCCTTTAGTCTGAACTTTTTCGGTGACTTTCTGGGCATTTACACTGCAGAGAAGCCCTCACACAAGTGTTTAAGAAGCTCTACCTTTTGAGATGAGAAATTGGAAGCAGACTTAAAGATTCTTTTGAAGAAAGAGAAAACAATGAAGAGTACAGATTTGGGTTGATACCATCATGTTTAATAGAAATTTTTGCCTCCTGAAGGATCTAAGGCCTGCTCCCATGAAGGTTTAACCTCAATTAGTCCCTTAACCTAGGCACTAATTAGTGTCATTTAGATAAACAATGTATATGCACAGACTAGATTGCTTAATTATTATTCTAACAAAGAGCCATAACCCGAACTGGCTATTTCAAATCAGGAGAGGAAATTAAAGGTAAGCACAAAATGTCTTCACGTAATGATCAAACAGAATATTTTGTGATTTTCTCCTTGTGTTAATTAATACTGCTTAGTTGGTCTGCTTCACACTGACAATTTCATTTTTGGGAACATTGGGGATTGCTTAAGATTAAAGGCTAATTTTAAACATACTTGGATTAAGCCAGACATACGCAGCTATTGCATAATTCAGAAGGCTAGTTCTAAGTCACTGGGAATGTCCACCTTGATTTACAACATGAAAAACTCTGCTGCCCATCTTGCAATGGGAGCTTCCCTCCCCATGAGTAACATGTATGGATGACACTCCCACAGCAAACACAGAGAAAGCATGAGACAAGTCTGGAAAGGTTTGCTCATCAAGGAGGAACATGTATCTTTAGTGGAACCTGTAGAGTCCTGAGTAAGAACCTTCAGCCTTTTTTCCCCCCTGTCCCCCTCTTTTTGCATCCCATTTCTTAGGCAACATCAGACTGGAAGAGGACTCCATCCAGACTCACAGGATGAGATTAACTTGTTGCAGGCAAGACTGGCAGAGTTATCTTCAAAGGAATAGCACAGAGGTCTTCAGGTTTCTTTGTAGATAAAAAATTACCCAGGGAGATAAAAGCTAAATCCAAGCCAAGTAAAATCCCATGAGATAGATACTTTGTCAGGGTGTCAAGGCCTGTTCCTAAAGCCAAAGTTGCATATGAAAAAGGGCAGTAAGGGATCAGAGTAATTCTGAGTGTGATGAGCAAAGCCCAGGTAGAAGATGCTGCTCTGTCTACTTTGCTTTGCTGAGAGTGAGATAATTCTGCCAGAATAAATAACATATATTTCATTTGGTGTCTTCACTCCTTTACTGTTTTCATTCAGTGAGTAGACAGCTGAAATACTGCCAATGAAGGAAAACAGATTTTATGATGAATAGTCCTACACCATGAAAAATGAGATTAGAGGAACACCTAAACTAATTTCAGGTTATTGCATTACAGTCTTCATCTCAGACTAATTCTCAGTAGCTTTATTCCAGGTTTATGGACAGAAATTTAAAGACAGTACATTTTATCATTTGTATCATTCAGTCCCCCTCTTTCCNTGAATTTCACCTTTTATAACATTCAGAGACAATTATGCTGTCTTTATGATGAATGATGTCACCCTGATCCCAGCAATAAAAGAGAATGTACTAATGCCAATAAATATATTAACTGTATCAATCATTCTCCTGATTTTTTTTTTTACTTTGTTGTTCAGAAGAAATAGCATGCAACCTTGAGCTTTTAATTGGTTAACACTTCCATAAACACCATAATGGCTCTTTAAATCTTTCTTTTGTCACGAGAATGGGGAAAACATCATGAATAAATAATTGAATACTACAGCAGAGCTCAGCACTGATCTATGGGTCATTCAGGAGGTGAACTTGATCTGAAGATTTATTCAAACTCTACAAGACGGGTTGAGCTGTTTGTGCTGGAAGTAGCTGTATAATACAATATATTTTCACATGCCCTTCCAATTACAAAATAGTCTCTCAATGAAATGCGATATTGCAATTGGACAGTGGTATAAAAACACGTGCTGAATTCCACTGAAGTCAGTGGATGTGGGTGTTCTCTGACACGGCAATTAAATGAGAAGTTTTAGGAAAGTAGGATTTAAATCAAAAGATTAAACCTGCCGTAGCTCCCCAGCGGGCACAGGGCAGGTGATGGTGGGGCAGGATGAGCTCCTGCTCGCTGCCGGTGTGCACTGACAGCAGGAACACATCCCTGAGTTTCAGTCACATCTCCCCAGCACGTGGCATTGGACAAGCAGCCCCTTAGAGCTGCGGTTTGAAGCTGGGCGGTTTTCCTGAGCGGGATTTTAATTTTCTCTCTAAATATGTCGCGTTCAAGTGACATGACTGGCTTGAGCTGAGCTCTAACCGAGCTTGGAGCACGACCCAGCTCTGTTCCCAGTGTACAAAGCAGTTAAACGCAGACCGAGTTAAAAAAAGGCTTGTTTCTCCTCTCTTTATCGGAACATTGATTTTCACAAAATGGCTGGAAAATGAGGTAGAGAACACCTTTACGAAACACACGACAGTGACTCTGCAGGCTCGGCGGGGGCGGCGGCGCTGCCCAAACGCGAGCGGCTGCTGCCACCTCGTGTCGGCAGGCGGGACTGGACGAGATGGGCACCAGGGAGAAGAAACCTGAGGGGTTTTGTGGCAATTCTCGCAGCTATTTCATCGTTTGCTCGCTTCCCGCTCCAGATGTTGGAACGGGATGTTGGATGTTTGCCTGGCAGGCTCCGTTTTCCAAGCATCCCCTTAGTGCAGAGTTTCGTCCGTATATCTAACCTAAACCTGCCTTCTATCAGAAGCTGTCACCCCTTGTCCTGTCACTACCTGCCCTTGTCAGAAGTCCCTCTTCGGCTTCTCTGTAGGCCCCTTTAGGCACTTGAAGTCTGCTAATAAGCTCATCCTAGAGTGCTCTTCTCCAGGATGAACAAGCCCAANCTAGAGTCTGCTCTTCTCCAGGATGAACAAGCCCAACTCTCAGCCTGTCTTCCCAGAAGGGGTGCTCCATCCCTCTGATCATCGTCATGGCCCTCATCTGTACTCACTCCAACAAGTTCATGTCCTTCTTATTTGGAGTCCCCAGAGCTGGACACAGTACTCCAGATGGGGTCTCATGAGAGTGGAGGGGAGGGGAGAACCCCCTCCGCTGACATGCTGGCCACACCACTTTTGATGCAGCCCAGGACACGGCTGGCTTTCTGGGCTGCAACTGCACATTGCTGGGTCATGTTGAGCTTCTCATCAACCAAAACCCCAAGTCCTTCCCTCAGGACTGCTCTCAATCCATTCTCTGCCCAGCCTGTATTTGTGTTTGGGACTGACCTAAAATCCTTCACCCAGTGATTTATGCCATTCAGTTTCTTTTGGTGTGAGGAGGGAGGCTGTGCAATTCACACAGCCACTGAACACACCAGCTGGCCCATGTTCTCATGACTCGGCCTCACTCCCAGTTGTCACCTTACCCAGAGCACTGGCTCAGCCAGGAAGGACACCTCCCCATCTGACTCACAACACCAGCACAGGTTCACACCCCAGTCAGACAGGCAAACTGGTGCTGACATTGCTCTTCGTTCAGAGCATCACGCAGCCTTTCACACACGCATCTCTCTGCCCTGCTTACCTGTTTGGTTGCTCCTGTTGTAGCCGACAGATTGGAAAATTCTTTTGAGCAGGGTCCCTGTTCCCCTGCAGTTCTGAGAAGTGCCAGTCAAAATGCTAATTGTGATGGCAAAGTCTAAAATTTGAGAGCATAATTGACACGTGCAACAGGGCTAACTAAATTAAATATAGCTGGTGAAATACTGAACTATCTTCTAGCCGTAAGAGAGCCCTCATTTGTCAAAAGCTATTTCATCTCCTCTAAACATGGGAAAACAGTGATAAATAACTGAAACCCATGCTGAGTTTTTTATGGCAATCAATGTGTCTGTGGCAAGTGGCCCACACATGATCCTTCTTTAGACAAGATAAGAGAGTACTAATCATCAGCAATTATCTACTGGCAAAACCTAAAAAAATTCTGCAAATATGCACAAAATAAACAATCTGCTTGTCTAATAATTGGGGTCTGAAACAAGCTGACAATTGCTATGGATAATCACCTTATAACTAACCAATGCAAGTTCTGACTGCACATCTACAAGCTGTTGATTTTACACTCCGCAAAGGAGTTCCTGGCAGTTTTTACAATAATGGTGATAAAGTAAGAAAAACATTTTTTTTTTTAACTGGGGAAAGTAAACAACACCCACAATATTGGAAAACAACAGGAGATCAGTGAGAGCTACAAACAGGGTACAGAATGTTCTGTGTCTCTTGGTGCAGGGGAATAAGTTGTAAAGAAACAAGAACAAGGATAGAAAGTCTTGCACAGCACAGAAGAAGGGTTATGGGTACAGTTAAATATCCTTGTATTTCCTAACAGAAAATTGCTTCTGCAAATAAAGAAAGGAACTGGATAAGAACGCACAAAGAATAATTGTTCCCTGAATCTACATACCTCTATGTTATTTAGGAGCGTGCAAAAAGCTTTGGGCAGAATGCATTACTCTGAGATAAAGCTTGAATTATAAAAGAAAAAAAAGGAAGGATGCATGGCTTAACATTTTTTTTTCTGAAGACAAAAAAGTCTCTGGATAGATTTTTATGGAATATTGCTCAGTTTCTTATAGGAGCAGCTAAAGGGTGAGTCACATATATTGATATCACAAGATATGTGTGTGGCAGGTAAGCCTGGCTCTCACCTCGTATGCTACTTTAATATAAAGCATTATTCACCTGCAGCATATATAGTTTTTGCAGTCAGCATATACAGGTGAATTAACTGTGCGTGGGCATCCTCTTTGCACACTGCTAACACAAGTAAACATGAGAAAGCAGAGATGGCCTTGGCCATCAGACGTGACCTTTGTGGTACTGCATTTTGCTGTTCTCCATTCCCAGATTACCATGACTGTTGGTACAAGACTTTGTTCTGAAGCCAACAGCCATGGTAGCTGTGAGTTTGTGCCAGTTATGAGCAATGAGCCACATGGATTATGAATTTAGGTACATATATTAGGCAGATTGGCTCTCTCTTTGGAAACCTGTGAAACTCCTTCCCTCTGTATGTGATGACGAATCTGTGTGATTGCTTCAAAGGACTAGTCCATGAAGTCCACTAAAAAAGACCAGTCTGCCAAAGTACTGGCTGGGGCCCATTAAGACTGATTCCATCCTGTTTGTACCCATTAATGCCAATCTGGTATGTGACCATGGGAGTTCTCCAGTTCTGAGTTTCCTGTTTCCTCAGTTTTCTCTCCTCTTATTTCTAGAGTATAGAACTAAATATTATGGCCTATATTACTATTCAGTTTAGTCTACCTCCACTGGTGGCTCCTCTGGTCTCCTCTGTGGCTTTTTAATGGTTGGACTTTGTCCCCTGTCCTCTGTCTCACCCCTTCAGTGCTGTAGGGTAAGTCTGCCTCCCACCTCCCCAGCCTGTAGGCTGCTTCGGAGTCCTGTTCGTATTCCTCTGAGAGGTCTTACTGAACTACCCTCCATCAGTTTCTCATCTCTCCAGCTTATCCATGCAAGTACAGTGTTAAGACTCTTATAGCCAAGCCTTTTGATGCTCAGTGAACATCCATGGGATGATGCATCTGCACTGAGACTGGCTGTACATATCATATCAGATATACCATCCCCAATAATTTATGTATCCTGACCCTTCTTCTTCCTGTAGTATTCTCCAATTGCTTCATTTTGCAGACACTGCAGCAGCCCTTCACTGGAAAAGTGAGTGGACTCTTGTCAGAAGTGATATTTTCTCCTGTGTAAACTGGGGTTTCACAAAGTTGCAAAGAACCCTACAGTACTTTTCTGTTGCTGATTACATGACTTCATGCACACCTGGCACTGATCTGTGCACATTCTTGAGCCATTCATTCCTGAACAGCGATCAGTCTCTGGTGTGTCTCTGTGTGTTAAAATCAGGCTATAGTTCAACAACCACTTAAATCCATCAGAGTTACTAAAAGAGACTGTATTGTCCCTTCTCATCCCAACTCAGCTGTTTCTTCCCCCGCATTATCTTTTTCCCTGTGTTGAATTTCAGCCCCAAGTCATCCAGCTGCATTGAGCTCTGCCTTTTGCTAGCTGTGATCAAGACAGTGACACAGGTGGCCACAGGTTACCCCATGGCTTCCTGAAGTAACCAGCCAGTGACAGCTTTTTGCCTTTTTTTCCAGCTGCCAGGTCTTTTTTCCCCATGTGTTCCTGGCTGTCTGTGTCTTGTTGCACAACCTGATTTAACTTCTTGTGATGTAGGGACTTATGGAATCCAGAGAGAGGCCTTACTTCTTTCCATAAGAAGCTTTGAAAAGGACTTAATCTGAAAAATAGGTTTTATTACTGTTCCATGGGGGTCACTAATGCAGAGATACTTAAAAAAATTTGCTCTTTCTCTTTTCTGGAGGAAGATGATGCAGTTCTCTGAGAAGAGAGAAATAAAATCACCAGCATCAGCTATGCAGAGCATGGACAAGCACCTGGAAACTCCTTCCAAGCTCTGGCAGTGCACCCTTCTGATGGGGGTCTGCAGCAGCTGAGAATGGGGGGACAGGTGGAGTTATCTCTATAACATCATTTCAATCCACCTGTAAGTACCAGACCCTAGACAATGAAGAAAATTTAGGGCTTCCAGAGTTCACCCAACTCAGAGCACACTTATTCTGAAAGTTCACTTCCAGGAATAGTTTTCTGCCGAGGTCACGTTGACTCTGAAGACACGGGACCTGTGCAGCACGTTTTCAGGTGGCTGCTGCTGCCCATCACTGTTTTTAATTCACTAGCCAGTGGAAATACCAGGGCTTCTCATCAGCCATATGTACATGACCCTTGGAAAGCAGCAGCATGATCTCTTCCACACCATTACTTTTTATTGCATTCGCTGTTATATCTCTGTGAAACAGGGAGACAAAATACCCACAGAGCTATTTTCATTCTTTGACAGACCAAGTCTGTTGAGCCTTGTGTGTGTAACGTGAAGAACATCAGTCATTTAGAGCCAAATTGCAGCTGAAAAGGTCACAGTCACTGTGACAAAGTAAATGAAATATTTAATTCAAATAGAATATCAGTTACAGTTGCAGTGGTGCTCAGAGTCACCTGTGTTTTCTTTTCTTTTCCCTAAAGCTCAGCAGAGTATGATTCAGCATCAACCATAGGCACCCTTGTGTTACAGAGCCCTTCCAGAAGGTATTTTGTTTTTATTTTAGAGGTTCTATAGACTGAATAGCAGGTTGTGTCTGCAGAACTCTGCCTCTTCTCCGTGGTTTGCACAGGAAGACAACTGTAAGAACAGGAGATGTATTTGCATTTTTGGTGTATATATAGTAGCATCAGTCATAGAGCCAATTTTGATTTTTTTTTTTTCAGTGAAGACTAGGTTCTTTGGGAAATGTGAGTTTTTAAAAAGAGATTTTTTTTTTTACACAGGTGGTTTATGGGAAATAAAACAGTTTTGGCTGGAGACATAAATCCTATTGTTCATCAGCTGGCCAGCACAGCTGGAGACTAGTATGGCCTGGCTCCTGCCCCTCAGCATGTACACCGGGGTGGACTTGAGGCTTACATGCACATGGGCACTTGAGCTTCTCTCTTTATTGTAAGGATTTCACTCTAACACAGCAAAATTGAGCAGCAGCCACTCTATTTATGTGTTCGTGTTGTTGCCCACAGGAGTGGAGAATTTTGTCTTCTGTGTTCATGGGGAAACTCACCACCATGACCTGTCTCAGCTACGGCCACATCCTGCATTCAACTAAGTGCTTAAAAATGCCAGAGGTATTAGACCTAAGTGCTAAGGCTTCATCTCACTTCCCATCCCAGCAACACACATCACCCTAATATGTTAAACACCAGCTAACACCAACAGGGCACACTGTCTTTTTGAAAATGCATCAATTGCGTCCTGACTGTCAGCCTAACAGAGGAGCCTTGGGACAGCTCAGCAGCACTAGTGCTTTCTTGCCTTGACAGAGCTTTTATTTAAATGGGAACTGGAAGAATGTGAGTGTAAGAGGGTGACGTTCCCTGGGACCAGGCAAAGTTCACTGCCCTGGTCTTTGCTGTGGGCTTAGCGACTGCCCAAGCTGCCACATGTCTGTGGGTGATGCAGAGAGTCCACAAGCAAATGAAAATTATGCCCAAAGCTGCGACACCAAGGAAAAATGCCCAATTAAAAAAAGATGCCAATTTCTATGTGAATTGGAGGATGGTGAGGAAGAGATTGATGCTGCTGTTCTCTCTTGGCTCTTGTTGGTGTGGGTATTGCTCACCTGGTTAAGTCTTTTGCAGGTGCTACAGCCTTTGCTCTAGCTCTGCACAGCCCAGGCTTTGCTGGTGGAGCTGACACTTGCTGGCTCATGCTCACCAAGGGCTCAGGGAATGCAGACATGCTGTGACTCATCTGAACCACAGCGTCTCCATGAGCCCTGGATATGAGGCCATGAGTTTCATCAAACTGTCCAAGCCTGAAGTTTGTCTAAATCTATAATCAAGTGTGTGAGTACACAGCCTGCAGTCCAGAGCCCGGTCCAAGAGAAGCATCCATGAAGAGGGTAGAGAGAAGGTCTCTGCTTCCTTGGGCTCCCTAACTTTTCTCAAATTGACTTTGCAGCTCAAGATAAACCTCTGTGATTTTAACACTGGCTGCTTATCCATGCTTCTCATTTTTGACATGCTGAGGCTGTACGTTTCCTGGAAATAAAATGACTGAGGGAAGCAGAGCTGCAGAAGGAATTTGAAGGTTTAGTGATTCGCACACAAAAAGCCTTCTTCTTCCAGGCATGCCTGCCAAGTTCCAGTTTTCAACCTCTGATGCCTTTACTATTAAATTACAGCCACTGAAGCGGATCCTGAATTGGTACTCCCAAGGACAACAGCAGTTGCTTTGCTGAATGGCAGGAGTTCTAATAGCAGCCTCAGCAATCACAGGAACAGCAAGATCTCTCTGTTGTCTCTTTGTGGATATCATCTTGATTTAGACTACAAATGTCACTGCTGTGAAGGGTTCCATGGTTGGTGTTTCTCCCTGCTAATGTACTTATAAAATCAGTTCCTTTGCTTTCTCTCTCTGTTACACTTTTTTCACAATTTCCCAGTTATAACTAGATTTTGTGTGACTTTTTTACAGGGTGCTTGTTGGCTTAAGTATAAAAAGAGCTCTGGTGCAATTGTGAATGTTTACTGTATGTTTTGTGGGGGGTCCCTCAGAGCAAGGAATTTGGGTAAAGAGAGGGCTCAGATAATGAACCTGGAGTTTGAGAGTGTGTAGGGAGCCAGAAAGATCTTGTAATTAAACAGCACAGGGAAATAATCAGAACAGAGCTGGAGAGCCCTTGGAGCAGGACAGGCTGGTGGGAGCTGCCTGGAGCCTCTGCAATGCGGTGAGCTGTGGCACTGCCCCTGATAATCTCATCCCTGGAGCTCACAGGGGGCCTTCTGACATCAGCCCCTATTACTCTCACCATGGTTTTCCCAGCCAAAATCAAACTTTCTTTGGGTCACTTGTAATTCTATCCTTTCTATTCCTTCTTGCTTTGACAGGGCAGGAGGAAGGCTGAAATTTCTTATGTGAAATACGACCTGTTGTCTATGGAGTCCTGTATTCCTGTGGGGGATCTCCTGATCAGCGGCAGCTGATCAGTGCAAACACTTCTGAAAGTCCCTAAATGCTGTTTGGTTGCTGTCCCTCATTTCCCTGAGCGTCTCTGTCTCTGCATACTGTTGGGACACACTCATTGCCAGAGTGTCACTGCCCTGCAATGGAAAAGATGCTGCTACAGCACACCTTTATAATTAAGAAAATCTTTTCTTTTGCCAGGTTCCTGTGCATACCTGCAGCTGCCTGTTAGAGAGGAGGGTCCCTAGGACTTTTATCCATAAATACAAAGCAAGATAAATATGAATATACATTTATTTCTTCTTTGTGTGATGTACACTTGGAAATATCAATAATTCTGCTGTTCTTACGTGAGGTAAAAATGAACTGCCTGCAAATCACAGCTAGAAATAGAGCTGCAAGATGTGCACTGGATCACATTATATGCTCGCATAGAAAATAGATTTGAGATAAAGTTCACCACACTCCATTCACCTTTTAGCTGCTGTTCCATAGGAATGATACAGGTCCCTGCTGTCAACTTTGACCATTTCCAGCAGCATCACAACCTTCAGCTTATGTTCTACCTTCTGTTATTTGTTTTTATGTCATGACTTTTATGAAAAGTCCAGAATAATAGTCAGATATTGGATGCAGCATTGCTTGGATAACTACACGCAGGCCTTGGTCAAACCAGACTGCCACTTCCTACCTGGGTGGTCATAAGTAGTTTTTGTATGCTTTGGTTACCTCTAAAGGTACTACATCCTTAGCTAAGTGTTTTGAGTTATAGTGACATAAATGGGGGAAAACCAGGAATCAGATAAATTCATAGAATTATAGGATGTTTTGGACTGGAAGGGACCTTTAAAAGCCTTCTGATTCCACCCCTCCTGCAATGAGTAGGGACATCTTCAACTAGATCAGGTTACTCAGAGCTCTATCCAACCTGACCCTGAATATTTCCGGGGATGGGGCTTCTACAGCCTCTCTGGGCAACCTGTGCTAGTGTTTTACCAACCTCATGCTAAAAAATCCCTTCCTTATATCCAGTCTGAACTTTCCCTCTTTTAGGTTAACTGTTGTCTCTTGTCCTAACACAACAGGTCTTGCTAAAAAGTTTGTCCCTGTCTTTCTTATAAGCCTCCTTTAACTATTGAAAAATTTGAGTTGTTGCTAAACTGTAGGTTATACTTCAACAAATGCAAACCTGTCTTTGTATCCAAGCTAAAGCAAGTGTTGAGTAAAGTAGATTATTAGTAACAGCAATGTAGACATCAGAAGAATTCCATCTGTCACGGATGTGTTCAGTCAGTCTGTCCTCATGTAAATCTTTCTCAGGAAAATCTCTGACTCAGTAGAAGGCCAGAGCTCTCTCATTGTGTTTTATCTAGTAAAAAAGGTACAAGTGCTGAACATAGAGCTTTGAAATTATCTGTCAATCCAGTTTAAAGACTTAGACAAACTGAGTCCAGTAGACAGCATTTTTGTATCTCAAAAAATAAATCCAGAGTTCTTTATGGCAACAGTCTGTAAATGAAGGCATTACATTAGTTCTGTTGTGCAAAATGCCAGTGTTTTGTAAGTCTACATAGTTTGCTTTCTTCGAGCAGGAACTTTGCTTTGTACCCAAGTAAAGCCCATCTTCAGGGCGACATTCAATGACTGTTCAGGAACCTTCAGCCAAACATTGCCCAGAAACAGTTCTGGATTTGCTTAAAACACAAGTTGTTTCTACTTTCCTTAAGAAAATTATACTTTTCAGAAATTGTGTTTATCACAAATTGGTATTTACTTACCTTAATCTTCCTGCTGAAATGGAAGTCAGTGGTAAATGTCTACTTTTGTAGATCCTTTGAGCCCATATATCTCCAGTGACAATGACACTTCATCTGACAAGGGTAGACTTGACTGTGTAACTTTTGGATGCCAGAAAAAGGGCAGAACGCCACCACACTCTACACCAGGGATGCTGATGGGCAAAGTACTGAAACTAAGTTCCAGTAAGGAATTCACTTTGAGGCTTGATTTGTGTTGGGATTGCTCAGATGTGAGAGTAGGACAAGGTATAAACCCTGAAATAGGCAATAGGGATGAAAACATCTGTATATACTAGATAAGAAAATTTATCCATTACTAGGCAGCAACTTTCCAGTAGATTATCAACCTAGCATCTGACAGAGCAGAATGAGCTATCATACTAGTAGGAACATGTCATAAATATTATTGCTTTGAGAATGTTTCCTACTTTTTTCAGACACTTTCAGTTTTGTCCCCAGTTTCTCTCCAATCATTGTCTGAGGTTGGATGGAAAACAGTGGTTTTGTTGTTCTCTAGGTAAGAATGACTTTTCATTATTCTCAATTCTAAACAAAGACTTAAGAGTCACTATGGTGAAACTTCCCATTCGGTAAAACCTCAGAGTTTTAGTCAAAAACAACAAAACCCATTTCATTGTGATAATGTCCTGTATTAAGAAAAAGTTTCTCACAATACACAATATCTAATTTATTAAATAAAATTGGAATAGAAATACAAAAAGCATTTTGACACTGGCAGAACAAGCCAGCTGGAATTTTTCCTCTGAAAAATGCAATCAAATTGTACTCTCAAAATCTAATTCAACTGCATTTTTCAATTGAAGGACTGATCCATCAGCTGGATTTAACTTATGAAGTCTGATCCTGCCAGTGGGTATACTAAAAATTGACAGCAATCTAACTGGGTTAGCGTTGCAGAGCTTTGGTCAAACTCCTTATTTAGTTTAAATTTTTGTAATTAATCTCTGGGACAGGGCCCTGGAAGACGGTAACCAGCCTGACTTCTTTGAGCACTGCCAGGCTAATGCCAGATTAGAGCCACCTATTTCCACAGCTTTAGCTCATGGTCCAGAGAACAGGAGTGTGCTGATCCACAGGAGCTGTGTTGGTGTCCCACAGCAAACATCTTGCCATAATCTGTCACTTATCTAAACTGCAGCAAGAAGATGGTGCAAATCAGATTTCTTCTATTACTTGTGAAAATCAGGAATGAAAATAAACTTGGCAAAGCATCTCTTTTCTTGGAGAACTCTTGTAGTGATCCTTCCTTTCTCCAAATCCGATATGGTTTAAATCCATTGCTTCCTTCATTGTATCCTCTTTTCTGCCTGACGTTTTTGACAAGCCAAAGTAATTCTTACAGTGATGTTTTTCCCTTAAAATGGTACAATCTGGTTTTACACCTAGTCATACTTGCAGACCTAACACAGATTCCTCTTTTTTTGCAACATTTTAGAGAAAGCATAGCACAAAGGAAAAAAAAAAAGCCTTTTCATTAATTCTACCACATTTTCTGCTCTCCATCTTCCCTCTCTGAAGTGGGATTGATCCTCCCCTGCCCAGTGTGCATAATGAGCTCGATGCTCCTGCATCTCCACTCAGGAAGTTCCTCCTGCAAAGACATGACAGGTCAGTGTCCTTGTGTTGTTAATCCATTGAACTAACAACTGAAACCTGGGAGGGTTTTTAGCCAATTATAAATCAGCAAGTCATTAATGATTAAAGTTACTCAACCATGACTTTGCATTCCTTGCTTCAACCCCACTCCCTTTTTAATAGTGTGATCATCAGATAAAGAAAAACCCTGATATTGAAATGTTCTTGTACTCACAGACTGGCAGAAAGTTTGCAAAAAATCTAATGCTTACTGACTCTCTGTTATGTAGAAGTTGAATTGTTTTTTAGAGCAACTTGGTACCTGAAAAATGAACTTCACCTGAGGTGAATCCAGAGCCTTGACTTGTTATTTTCCAACGTGCTGTTAAAAACAAAGAGAAAATGAAATTCATATCCTCAGAGGTGGATAAGCACACCAAGGTCAAGGGGTTTACATTGCATTTCTCACCTAAAAAATATTATTGCTGTTCACTGAACTGCTTTAGACATCTTCCTATAGCAGTCAGATCAGCCCTGTCTAAGAGGGAGGTCATTCCCAGAGTGATGTGACCTGAGTGATGCTCTCCCAACCCCTGAGTATGGTACACTGACCAGAAGGACACACCATCAGAGACCTGCTGTTCTGCTAGTCTCCTCAGGCATTTCATGAGTTTTTCAGCTCTCACAAAGCCTGAGCAGCCTCACAGCCATTTTAACTATCATTTAAGCACATGGTCTTATTTCATGGTGAATTAAATTTTAGGTTTTTCCAGCAGAAGGAAAACAGCAATCGTATGTGATTTCCCCACAGCTATTCCAGGCATGTAATAGCTGAAATGCTCGTGACAGAAGAGGTCTTGGTCAATGCAGGGAGTTTTAAGACACGTTATCTAAGTTACAAAGTTATTTTGTGGACTCTCCAGGTAATCAAGGAAAAGAGCATCCTAAGAATAATTCAGAGCAGAAACCTAAATTGGATTAAATTTGGGATATCCATCCTTCTTATCCTTTCCTGCTACTGGCAGCGTGGTTTCCCAGCCTAACTCTGAATTGAGATTCTTCCTGTCAACCTTTACTTCTTGAGAGTAACTCAGTGCAGCTTTTACTCACCACTGTCCATAACTCTGGGCAGATGACAGGGCTTATGATGCAATTTTTTGTGGGTTTTTTTCTGTGCTATTGTGAGTGAAAACATTATGTAAAGCAACCTAAAGACAGATAAATCACTACCAGCCAACACCCCAACTAAACATACCTTCTTGCCATTGCGCAAGTGAGAGTGTGGGCGTAAGTAGCACAGAGTTTCTTATTTCTTGTTTCTCGTTATTGGGTCTGCAAGGATTTTCATGAACTCTTCCCACATCCTGAAGAGAGTCCTGGTGTTTCATTTGTATTGCAGAAATAAAAATCCACACCAAGCGTAAATATTTTATGCTGGATTTTACCTGTGGCACATTCAAGTCTGGCCAAGCCAAGCAAAACAAAGCAGAACTGCAGGGAAGCATCTGCCATTTCCTCCATGTTCTGATGTGTCCCATAAGCAAATGCGATAAGTAACTTCTGCAAAATGTTGTTTGAAATACAACATTTTAATGAAATGCCATAGAAAGTGGTAGAAGTGATTCTTAATGCACAGATCTCTTTTGTTCTATTATGCATTGATGAGGGAATTTGCATGATCATTAGGGGATGACTGAAGTTTGGAATCTTTTTAATGAATATTACATTCCCATCTATTAAGGGGAGGAATGACAGTAAATTCTTCTTGTAGCAAATTTCTGCCATCTGTGTAACTTTTCCCTAGAGCATTACTAGGAAACAAGTCAAGAAAGCACCTAAGTAGTGTAAAGGAAAGAATTTTGGCAAAGTAAGACCTAAACAGGTTTCCATGTAGCTGGTACCTTCTCTCTGTGGAAGTTTGCCTTTTCTTTTCTTTATTCTTCTTCCTTCTCTTTTTTCTTTTTCATTTTGCAAATTGACCTACACTCCATAAAGTTCAACTGCCCTGTCTTCATACTTTTTGTGTGAACTTTATGACATATCATCAGACATACAAACTTATTATATATAATGAAATGTATTTGACAGAAAAGTTGATATGGATAAGTAGATTAAAAAATACTGTCAGTTTTGCAATAGTTTTCTACTTCTTGGACTTTACAATTTTCCAGTATTTTCACAGTTTAATTAAAGGAGGGTCAGATGTACTACTTGTCTCATTTTCAGTAGTATGGCTATATATTCAACCAGAATTTCATGTTTATGAAAGAAACACAAGGTTTTTGGGTTTTTTTCTTAACTGAATATATATTTTAAAAAGATAACATGTCTTGATTAAAAGGGGTTTGAGTAAGAAGTATTTCATCAGGTACTTAATCAGCTGGCATGTATTAACTAGAACTGTTTAAAAAATGTTTCCCTCCTGTTTAATTATTTTGAATCCTGAAATCAGTGTAATTTATTCTCAGAATGCTTCTGAAAACAACTCCAAACACAGGTGTGATTTGCTCAAACTCACCATAATCAAATCTGATTGATTTACGTATTTTGTTGTACTTGTCTTTCCCTTTTTATCGAGAAAGTATAGATATCATGAGACCTTTCTGCAACAAAGCATAATGAAAAATGTAATCTTCATGTCAACAGGGCAACATGCTAGTAAAAGTTGATCCACAAAGACATCGAACAGCATATTTGTACTGAAAATAGATAGAAAACATCCACATTTCCACAGAGAAAACTTTTTGTTTGCAAAGTCATTTATCTGGAAAACAAATGGAATTGCTCTGTTTTCAATTATCTTAGCTGGCAGTTTAATTAATTCTTCAATTTATTTTCAGACTTCAGCCTCTAGCCATTCGATATTGTTGTTAAGGAATGACCTGCTATTTCTTTAGAAATCATGCTATTATCTGATATTTTTCTCTTATAGACACTTTTAACTACCCAGCTATATTCTTTGGCTTTCAAAAGCCAAGTTACCTCCTTTGGTTTCCTCTCTTCAGGTCACAAATCATTCCTATAGTTTCCCTCTGAATTATTTTTAACTTTCAGAATTCCTTATGGACTCTTTTCTTTTAAAGTTTTTAGAAACTTGTCTTTCCCTTTCAAGCACATTCATAACACTCTTTCTTCTAATGTCATTGTGCAGGTTCAAGAAGACAGGAATACATCTGACTACTTACTTAAAATGTCTCACCACCCCCTCATGCACCAGAAGTAACTCTCCTCCTAAGGTCTGATGTCAAAACTGCACCAACCCTGTCTGATCCTTGGGCCTCTGAAAATGACTGAAGTTTCAAATCCTTGCTGTTGAAAGGATCAGAGCTAAGCAGGACCACGAAGCAGGTTCACCGAGACCCCATCAATAGGTTCAACAGAAGGTGGACAGTGTTCCTCAGGCAACAAAAGAGCTCCCCAGTGTGGGTGCATGAAGCTCACGTCAGTCATGCCATGGGCAAGAGACCTGTGAAGATCGCCTGAAAATGTGCTGCACACTCCCACACAACATATTTCTCATCTCTTTGGCTACTTTCCATCTTCTGGAGATGGAAGAGAAGGCAGTGAGCTTTGTGTGACCTTGCTTTTCATGTTTCATGGAGCAGCTATGACTCCTACTGGAGATTTGCTACTTACCAAACCCAGAGTGATTTCAGCACACGTTGCATAAATGCACATATTGGCTCGCCACTGCCTTAAGGAGAACCATGCTTGCATGGCAGGCTCTGAGAAGAGAGGCCACTTCTTCTGGAAATTCATACACTGAGACAGATGACTGCTGAGATACTGGTTTTGATTTTCCTGCCACAAAACCTCCTGGGGAGACCTTTCCTTCAGCTGTTCTTCCTGCACCAGGTGTGGGAGAACTGGTCAATGTGTGGGAGAACTGGTCACTGTGACCTTTTCGTTCAGGCTGTGGCTACTCTTGGGAAAGAAATTATGCAGTAAAGGAGGCAGTTGTTTTCTTCTCCTTTCTTTTGCTGAGAGAGAAAGCCGAAGCCATGAGTATGATTTCTGATGTGGGGCAAGATAATCTTAACAACCCATGCCAGCAGAGAGCTGGTTGACTGCAGCTTCTCAGCTTTTCCAGTGGACAAAAGATTGCGGGTGAAGTCTGTAACCACAACCAGGCTGAAACTTTGGTACCACTATCTTTGGGGA
This sequence comes from Scytalopus superciliaris, assembly GCA_013400415.1. Taxonomy (NCBI): domain Eukaryota; kingdom Metazoa; phylum Chordata; class Aves; order Passeriformes; family Rhinocryptidae; genus Scytalopus; species Scytalopus superciliaris. The sequence continues at coordinate 171,657 of VXBX01001072.1, forward strand.
CTTACCAAGATTTAAAACATAGCTCAGGAGAAAAAAATCAATGTAAAGATGAGAAGAAAATACTGTTAAAGCAGTAAGAACAGTTTGACAATTCAGCAAATTCAGTGCATTTCCTTGTCTATCTGAGCCAAGACCCAGCAGAGGTTAAATACTGAATTGTACTGCCAAAATGTTTATTAATCAGAGTAATTGTCTATCTTGCCACTTTCAGGAATCCAAGATATGTCTTTCTTCTATTACCATGGCAGTATTTTGTGGAAACCATTAGAAATGGAATACTCAATTTAAGCTGAAGTGAAGTACCTGAATCATATATAGCCATCATAATCAATGAATGAATTTTCAGAGATGCTAATTATTTCTGAGTTCCTATGGGAAAAAGGAGCACATGGTTGTTTGGAATTTGCATAGATGTTTTCTATTTTTATTCATCTTGCTCCAGTAAACCTTTATTCACTAAGAATATGTGAGTTATTAGCTGTTAATTATTATTCTAACAGTATTCTGCTAAAGGTGGTCTGGAAACCTGTTTTCCCACTTATTGACTCATCTTGTTTTAAAAAAATGTATTAAGGCTGTTTAAATAACTGTGACATTGATATTTTATCTAATCCCCTGTAGTCAGTACCCTCTCTTTGCATGAACAGATGAAACTGTATATTGCCACCCTAATTCTCCAGTTCTGATTGGATTTCTTTAGCCTCTTAAGCTTAACAACAGTGCTTTCCACATGGAAAGATTTAGTATCCATAGAGAACCTCCCCATAATCTGCTGCTACAGGAGGAGTCCTTACCTCCCTCTGAGGAACATGTGATTCTTGCAGACTTCTTCAGTGATTAAAGGTAACTCAGATTCAAAAATCCTTTGTATGCAGTGCAGGCATTCAGCTCAAGACTGAGACACCTAAATTAAAGTGTCTAAATGTAAGGGCTTGATTCAGGTGCCCAAACCTAAGTGCCTAGTGCTTTTCAAGATGCCCTCGTGAATTTGTTGAGATGGTCACTTGGCCTTCAGCTGCAAGCCTAGAAGAGCACAGGTCTCCTGCAGGTCATGGCTATATCTGCCAGCTCTGTAGGTTTCCTAGGTCACCTGAAATGGCGCTGGACACCTATGTTTACTAACTGAATAGAATCCTAACTAGTATCAGATTAAGGGACATAGAGAGAGTCAGTAGAGAGATTCAGCTCCCTCCAGGCTGGCAGCTGGATCTCCCCAGCCTCCACTGAGGGTACTGGCTACAGCAGGGGTTTATCCACCAAGCTCACCTAAGGACATTTACTTGCAAAATGCCTACTTTTAGATGCCTTTATCCCAAACTGAGACCAACCCATGAAGTTATAACAAAGGATGAATTCAGAAATGGAAGTCAGAACACGTGAAAAGGAGGGAACTGCCTTTGTCAGTGACTCAACAACCCATACAAATACTAGCTGGTACAAGCCCTCCTCCGATTGTTTCAGTGAATGCCATGCCTAGAACAAAGGTGATTATGAAAGGGCAACTTTCTCTTTTTACCTTCCACTGTCTGAGGTTAAACAGTGCCTCTTCTATGGAAGACTTGTGTCAAAGAGCAGCTGTAGTCCAGATACAATGACAGTTTCTTTCATAATTGTCCTGTTCTTTTATTAACACGATTGGCTTTAGCACCGATCACTGCATTAAAAGTAATCTGAACTTTATTGTGCCCTTCTGTTTCAATTAGGAGTATCTACCATATGCTTGACAGAAAGGGACAATATTGAATGACAGAATATTTGAAATGCTTCCAAAATTAACCTTCCAGTTTCTTACACTATTAAAAACAATTTTCTCCTGCTTCTCAATGCAATTTGGAGAAGGTGCTGTGAAGGAAACAATATTGAATTTTCTTATGACACTAATTTCCATCACAAAGAATCTCAAGGTGAGCGAAAACAGGAAGATATAAGCCTCCCTTACAACTATGTTTCTGGATGACATTATAGTCAGAGATCTTCTTTATAGTCTCTGATGGAAAAAATACACCAAATTTTATTGGCAGCATCTCTCTGACAGATGCCGCTACTGTCCTTGTTCAAACCAGCATTAAAACATTAAACATAAGTTGGAAAAAAACCCAAAACATGCTATGAGAATTTTCATTTAATGAAATACAAAAGTTTAAAAAAATTATTCAGAAATTAAAAATTAAACTGGAATTTGCTAAAATAAAAATATGGCATTAAAGGTGTGTTGTGTGGACTGCTGAAGTTCAGAAATTAGTCCAAATGGAATAATGGTGTGAAATGGAATAGTTTGCAAAACTGACAAAAGAATTGCTAACTGTGCATGCCAAAACCCACTTTCTTAACCACTGAGTGAGTTTTAATTTGTTTAATGTCTACTTTTAGCACTGTTCTTTAGAAGTGGAGGTAACTATTTAGAAACAATTTTACACGACTGTGCCATACCAATTACATGAAAGATCACTTTATAGTTTCTTCCTAAGGATTACAGTCCTGAAAACAGAAAGTACATTCTTCCTTTTAAGAGCAGAAAATTGTGACCTATTTGACCTGTCATCTTTGCATTTATCAAGATTATTATCATAGGTTGTTCTGCAGTGCAGAACAACACTCCCAAAAGTTCTTTGGTTCATGTGGCCAACCAAGCATTAGTCTGAGTGACTTGAACTCTTTCTTTACTTTTAGTATTCACTCTTCATAGGATAGCCTAAGTGAGATTTTCTGTGGTGAAGCGCTGGGTCTTCCAGAAGTTTAATCATAGCTTTCCAGTGCATAATCCTGCAATCAGGACCTCTCACACAGCTAGTTGCACCAGCAGCAAGACTGTGGGCAGGTAGCGAGAGGGTCTGGAAATTTGTGTAGAGCCGCTGCTGAGTAACTCGCTTCTGTGGAAGGTACCAGCCATCTAGAAATCCCAAGTCAGTGACCTGAATAGGAATGACTTTAGATATTCCAGACCCAATTCTTGCCTTATCTGATCTGATGGAGATCTGTAATGTCTGTGCAGAACAAGAGGAGCCATGTATGGTCATGAAATTGCTTGTCTCATTTGTAATGCTGTTATTAATATTGAATTCCAACTTAACCATAAGAATAGAGTAGCACATATTACTTGTGTCCCATTACTTGTATAACATGTTTGTAGCCTATTCAGTAGTGATCTGCTTACTTGTTATGAACAGAAACACACTTAGGGAATGGACTTGCCTGGTCATTCAGGAAAAAGTCCTTCAGAGTCTTTCTATTGTTGCTTTACAGCATAGAATAATGTCTGAAATATAAGTTTTTGCTGGATAGCAAAAATGTTGCCTGCACAAATCCAATGACTATCATTCTGAAATCTCCTGTTTTAAAAATTTTCCAGTAAGTCACATTTTTATGATTCAGACATGTAAGTATTAGAATTAAAAGCCTACAATGAACATGTATCTTGTTTGTGCTCTGACACTTTCTATTTTCATTTGCTATATATTTCACAGATCGTTGTCACTTGTTTCAGTTTAGCTCAGGTGCCTGGGCATTTTTTACTGTCAGTACTGTTCAGGACTGTTCATTAATCAGCTATGTGCATTTTCAGGTACTTCCATACCTTTATATTCTTCCCCTTAGTAATTCTAAATATTCTGACCTCCATCATCTCAATAGCATTCAGTAAACCTGTACTGAATGAATACTGAGAACACTACACCAGACCCTAGCTCTTACCAAGAAATATTTATCCTGATACTGCATTAAAGAGCCATATATAAACACCTCTAAGGCAAAGAGATGGAAAGCAACTGCTTGCATCAATAAGTCATTAGCAGCAATTAGGACAGAACAAAATTGGCATCTGGCTATTTCAGATGATGCTAGAAGAAAAGTCTAATTGCAAGAACTATGAGAATGTAAAAGAGGTATTGGAAATCCATATTCAGTGAACTAATGCAGGCAGTGTGAGCACAAGCTGCAAAAGTCACTAAAATTTGACAAGCCTGTTTGAGCAACACAGTTCTGAAAGCAGAGAAAAGGCATATGAAGTGTGAAATAGTCTGTAAGTTAATAGCTGATAGACTGCCTAGTTTTTTCCCAAGTTCCTTTACTAGGTCTAAATAGTCAGCAGCACAGTGAATATAAACACAGCCAGTTTCCTCTTGTGCAGGTGTTACTGCATGGATGTCAAGGGAGTAGCCTTGAAAGTAAAATTTGGTCTACAATGAGAAAGCAAAGCACAGATGAAATGCCATTTGACAAAATATGGCAAAGCAGGTGATGGAGTGGTGTTGATACGGCTCACAAGTGCAAGCAGGTGGGAAGTGCAGGAGATGGGACAAGCACTCAGCGCACTCCAGCACAATGCAATTCAAATAAACTCTATGCTGCATTTGGATACCTTTCTACTAGGATTCATTTGCAGTATTTCAGGCTGATTGAGACACCCAGCCATGGGTGTGTGGAGCTCCTGCATGTATCCTTCATGCATCAAATGGCCCAAATCCTCCGTAATCTGGAATTTGGTTGCTTAATCCTTAATTTGGTTGCTATTCACGGGGTATTTATTTCCCCTTTGCTAGCTGAGGAAAGCAACAAGGTTTTTCCTGCTGTGTAAATATCAACACTGGTATTTTTGCACTTAAAAATCTAGCAGTTTTGCATGTGCAGAAAATATGCTGCATTTTTATACCCAGTGTCCAAAATATTCTGAAAATCCACAGAAGTGACTGCTAACGAATATAGCTTAACAAGGCTAACATTTCTGGCTCTGTCTATTTAGTACTCAAGCCCTTCTGCTGTCACTACTCCTACTGGGCTGAAAGGCAGATGCCTGTGTGGCTGGAGGCATATTATTGCTTCAGGTGCTTTCATGCAGGTCATTAACCCTTTCTCTGCCCATCCTTTTTGGAACTATGAGTCTCTATCAGCCACATATTGTGATGATAGTGCTACACAAGACCTACGTACAGATCTTTTCATTTATGGCCTCACATGTGAGGCCTAAAGCACTGCCAATTCAATGTGAGGATCAAACAATGGTGTAGCAAAAGAGGAATCCACTTTGGCTCAAGCAGCTTGTGCTTGAGGCACAGGTCTGATTTGGAGGCCACTGAAAGAGCTGGAATGAGTATAGTCATTTCCAGCAGGCTTTGGAACTCTCTTCTGGTTGTGTTTGTGAAGTCCTGTGTGAAGCAGAGTGGCAGTTGTGGGGCTCTTTGTGTTTAGGACTATAAACATAATCCTTCATTGAGATGCTGTGATGCTGAAAGCTGTAGAAATCCCCTAGGCTCATATAAACAGTAAGGCTCTTTGGTAAAAAGGAGAGGATTTTTTCCCCCTTAAAATACTGCAAAACCATGTAATTTCCATTTATGTAAAAGCAGCTTTCTAGCAGCCAATGGATACTTATATTGATGGAGTATCCACTTGAGTATGGCAACTTCCTGATTCCAAATTGGTTTTTCTCCTACAATGCTATTAGATTGCTTTTATCTCGAAATGTTTTTCAGAGAAGACCAGTGACGTTATTTGGCTTTTACAGCTAGAGAAACTGAACTCCTCAGAACTTCATCCCCATGAACTCTCCCTTGTCCTACTATATTTCCGTTCAAAATTCTTAGATCCATTTGAAATGAAATCCTGAAGGAATTGGCTCCTCAGAAGAGCTGTCACTGATGTTTCAGGTGATGTGATATGACCAGCAGTTGAGGGAGATGATTTTCCTCTCTGCTCTGCTTTTTCAAAACCCCACCTGGAGTACGGTGTCCAGCTTTGTGGCCCCCAGCATAAGAAGGACGTGGATCTGCTGGAGTGAATCCAGAGAAGGGCCATGAAGATGATCAGAGGAATGGAACACCTGTCCTCTGAAGATGGGCTGAGAGAGTTGAGGCTGTTCAGCCTGAAGAGGAGAAGGCTCTGGGGTGCCCTTATAGCACCTTCCAGTATTGAAAGAGGCCTACAGGACAGCTGGAGAGGGACTTTGGGCAAGGGCGTGTAGTGACAGGACAAGGAGGAATGGCTTCAAACTTAAAGAGGGCAGGTTTAGACTAGATACCAGAAAGAAATTCTGTACTGTGAGGATTGTGAGGCACTAGAACAAGTTGCCCAGAGAAGGTGTGGATGCCCCATTACTGGCAGCATTCAAGACCAGGTTGGATGGAGTTTTTGAGCAACCTGGTCTATTGGAAGGTGCTCCTGCCCATGGCAGAGTGGTTGGAATTAGATGATCTTCAAGGTTCCTTTCAAACCAAATGTTTCTATGATTTTGTGATTATATGATATCTATTCTCAAACTATTAATACTTTCACACTGTAGTGGAGGGGACTTGTATTGTTGTTTGTAAATGAAAAATTGATTCCAGAAGAGTTATAGCCACTATTTACCTCGCTGTCTAACTAGGGTGAAAAAATGAAGGAATTATCTATGGCTTATTTTATGTACAAAGCACAGCATTACTTGATCTTTGATTCTCTGAATTTTTCTCACTGTGGATTTCTGTCATTCTTTCAGAGCTTCCACTCTGTTTCTAGCCAAGAATTGGAGAATAGGTTGATCAGAGACACAAAAATCTACTGTTACCTCCTTGGAGTAGACATTTCTATATTTTCTTATATAATACGCACATTTTTTCTCTCTGCTCCCTTGAAATATCTTTCATCTTATTTTTTCCCCATCCAAATCTCCAAAATACAGCATTGCCTTTTATTTTGAAACTACCAGTCATTATGTGAAGGCATTTCATGTGCAGGTAATTAAATAAATTTAACTTAATTGCATAGATAATATTAAGAGAAGTATCAAAGGTTTCACAAGCGTAGTAGAGTTGCCAGGCGGGAGCTTCAATGTTTTGAACTGCATTTTGTATCATCATTGTCCTCTCTACACTAAATATGTAGGAAAAGTCATCAGGAAAGAATCTTCAAGGATGTAGTAAAATGTACAGTTCCCCAGTCTGAGAAATGTGTACGAGTATTAAATACAAGTAAGGCTTTGTGCTTATTGCTGACAGCTTTCATTGTTGGGACAAGAAGTTTAGTTTGCATACAACAGAAGAAAGGTCTTATCTGCCAACCCTAAAACAGTAATTTAAACTACATGTCTATTGGTTTCTGATGCAGGCAGGCCATTATTAATTTGCTATCTCATTAGGCTTATGTGCTTCTAAATTTGCTCATCAATTGAAGATTTTTAACAAAGAACTTCAGTTTACAATGACAAGCAGTGAAAGCATAGAGAATGTGCTCTTTTGGGAAAGAGTAAAAGCACTGCCATGAGAATTAATAAGGTGATAATTGGTGCAGAGGATGCTCAGCACACATGGCTCTACTCCGGAGCTTACCACGTACCCCTTGCTCTGTGAATGCGTGTGAGGCAAAAGCCACGGAATTTCAGTCATACATGAGACCTAAGTTTGAAATTCAAGTTGTCCTACAGCTGCCAGTGTGGTGTAGCTGGGGATCAGGGATGTGCCTGGATGTGCAGCCAGCACACTTCACCCTTAATTCCTGCTCCCGGAGCTCCCAGCCAGCCTCTACATGCATGAAACAAGGGGTCAGCCCAAGACCAGGCACTGCCTCGTGAGGAGGGAATGCCTGAGCTCCCAGCCCCTGCTCAGCCCTGTTGAGCCACTGCTGCAGGAGCCCTCCAGGAGGAGCATCAGACTGGCCTGGAGATTCCCCTGGGCAGCTCCTGCTGTGCCTGGATGGACTGACAGGTAGTATTTAGGTGTTAGATGTGCTGCCTAACCTGGACAAGAACCTGGCCATCCAAAGGACCCATCTAAGCAGTTTCTGCTGCAGAACTGACCAGACTGTGCATAGGTAATATACTTGTAAATACCAAAAACTGGGCAGATGCAGAACTGGGCACACAGCACAGTGGTACAGAGTCAAGACAGATATTTTGTGCTTAATTTCATACTATCAATAGAAACAGACTATGAATGTGCTGCAATGGTCATGCACGACCACTGCCCAGATGGATCGTAACAAGTTGAGCAGAGGTGTGGGGAGCGTAACCAGGTCCAGCTGAAGATGATGTTGTAAGGACCCTCACAACAGGGACTCCCATCACCATCTGGACAGTAACCAACCATGCTGTTTGAGGCACTGGAGCATAACCCTGTGGAAACAACCGCTCAAACCTATTTCTTTTTAACAAATGCTCTGTGAATGTTTGTGCAACAGTGATTCAATGCTCCTGGGGCACAGAGAGGATGTGCGTAGAGCAGTCCCTGACACATTCAACACACACAAAAGAGAAACACGATTTCACCTCCATTAGACCAGCCCTCCTTTGTCATAGAAAGCAAGTAGAACCTGTATCTTACTCCTGAAACTCCTGTTTTAGACTTCATGTCTTGTTGCAGTGCATATTTTATTGTTTTACTGAAAGGGGGATCTGTAACAAATGTTTTCTACGATCTTATAGGTATCATGTGGTCATTAGACAGTCTCCTGACAGGGAGAATTGAATCAAATCTTATTATGGATAATTAAACATGGATTCTACATATCTCAGGACTCTATCTTCCTAACTTCGAGCAAGACCTCTTGCAACATCCTCTGCCATCTTGCTTGGGACTCCTCTTACTTACTAATGAGAATCTACTTAAGAGGTAGGAACTCATGGCTCCCCTTATAGGGCATTTTGAAGGAGCAATTCATATCTGTATTAAACATTTCTCAAAACTTTTAGTGACAGGTTTGTGCCCTTGTTTACCTGTTCCATTGTTTAACTGTTCTAACCAGACAGCTTCTTGTCCAGCTTTCTCTTTTACTGCAAATTATTCTAGCCTGCTGCTTGTCCTTCTTGTCCTCTGCACAATCTCTGCAACATCACCTTTCTTCTGCCTTTCTACCAGCCTGCAGAACTGAGTCAAACCTACTGTATTTCAGTCATGCCTTACAGAAAATACTTTCAAAGTGTCACTTTTCTTAACACCAAGCAGAGGGTCTTTATCTCTGCAGATATGCAACATCTAAACAAGGACATGGCACTCCTTACCAGGCTTTACAAGTGCTGGTGAGAGGAGGGCTGCTGTTCATTTTCCAGGACAGAAGCTGACTTTCTGGCAACAGCATGACATCAGTTATGTTTAGATTACAATTCCCTACAATCATCTTTTCTGCTGTGCTGCTGCCACCGAATTGTTTTTCCTTTTTCATTTTGTTCTACTTTCTAGGTGTAGCACTTTTTGCTCTTATCTATACTATGCTCCATCTACCCGACTTCAGATAATTTCTCTAATGTATTGTTTTAAATTCTAACCCTCTCAAGTACTTTCAGTCCTCCTTTGCTCATTATTTTCACGTTTGAGGACATCCATGCTTTTTTGTTATCCAGGTAATTAATGGGAATATCACACAGTACGCCTACCTGTGCAGGATAAAACAGTGTGAGTTATTGAAAATTGAGTGCAATCTTACAGCAATTTGTGCATTCACCTTTATAGTGTTTGAATCCACTATATTCATACTCATTTCATAAACTTCATTAAAAAATCAGAACTATGCAGGCTAGGCAGTAAAAAAAAAAAAAGTATGGTTGTGAAGAACTGGACAGCCAAAGTACCCATTTAGTCACATTTTCAGCAATAAAACATTAATAAAGTTTTTTCTAGAAATCTCACCAAATTCTTGGCAAAACCTCAAGTTTCAGCAATGGAAAATCTATGGGAAAAGAGGACTGACCCCTTCATACTTTACTTACAACACTTTATGCCCTGAAATCTATTACTCATTATCGCTGCTGAGGTTATGTTTTGAACTCTCCAGAATGTCTTTTACTTTTCATTTCTTTTCTTAAGATCTCCTACAAATGAGCATCTCTCTGGACATCAGTGTAACAGAACAAACATCTGTGAATAGTTCAGGAAAATTTGGCTCAGTAATATCTGAGACTCTAGCTACTGCTAAAGTTATTGCTGGCTCAGGTTACTAAATTTTTTAACTCCTTGATAAGTTATTTGAAACATAAGCTTCCCAGACTGTTTCAGTTTATTACTCTTTTTAAGTGAGCAGATCTAAATTAGAATCTCCTCAGATCAATAGCTCATTTTTATCACAGAACATTTGGACTGTACCATATAGATCAGATAAATCATCTTTCACTGCACTTAAAAGTTTTAAACTGCAAATTTTTGGTGTAAAACTACCATGGATTGGGTGCTAGGAAAATGATTCATTACAACAATTTCTACCTACCTATGGCTTTTCCTGAATAAGTGCCATGTTCCAGAACAGTAATTATTTTAATTCAGATGTTTCCTCAGACTGCATGACATATTTCTCTCTCTTAAAATAGGCTGTTTACTTTTACATTACAACCAGAGTCTCTTCCCTGGGTGTCACAGGCACTATTCAGATTATTTATACCATGAAAAACACTAAATAACATATTTGACTACATGTGCAATCCAGAGCTAAATGCATGAGGAGATTCAAAGTGGAATCATTTCAAAGTAAAATCACAGCTGTGTCCTTGTCAGTGTACAAATCACAGATCATGGAAAATTCATGCTGGAAGGGATCTCAGGAGGTCTCTTCCATCCTTCTACTATATCCAGCCCCTGAATTTCTCTTTTTGGTGGTTTTGTTTTTTTGTTTTTTTTTTTTTTTTTTTTTTTTTTTGTTTTTTTTTTTTTTTTTTTTTTTTTTTTTTTTTTTTTTTTTCATTTTATGCTTATTGTCCCACCAGGCACAGCTGTGAAGAGCCTGGCTCCATCTCCTTGATGACCAGCTTGTGGGCACTGGGGGTTGCTTTTAGGTACTCCCCAAGCTGTCTCTTCTCCAGGATGGACCAGCCTCTGCTCCCTCAGCTTGTCCTCAGAGGGCAAGTGCTCCCACCCTAAGCATCTCAGTGACCCTCAGCTGAACTCGTTCCTTTTGATTGATGCCTTCCAAAGATGATTGCTCCTTGGTTTTGATACTGCTACATCTCATATATTAAGACATTATATGCCATCTGCTGATCAAAAACTGCCACAGCAAAGGTCATTACAGGGACTTCAGAGGCAGATGACATGACATTAAATAGAACTACTTGAATTTTGTTTTCTGAAACACCCTTTTTTTCCAAAGAAAAATAACCTTGCAACCAAAGCAGATGTGGTTTTCACAGCAATTATTTTTTCTTTTATTTCTTTCAACAGAAGAAGTTCTTGAATGCATAGGGGATATATTTCTCTTCATTTTGCCTAATTAGTAAGTAAAATTAAATAAAGGATTTTTAATCTGTTTAAAGTACAATTATTTTTAAACAAACAAACCTCTTTGCAGGCCCTGTAGTGAAGGATCCTGTGAGTTTCAGGGCAGAAGGAAGCCTGATGTAAATGGGGACTATGCAGAGCCACACCAGCAGGAACACGTGCTCACCACCCAACAGGATACTGGTGTGGAACTGCAGCTGCTAAATCCCCACAATTAATCTGCTCTCAGTGCCTTGACCTGAGTCTTTCCATGTGGCAAATGTGAAGGGCAAAATTTCAGAAAAATAAAGATACAGACCAATATTTCCCCATGTTCTTGGGCACAGGTGTTAATGAAATTTCTGAGGCCTTTTTCCAGGACACCATCTGTTACCCTGGTCAAAGCATGGTTCCAGAAAGGATTTATACTGCTGTTAGAAAATAAGGACAACTTCCAAAGTTTTTGACTGTACCATCATTACTTCTGTTGGACTTGCAACCATATACTACAGCATTGCCATGGCAAGCACAGGTAGGCATCTACATGTGTGAGTTCCGTGCTACATTAATTGAAAATAATTTATTCTAATGCACTTCAATTCAATAAGGGTTTCATTGTGGTTTGTCCTTCTCCAGCATTATTCAGTATTTTCATTATTGCTATGGACCGAGGCATAGAGGATATGCTTATCAATTTTTCAGATGATCCCAGTCTGGAAAGGATTACCTGGAGGACTGAAAAATAGAATTGGAACTCAGAATACTTTTGACAAATTGAATAAACGATTAAAAGAAAAAAAAAAGAAAAAAAAAAGAAGGTGCAAGTCAATCAGACCAAAGTGAAAGGTATTCCTACACAGGTAGTGGTAATTGCCTACTCAAATATGCAATAGCCTAAGTGGGATAAGCACCAGTATAACAGGAGAAGATTTGGTTGTAGGGAGAGGGCACTTAGTAAATCACAATATGAACCAAAGTCAGTAACTTTATACTGTTTCCAGAGAAGTATCTGTTGCCATGAGATATATAAGCAGGATTTTGTCTATGTGACACGTAGTGGAAATCTCTTCTTTCAGCACTGGCATGGCCCCAGCTGGAGCCTGTGCCCAGCTGTTGCCACTCAGAAGTCATGCTGGTGAGTGTCCAGGGGAGAATGGTCCAAAACAACAGCCTGAAGGAACTGGAGCTGTTTGCTAAAGGAAAAGCACAGAGAGGCATGGCTGTGGCTTCTAACACATAAAAGGTAGCTCTAGAGAGGGAAGGAATTAATTCTCCATTGTGAAATAATAGCTTAAATTACAGTGAGGTTTAAGTTAGGCATTTGGAAAAGCTTTCTAATAGTAAAAGTAATTAAGCAGAGAAATAGACTGCATGAGGAATATCCATCATTGGAAGTTTTAAGAGAAGGCTGTATAAGCTCTACAGGAATGGACAGCCCAGCCATGGGGCTGAAGAGTGGGAAGAGCTGTTCTGATTGGGGTGCTAGCAAGTGGAGAAGACTTACAGTTTTCCAATGCAAATCTTCAGGCTGTGACACATTGTCTTCATAGTGCTAGCACACAGATGACTCAGAGCAATTAATTTACTTATGTGTGCAAACCCCAACAGAAGGCCCGTTTTTACAGATGGCACCTCAAAATGTTAGGAATGCATGGAACAGGGCATCAGAGTAAACCCTCTGATTCAGCCCTTTGTATGAGGTTAGCTCAGATGCTCTGTAGGAATTGGGGTCCAGCTGACACTGCAATGTACTAGTATTGATATGCAGGAAAAAACCTAGCAGGTGAGTGCAACCAACCTTTGTAATAATCAGCATGCTCTTACTTACATGTCTTCCTGACAGATTTTGCTTAGATCAAATTTTTATTGGTCTGTGAAACCCCCAGACAGTGGGGGAGTGTAGAGGGAGACAGGTGAAGAAGTTTTTTTGTAGTAGGAACACTAACTTGTATTTTACCAAATCAGCTCATATGTTTGCATCCTACAGATACCTACAGAACCCAAATATTTTTAGAAGAGAAAACTACATCCAAATTTATCAACAGGCTTTTAATATTAGAAAAAATTCAAGAGCCAGAGTCATATTAAATGCAAACTTATCCTTATTTACCAGCATGATGCTACCCCTGGTATCATCAGGTAGCTGAGGGACTTGATTACAGTCATCATGACAATGCTGTAATAAAAGATTATGAATAGCTTGTTGCTAACTTGGGAGCATTCTGGAAATTTCATATCATAAAACCCTCATTCAGTCTCTTTAACTTCATTACATTAAAAAAGTTATAAAAACTCACTGTGTAATTTTTACTGTGCTCCATACACAAGAGAGCCATTATTTAACTCTTCATTTAATTTCCAGATGCTTCATATGCACCATATAAAAAGTATCCAGATAATCTGGGCAGGAAACAGACTTATGGTAGGCAGCTCAAAGGTAGGCACGTGTGGAAAATGCCATTAAAATTACAGTTTATCTAGGGTGATTTGCTTCCCCAAACTAGAAGTGTTTCAACTATTTCCACAGGTTGAGCTTCAGTCTGCAAGGTCAATGCCCCTTCAGCCTGACTGAGGATCCAGGGGTCACTCCCTGGGGATCACTTACATGCTACACCTCTGAGATACTGGATCCAGGATCCTCTGAGGTTTTCTGCCTTGAAACACAGCCAGTGTGTCCCATTTGGATGCCTTACATCATGGTACATCACTACATGCCACAATAATGTGGTGCAACAGTGGCAGTCTTTGAAGTCCCAGTCCTGGACTTATGCTGGACTTTTCAGTTTTATTTTAGCAAACAGAGAGAGAAAATATGTGGCTGCAAAGAAAATCTTACTCAGGTGGCAATTTCCAGGAGACAGAGCAATGTAGGCTGCATTTCACTAGGAAGTTTCAGGCATGCCATCCCTGTGCAGTGACACAAGTGCGGCTCAGGAGTCCTCACCCTGCAGCTGGGGGGCACCCAGCCTGAGTGCTCTGTACATATTCAGCAACTAGACAGGGAGTAAACAAGAAAAAAAAAAAAAAAAAAGCTCACTTCTTAAAAGTTTCATGGTTCTTGAACATTTGAATTGTGAGACCTGGTTTCCTTCCTTCCTTCCTTCCTTCCTTCCTTTCTTCCTTTCTTCCTTTCTTCCTTTCTTCCTTCCTTCCTTCCTTCCTTCCTTCCTTCCTTCCTTCCTTCCTTCCTTCCAGTAATATTACACATTACTGCAAAGAAAATTTTGGAAGTCATGCAGGCAAGAAAAAGTGCTTGAGCAACGGCCAGTGCCTGCATGGCCCAGGCAAGAAGGGCGTGAGGACTGTTCAACAACACTGCGATTTGACAGGCTTGAGAAATCCTGGTTGCTGGGAAGCCTTGACACAGGTCGTGCCTGCAAATGCTTTTACCAGGTCGCTCTGTCCTTTTCCTAATTCAAACTGCAATTATAGAGATGATAAAATGGAAAATAAATATATATGCAGTAGCTGAGAAAAACCAATTAGTTTTGCACCGGTGAGAAATAATACAGAACTCCTTGTGTCTTTAACAAACTGGCTCTCAATATATATTCTAATGTATCTTCATGACCCAAATATACTTAGGAAGAGCATGACAACAAAATATATGTTGGGAGTGTAATAAAGGAACTAATGCAGTAAAGTTACTATATTTTATTAGTAGAAGAAAACAATTAAAATGATATCCAGGTAGTAACTTAGGAGCCAAATGTCATAGCTGTCTCTTTTGCTGCCAAAATATGTGTACTCTCTTTCTAGCAGTCTCTTTCCCCCAAGGAAAAATAAATGTATCTAAGAAATACTTGTTAGCAATGCAATTACCGGCTTAATTCCCCAACCAACTTCAGACATCATAAAAACAAAACCAAGCAGAAGCCCTTTGCAATTGCAATGGAAGAGACAGAAAACCACTAAGTGTTCAGAGGAAGATAATATATTTTTATAACAAAAGCTGACACACTCTTTGACAGTAACATTTGAGAAGACATTAGCATTTGTTTTTCAACTGCACTCTCTTAAGTTCCAGCCTAGAATGAAAAACTTCGTCTAAGGGTAGACTGTGCTACTCCTGAACAGGACTTTTGGGAGACTCAGACGCCAAAGTAGCTTGCCAGACTCTCAGAAAAGCAAAGCAGCTTTGTATCAAAATAACATTTCTTGGCACTACTTACTTCTGAAGGTCTGCTCCCTCCAAGGAACTTAATGAGATCTGGGTTATTTGTAAAATGTGGATTCAGCCATGAGAGCTGAGACACTGGGAAGCTAATTCAGAACACTTCTGAAATGCTGGCCCTAAGAAAATTAGATCAAAACAGAAGTTTGAATAAATAAGATATAAAGGACAAAAAGTGCTAAACCTTATCTTTTTCTTTTTTCTGCTACCATATAGAATAGAACCGTATTCATATCACAGCTTGGAGAAAGAAAACCTTCAAGAGGCCTGGCACAGACCATAGGAAGATTGTAGTTGTGCAAGGCTCATGTTTGTGGTGCCCTTCAGAATTCCCACTCTGGGGTCTAGATTCATCCATATTGCCTCATGTATTTACCACTGTGCTCCCAGCCCAGCCTGGGCACTATCCATAGCAAGGTCTTGAGCTCCTCCTGGTATTTCTCTCTAGGGAGGGGCCATCTCATTACCATTGGCTTCACCAGGAGAAATTCTGAGGTTGGACACTTCCCTGTGTGGGGAGTAGATGTCTCATATGCCAGACCTGAAGCTCCAGGCTCTGTAGAAGGATTCCCACTTGATTTGGTACCAGCATAGACTCTTAGTGTTGGAGGCAGAGGTGTACACCACAAAATAGTACCACGCTTTGTTCCTGTTAGATCCCCACTCCCAATGCAAACTTGAATTTCTTTAACAAGAGGCTGAAAAGTCTTTTTCTCCCCAATGACTTTGTGCAATTTAAAATCCCATTTAAAACATTTCAGATGACTTCTACCCCTCAGTCAGTTACTATCAAAAGTCTCCATTCTTTTGAAATACTGGCAGCAAACCCAAGATAAATATATTGAAGTTTAAAAATTTAGTATTTTAAAATATTTAACACTAACATCTTATTAATGATTTTTAAATTTGATCTAAATCAGGGTAGATATTTTTCTTTTGACACTCACTTTTAAAAGGTTACTGCATTGATAGGTTCACAAGAAGAGGAAAGTGGTTTTTCTTTCAATTTGTCTTGCCTCCAGCCTTGGATCCCAAAATGACAGATGGCTGGAAGGCACTGGAGCTTCACTGGGTGAAAAAGCATATTCTCACTATAAATGTAAAAACTGTAATAACCAAGCCTCAGAAATCACAAATGCCTGGATCCCTGGGTTGTAGGCAATGCAGTACAGAGCTTTTAGAGCTGATGCCAGAGAAAGGTAGTAGATGATCTCTAAGATGTCTCATGGCTCATAAAAATGATCGACTTTACTGGCATTTTCAATTAATGGATGCACCGACTTTTCCTCTGTACATTTAAGCTGTCAGTATCTACTCTCATAATGACAGGATGAGAGGGGTTGTTTTTTTTGGTTTTTTGGTTGGTTTTTTTTTCATATTTAAAGTGTGACTGATTAAAGTTGAAATGGGATCAAGGATACGCTTTTTTTACTAATGGAGATTTTGGATAATAACGATGATAAGCTTTCATTTGCAAAAGCCAGTGCCTCACATGTCTGTATTGGATGTAAATCTTGAGAAATGCCCTTGACTAGGGTCATTAGAACTGATATGATTGAATATGTGACATTTTTAATGTAGATTCAGAAACAAACTGCTTTATTATTGAAAGCCTAAGATGAATTTATTGAGATGGTATGAATAATTTTTCTGAAACAGAAGTTCCACAGACAGCTGCTGTCTCTTCTCTCTCTTAATGAGTTTCAGACTCCGTGTAAAGAGGAAACCCAAGTCTTTGTGGAAAGCCCTGAAGAGTATTCTTTCTATCCTGCCTCACAGCCTGTCTCCTGAGAAGCACAACCATCAGCATTGACAATAATAAACACAAAACAGAAGTCTAGATTAAATGCTGTGAATGATCTATGTCTTTGTTTTGCTCATATTCACCTGAGGCTCAAGACCCTTTTGCAAAATGATGGAAAGTCATCTGTCTCACTAACAAAAGTTACATGCTTACAGTGGTTTGAAATAGAAACTGGCTTTATCTGTAATCTTCTGAGGTGGATTTTGAATTTTCCTTATACTTAGTGCTTAGACCTGATACTTTGGCTTAGCACCTTAGGAAGGCTGAAATCCAATGTAAATCAGGTCCCAGGCCAGGTTTATTTTTCAGGCATTCCCAGTCTGCGACAGGATGTTGTTGTTTGGTAATTTCTAAAGGAAAGATGAGCTGAGACACTCACAGAGACACTGCAATAATATTGACATTTATGGGAAGGAGAGACAGCAGAAGCCCTTGTTGGACATGAATTATAAGCCTGTGTCAGGTTCCAGGGTGCACAGCTGGAAAGCCGTCTTGACTTGATGATCTTAGAAGTCTCTTCCAACTCAGCTGATTATACGATTCTTTTTCCTCTCTTACTTCCTCTTGGCAGCAAATAAAATTGCTATTGAATGGCCTTTCAGGGATGGTAAGCAGTGTGGTACTTCTGTTTTGTAAGATTTCTGAATATGCCCTGGGTCCATACTGTTCACTCTTGGATGTGATTTTTTTTCCTCAAACCAGCCTTGCCAGCCATCCACATTGTCAGGTCCAATAAGTGGTAGTAACTTTAAAAAACATTAAAGACCTTTTAATGGTCAGAAGGAGATAAGAAGTTCTGGACATGAGTCATAGAATCCATCTCTTCCACCAAAGGGACTGATAAGGGTGCATAGGCGAGTATAAGCACCTGGGAAAAGGCTCTCAAGAAAATAGTGTTAGAGAGGTAAAGGTGATAGCACATTGTGGAAAAAAACCAAACAGCTGTGGCTGTTCATAAAACCACCTGAGATGCAGTCAGCTCCTTGACTTACAGTTTCTGGGGAAACGTTTGCACAGCTGACCTGTATGAGGCAACATGTGGATATCTGGTGGCGTAAATCCATTTTTTTGCATCTATATCACATACAAATGCACCCCCCTGCCCCATGAATCTCAGACAGAGTGTGTGTTCTGTGAGTTGGGGGAAGTGAAATCCCAGGTCATCGTATCTGTATTAGGCTACCCATGGTAAAAAAGACTGGGGAATTTAAGTGCAGCCCCCAGCATTTGCTCACTGCCTAGTGCTAATGTCTCCTGCAAAGGCAGTGCATGGGTAGGCATCTCAATCACGGTTTGTTTCTGCCAAAAATACGGCAAAACACAGACACCACTGGTGCAAAATTTCCCATTAGTGCTGAAGTGAATTTCTGAGGTCAGGCCAAGCGACAGGTGAGGCTGGAGGTCTTCTCTCCTCCAGGGACTCTGGCTGTTTGATAGAACTAACGAACTGAATAAAGCAGAAATAACAACCTTCGGTCCTTCCTGATGAAATAAAGATTTCAATAACCTGTGTTGCAAATGGCAATAATAAGCAGTCTCTTCTGTTTTGAACTATTAGGAGAAAATATGACAGAAATCAGTCTTTAGAGCAATTGCTTAGATTAAAAGGCTTATGCAAAGCTGGAGTGAGGGAGGTTTACTTTCCTTCCAAGACAAGGAAGCAGAAAGACAAACAGGGGTTTGACTGTTGCCAGGCAAATCAGGCTGTTTTAATCACCCCCCTTCTCCCTTTCAGTGCATCCATGCAAGCACCTGTGTGCACTTTGATGTGTTCACACTGTGCTTGACCCCCAGTGCACGACTGGGAGTGCGTGCCCCCACCACGTGACCAAAGAGCATATCTAGCATTAAACATGGAGCGGAAAAAAACAAAAACAAGGAGGAAGGCCCAGAACATCCAATCTGCCATGCTCAGCAAGTTACTGGTTGGCATGGCAGTGATGCCATCGGCACTAGGAAAGCAGCTTTCTCTCACAGTGGGTTTATATTGAGGAGATTATTAAAACATTTTCATTTAAAAATATTTGGCAGAGACTTCTGCATAAGTCAAGAGGACATTTCTGCCCATATCTGCTTCCAACAGAGAAAAGTGAGTTTAAGAGGGGGAAAACCTAAGTAAAACTCCATCAACTTTCCTCATGGCTACCAAAAAGGGTCTTGAAAGAGCTTATCTTGTGAGTGAGAAGGACACCAAGAAGTACTCCTTGGACCTAGACAGGTAACACAACTCTTTGTTTCCTTCACTGCCGTTGCTGTGTCTGAGCAATATGAGATCTCTGATCTGCCGATGGGCTGCAGGAGTCAAAGCCTGGAGAGCTTCATATTGCATACAGGGAATATCTTTTACTACTTTCAAAATGTTTTGTTTGATTTTTTTCCTTCCCAAACTTTCTTATTAAATGTTTGAAGCATTTACTAGACAGCAGTCTGACATGTCTGTGTATGTGATGGATTGAACCAATCTACTCTTGAAGCAAGTGTCTCCTGCTATGTATTTTATAAGCTTAGTAGATTTATTGTAGGATGCAAAACCTCATGGATTATCCTGCAATTTTAGGCTGAATTATAATCATGCTATTGACACCATGCTTGATTCAAGGCTTCTTCATGCTTGAATGTCTAAATTATCCATTTGGTTTGAAAGAAAGGCGATGCTTTCATCCTCTGGATAGTGTATTTGACTTAGAGCTGATATACATCTAATGTGCCAGAGATCTTTTGAGTAAACACTTGTTTGAGTGAAGAAAGATCCTCTGAAAACATAAGATATGCAGTAGCTTATGTTAAAAAATGAGCATAAATGTCCATCAGAAAATAGTTTTGCAGTTTAACTTATTTTCATTCTTTCTTTTGACTCAGACTAGTAAGTATTTTTAAAAGAAAATAGCTGCTCAGTTACAGCTTAGCACCTCTTGACATTTCCATTATCTCATTGGGTTTTGGGTTATTTATTGCTTGGCTCTCTTAAAATGCATGGGACAGAAACTTGGCGTAAACACTGTCAGTTCAAATGGAAATCTGTCTCTCCATGTTCTTATACTGGGGTCACTGCCATCATATTTTAGTCCTTTGAATGTCTGGATTATTATTTAAATATTATTATGTGGCTCCATAAATATACAGGGCACTGTCCAAAATGACTTCTGTGTAATATTTATATTTCAAAAAGATCCCATATGATTCTGCAGTTAATTTCAGTTGCTGAAGGCTCTCAGAGTTTTTTTGAAAGTTTGCAGTTTCGTAGACACAGCTTCAGTGCTTCAGGTCCTTTGGCCCCTCATCACCTCTGGACACAAAGGACAACTCTGGACAACCCCTTTGTGTGGTTCCCTGAGACAGGGACAGTTTTTAGGCTGCCTTATGAGGAAGCCCTTGGGGAGTATTCCTGGTAAGAGGAAAGTTAGGATGCACACCAGGGACAAGAATGTCTGGCAGCTGATCCTCCCATCTGAGAGTTGACTCACCTTCTGGAGGAGTCAAATTGTTTCTGATAATTATATCTTAAATTAGTATTGAAGATAGTTAGGATGGATCACTGCAGCAATTGGAATTGTTGGACTGATGGCTGCAGCTACAGCCTCTGAGCTGGAGGGCTGGTCCCAGGATGGCTCTCCAGTCCTGAAATGCCTGAGCAATGGAGGTGGTAACACAACTCTCCAAAACAAGGAGAACTTGTCATCCAGCCATGTGGGTTTTGTGCTGCACCTTCACTTGGCATTTTCTGCTGGATGAAATTCGATTAACTGCACAACCTAATTACTCTGTCCAGTCCCAGAAATAGGGACTGAGAGTCAGTCTCCCTCCTGTTGGGAAGAGCTGGCAGTTCAGGGGATGCCCATGTCCTGCTCCACATTGCAACCCAGTGGTTCAGGATACCACCCCAGCAGCTTGGGGTGCCAGCCCAGTGACCCAGAGTGCCAGCCTGCAGGCTGGAGCCAACCCATCAACTGCCCTCTGGGCTCGGGCTCACACACACCAGCTGCCTGCACAGCTTCAGGTGTCTTAAGCTGATCAGTAGCAATAAGCCTTTGGTATAAATTAACACATTTTTCCATTCTCCACATGTAGGCTTAATGAACAGCTCTAATGCTTTCAACAGAATTTATTTTGCACACAGATTGCCTATTTCTTTGCCATCCCCCAGCCTCTTTCTTTTTTATAAATGTCATCATTACAGTACACAGGAAACAAAACTGGTTTTATCTTGACCATGTGAGTAGGAAGCCTGAAAGCAGACCCCTTTCCCTTCACTGAGGGTTGTGGAGGAGGGTGTTTGCACATGCCAGGCTTGTCTGTGTCACCAGCAGGTTTAGAAGCATTGAGGTTTCCAATGCTAAACTTGAAAGGCTTACAAGGGGGTGGGCTTTAACTGAGCCCTCTGAAAATTAGATCAGTTGAAGGCTTGTAGGATAATTCACATTGGAAAGAATCTCAAGGAGGTCTCTGATCCGGCTTCCTGCTCAAAGCAGGGTCAGACAGACACTGAACAAGGTTGCTCAGGGCTGTATATGGTCTAGTCCTGAAAAAATCTCTCAGGATGGAGACTGGACAAGCTCTCTAGGCACTCTGCTCCAGTACTGAATTAACCTCACAGTTTTGGGTTTTTCCTCAGTTCAATCTGAACTTGTTTCAGTTTACTGCCAATGACCTGATCCTTCCTCCATGCACAGTAATAAAAGCTCCATCTTCCCAACAATATTGGCAGGCTTCAGCTAGGTGCTCATGGAGCCTCCTTTTCTCTAGATTGGACAAGTCCAGTCCCTGCAGAAGTGTTTCAGCCTTCAGCCATTCAGGTCACCCTCTGCTGAACCTGTGCCAGTTTATTGATCTTTCCTACACTAGGGACACCAAAACTGGACACAATATTCCAGATGTGGTCTTACAAGTCTGTCTGTCCCAGGGTCAGGACTTTTCACTCATCCTTGTAAAATTTCAGAAGGCTCCTGCTGACCCCTTTCTCCAGACTGCTTATGGCAGCCTTACCCTCCAGTCTATCAGCTGCACCCCCAGGCTGGCATTCTTTGCCAACTTGATCAGGATGCACCTTCTCCTCCAGACACAAAGGCATTATACAGGATGGGTTTCAGGAGAGGAGGCCACTTCCCACCAGCCTTGAAGAAAGGTATGAACCATAACGATAACAGAACACTCAGAACCTCCTGCTTCATGCAAGGAGTGTTGTCTGTAAGTCATTCAAAGAGATTTGTATAATCTCTCTTTAAATTTGGTCTTAACTAGGTGTCTAAGATAGTTTTTTATTGTCTTTTTACCATTAACGTTGGTGGTAAGAGAGGATAAGTTCTTCCAATGATTATTCATTTATTATGCTGATTTTTTTATTTGTTATCAACTATCTAGTGATCTGGATAACAAATTATCACAGTCTAGGTAATGGCTCCACCAAATTCTGAAAGTTTCTAGGAATGAAGACAGGCCAGATGATTTTATTTCTTGCTGGCAATATGTAGTATTGACCAGAAATACTCAATATCCCACTTCATAAATTTGTGAATTTGCATTTGATTGTGCCAGCTATACTATGAACTAGATTTTGGCTTGATCCAGCATGGTTTTATGAATTTATGATTATGTTCTTTATATGTCATTACAGTGGGATTTTGAATGCTATCACACAAGTGAAATTCAAGTCTTTTAGTCTCAAGGTTTTGGGTTTTATTTTGTCTCTGAGACAAGAGAAAAAGAAACAAGTGAGGGGCAATACTGAAAGTAAAAAAGATGTATAAAAACCTTAGGGGTTGTGTTTATGCAAAAGTTTTTAACACAAGGCATTAATGTGACCTGTAGATATTCCTCCAGAGCATTAATGTGACCTGTAGATATTCTATCTATCAGTCTTAGGCTCATAATTGAGTCCTGTCTGCCAGTCTCATACCAGTAGGCAAAAGTTTGAAGCAAGCCTGGGAGATAATTTCTTTAGGTGAAGAGTGATTTTTATGGCAAGCACGTAGGGAATATTTTCTTCTTTTTTTGCCTTCCTTCAGGCAATATGAAAACTCTTATGAGATCAAAGAGTCCTCATCAAATAAAGGCTTTCCACTGCTCCTTATGCTTTACAGAAGTCAATGCTCAGGAAGACTGTACTTCTGTCTTGCGACTTCTGAAGTGTTTCAGCTGAGGGTCCTGTGGTTATGTCTCCTTTGTACTGGCTTGCCAGGTGGTCCCAGTAGCACACAGCATTTTAGTGGACTCAGCAAAACCAATCCCATTGCCTTTGCCCTCCTGTGAGGTGACATCAGGACCCTGCAGAACGGACTGTGTCTGCCCAGTGCTGGCCATACGCCATCTCCATTATGCCCACTTCAATTATGGCCACTTCATCTCAGAAAGAAAATTAGAACCAACATGGTAAGTGGTATGAAACAGAAATTAAATAGCTAGGGCATCAGCTCAGAAAATTGATGGTTCAGAGGTACAACAATGATACATAAAATCGTGAATGATGTGAAGAAGGTAAACAGGGAATAGTCATTCATTATTTCTAACAGTACAAGAACTAATTAAAATAGGAGGCAGACAGCTTCAGAGTAACAAAGGATCCATTATTTTTACACAAATCATAATTAAACTGTGGAACTCAACACTTTCAAGTCAGCTGGGTCTGTGGAATAAAGATCTGTAAAGCATTGTTAGACAGGAGCTCTGGTTCAGCCACCTCTCAGCCTCCAGATTTGTGCAACTGGGCAGCAGTACATCTCTGGACATGTTAATTTTTGGTATTTTGTCCTTATATATTCCTCCATGCTCATGAACAGAGTTTGGGTACTTGGCTACATGCACCTTTGGTCTATGTCCAGGCAGCTATACAGTTTTGCAGAAGGAAATTTATTGGCAATACATTTCTGTATAGAGGCCCAGGCCCTCAAAATGAGACTAAATAAAATAACCAAGGCACGAATTCCCATTTACTAGACATCTAAATGTATGCAAATATATAAATATTTGTCTTTATTTTGTGCCTACAATAAGGAAAATGAGAAACTGGGCAGCCAGGCTATTACTGAAGTCTTAAATGCCTTGGAAATATTCGAGATATAAGTCAGAATTGTGCCAGACTAAGGGAGGTGACTATGGCTTTGATAAATTTTTTCTCTGAAGGCAGTTTCATTATCCTTTCAGGCACCAGAAAATTACTATTTTCCCTTGTGAAGAGATGATCTCCTGTGGGAAGTGCAGTGATTCCACATTTTGCTCTTTTGACTGGGGAACTCATAATGGTCTAGGAGGATGGCAATTATTCCCATCAGCCTGTGGATCAAGGCATCCAGCAGATCAAGTGAAAACAAACAAAAGGAAGTTGTAATAAAAAGCTATTGCTAATGATTTGTGTGGAATCTGCAATATGTATTAATATTTCCTACTTTCCCCCTTCTGGGCATGACTCAGTAGGAGCCTTTCTGTGACATTCCCCTGACTATCTTTTTTAACAAAGAAAAGAGAATTTTAAATGAAGAAAAGATCATTTTTTAATCTGTGACTCTGTAATGTGCAGGTGCAGAGATCTGATACTCAAAGGCTACATCATGCTCTAACACACTCTGAAGGGGTTTCTGGTTTAACAGAGCTGATCTTTGCACCTTAAGCTTTTGATTCACCCTTTTATAAAATTGCCCCTTAGATTCTTTTAATTAGTGGCAGGCTGCTTTTGGAAGGGAAAAATAATGCACAGGAGCTGGCAGGAGTTTTCCCAATTCATCGGGCCAGATGCTGTTCTATGAGTTCAAAGGGAGCGGTGAATGTTCGCCACCTCTGGCAACTGGGGCACTTTTATTTAGGTGCCCTTTAGACAGAAAAAGGTGACATTTGTGGGCTTACGGTGTCTCTGTTTGCATTTGCATCTGTTCAGCAATATCTGTGGATTGTGCTTTCCTGCCCCTCCATGATGCCCTAAGGTTTTGTTAGCTGATGGAGAGACCTGAAGATTAAAATTAAAAAAAAAAAGAAAAGGGAGTGGGATCACAGAACGACCTATTTTGTTAACAGCAAGGAAAGGATTTGGTGGCTCAGAAATATGCAGCAGTAATTTTGGCATCCCTGCCCTAACAGGCTGTTGAGTTGATCGTGACTCATGTCATTAAGATGATTTTAACATTCAATGCCAGCTGATGAAAATTGAGGTAAGGGGAAATTAATTTTACATGCAAACTATAGAAAAGCATTGGAAGGTAACTCCAGAGAGAGATCATGATAAAGAAAATCTTGCCTGCCCTGATCTCCAGGGGAGAGTGAGAGAACTACAGCATTTTATTCAGCCATCTGGAAGGAATTAATTTGTGGTACCTTCTGTGTCTAATTCATCAGGAAAATACTGTACAAAAGTGACACAGTGCACATGAGGACCCTGATGAATGTAAAACTAAAAGACTGGAGAAGGACTGGCTAGTGGGGAACCCAGCTGCCAGATGGGCAGCCAGCTCCCCAGACAGCCCAGCTCCAATTGGTTCGTTGCCGTGAGGAAAATAAAGAAAAATGCTGACAAAAGGACTAAGAAAACTCACTGTCTCCAAGCATCAGGCATTAAATCTGACCAGTTGCTCTTTCAGACCAGTTCTTCAAATACAGAGGAAATCAGTTGCCTCCACTGAGCAAACAGAGACCACATGCTAGCCAGGCAGGGAAAACAGGCTGACTCAGGGGAACGTTGCATCCTTGGAACATCTCAATAATATTTACAAAACCAAATCCACACTGATTATCTACAGTTGCAGGGCTTGGCTGCCAAGGTGGGTCAGTTCTTCTCCTTTTGCCAGTACCTCTGTGGTGCTGATCAACACAAAAAGCCACAGCATCCACAGCCCTGCAGGTGCCTTTGCCTCCTGCCCATTGGTGTGGGGCATCTGGCCCGATTTCAGACTCGCTGAGCAGCTGCAGCCCGCTCAGGCTGCCCAAAAAAAGCAGCTGGAAAAAGCTTGTGATTTCAGTACAGTTTTTTTCTGACATTGACTACTGCAGGTTGGCAGCCACCAGCTGATTTCTTTCCAGTGAGATTTTAGGCATCTTGACACTTCCATAAACAATGCAGAAACCCTACAGAAAATCACCAGGCTCCATGTTACTTCCTGGAGCACAAGTTTCCTTCACTCAGCTGAAGAAACAATTCTTCTGGGTCCCAAAGGAAACTCTGAAGTTAGAATGGGGAAAAGAAGCTGTTATTACTGGGACAGCTAAGCCCAGTCCCACATCCTGCCCCCAGGCTAATTTCAGACTTGAAATAAAGCAGTGGAGTTTGCTGTGTTCCTGGGTCAGCCCTCCACACACAGACCTCAAATAGCTGCAACACGTGGTTATATGGCTGTTATGTACATGCATCTCAGCAGAATTCACCTGCTGATGCCACAGTCTCAATAAACAGTTATCACATCAGGAGTAGCCGTGGTAACAAATGTCTTATCTGGAGAGACTAATGGTTTTCAGTTGAGCCTCCTGGGACAGAGTGAGCCTTTGGGCTCTTCTAAGTTGGGCCATAAGGAGAAGGGAACATCCTTGCTCATCAAACCACCTTGGGGCCTCCTCTGGGGCAGTCTCTGGGTTACGCTAGTGAAAGCACCGGATGTCACGGTCGTGCAGGAACTCCCACAGCTGCAATGAAGTGTTCTTGACCCTGTACCTCTGTACTCCCACACCGTATTTCCTTGTGCAGGAATCCTGACAGGGACAACACTGAGGTTTTTGGGCAGCAAATTTGGCTGGGAAGTCACCTTGTGATGGAGAAATGCTCAAAGAGCCACTTCTGCTGAACTTCTCACCTTTCCATGAAATCAGTGGCACAAAGGGATCAGCAGACTATAAAGAATTGATTTACTTGATTTTTTAAAATAACTTTGAAATTTTGGGGATAATATTTTCTATGCTCAGGCTCTGCTGGAATATTGATAGTTTTGGTACATATCTGGAAATTTGGGGTAAAAGAGTTCTGCATGCAAAGAAAGGAGAGAAATATCTTTAGCCAATTATATTTGAGAAAAAGAAGTTTGGTGGGGTTTTTTTAACCAGTCTTCCTGAAAAAGTTGTTGGGGATAAGGTCCTGGTTTTATCAGTAGAATTGTCTCCATGCTATGGTGAATTTGGTAACTATTTGCATGAGATATGACTTTTGAAAATGATATGGTGTGCATGAAATACACAGCCTAAGAAAGCCACCCTGTGCTTCATAAACTGCTAAATGATGCAGGAGAGCCCAAAGAGCTGGGAAACACAGCCAGAGGAGCCATTTCATGTGCAGCTCCCTCCCACAGAGCCCTACTTGTGCGAGCATTAATTACATAGTTTCTGGGTCTGCAGGGCTAGATGCCCAAATAACCAGGGTTTTTCTTTTTTAACTTTCTCTTTCTTTCTATCCCGAAGGATGAACTGGCTTCAGAAGAATTTAAATGAAGAGAGGCAGCAGCAGGAAGCAGGAGTTACTGAAGCTAATCCAGCATATCACTGTCATGACTACTCACAGGCCTATGAGAACAGAAAGAGGGAGCAGCATCAAGCCAGGAGAAAGCTCTGTGTAGCATCAGTAATTTGCATCTTCTTCATGATTGCTGAGATAACAGGGGAGTATGTGTGTTCAAAGAGAGCTCGGTCTGGTGCCCAGTATGGCCACATTGATGCCTTCTGTGCGCTCTCTGCTTGCAGGGATCTGTGGTGCACAGAGGTGGAACCCACCTGGCATTAAGTAACTCTCCTTTGTCACCATTCATTAAAAGAATCCTGGTGGCAGAGTGCTGGTGTTAAGTGAGTGAAGTGAAATTCTCAAAATATTTTCATATATTAGTTCAAGCATTGCATCCAGGTAGGAATACAAAAATCAGTTAATAGTCTGAACTGTTCTTCCAGGTCTTGACTAAAAGTGACTAACATATCTTAGCATCATGTCACAAAAGGTTTCTAATAAATTGGGTTATATTTTTTAAAAAAGATTGAAAGATTTTACATATTTATCCAGGCCAATGAGACCTCAGCACTGATGAAGGTTGCTAGCAGCAGGATTTGATAATAAATGCAAGCCTCCACAAAATCCAGGGAAATCCAGGGTCAGATTCGTCATCTGTTTTTCTGCAGTTAAGTCAGTGTATTTATATTGGGCACGTTTATCTTTTAAATTGGCCTGCTGGTGTGTCTCTGGATCAATGGAAGATTATTCCCCTACCTAATTAGCTTTCAATTCTGGACCCATCCTACAATATCCAATATAAGTATTTGGCTTGCTCATAGAGCATTAGCTTTCATTTTGTCCCACTGATCTGCTCTCTCCATGGATTCTGTGGCATTTATATCTGCCTGATAGTTCCTGGCTCTTCAATTTGCCCTTCTCCACAGTGAGGTGAGGTAAGGGAAGGCACAAGGAATCCCGCAGACTTTTGCCGTATATGTTCCAGGTGATGTAGCAAAAACAGCCAGGAAGTCCTCTGAAACCCATATTTTCCCACCTCAGGCATCTCTGGAGCCCCATGAAAATAAAATAGAAAAGCTTTTTCTTCCCCACAGGTGAGAAGTGAAGGCACTGAAAGAGTTGTTGCACTTCTGCCTTCTCCCCTGGCTGCCAAACCCAGCAGGGACTTCTCCAACTCCTCCCTCCCACGCACTCCATCTGCACGAAGCCCCGTTGTTTGTAGGTCACGTGCATTTCCCCCATGAAAACCCATGCATATTGCTAATCCCCATGCAGTAATTTCCAGTGCCAGAAGTAATGCATTATTAACAAAACCATATAATCAGTAGGCTTAAGTTTGGTGAATGCGGCAGTGCTAGAGGATAATTGGAAGGACAGATGATATGTTAACTAAATGTTTCATTTTGCTTAATGAATCATACAGCTTTTTTCGCAGTGACAGCTTAAGTAACAGGCTTGAAGACCATTTTGCTTCAGACCATTAAACTTTGACAAACCAGTTATTAACTGCAGTTACAGACAGCGCTCTATGGAGATTTTTGTAATTATGAACCATACATTTAATTTTTTTAATCGTTAGGCAAGACTGCCTCCGCCTGATGATTGACCATTGAGTGACTGACAATTTCTACTGCTTGTAGTATACAAAGCTATAAACATCCATTGTAGGGAATAGTAAGCCATAAAGACCACTTGTTGGGAGTATTGATACAAAGCAGTAAAAGCCTATAACTTTTACACAGTATTTACTCTTGAAAGTAAAGAGTATGTTCCCCTTCCTTCTACTCTGAAGGCAAACAGCTTCCGTGGGCATTATTATGCTAAACAGAAGAAACAAAGTTGCATCATGCTCAGAGAGGTTGGAAAGTTGTGCTTCTTTGAATGCCTAGGTCTTTCTGTGATATTTTGCTCAAGCCATCTGTGCTGGTCATTAGCGCTCTCCCAAAAGGGGCACTGTTGGCTGAGCCTGATATGCCAACTGTCTTTGAAAGACAATTATCTTCCATTCTTCAAAGGCAGACACATCACAGTGTCCATAGATTTGGAGATACTGGTCAAACCAATAATATCCTATGTAGAGCCCTGATATGAAAGTACTTTCCAGACATTTTTAGTGGTTAAGGACCAAATGGGGATTTCAAAGTATTTAGTTTCCATTTGGGCACTAGAAAGAGAGACAAACCCTGCTCATGTCCTCATGCCAGAGCACAATATAGAGACTTAAACAAGTTGCTAAGATAAGCAGACTGAGTTCTCAGAAACTTACCCAAGGCATTAGTTATGCCAACAATACATAAAATAATAATTTGCAAACATTTTTCAAAGACAGAATGCTAGAAGCAAGCTTTTGCAATGCTGTCCCACAGAACATGGAAATATAGTATCTAAAATGCAATAGTGTTTTGCCTGCAGCTTGTGCTCTACATACTTGTTTGATGAAAAGTAGCTGCTGCCTTGGTTGTTAACATCTGTGCACTTTCAGACAAGCCTTCTTCCTTCTGCTGTGCAAAACTGCCTCCCTCTTGAGATACAGCTACCCTGCAAACAGTGGAAGCCTGAGAGCTGTGTCATGATCAAAAAGTATGTGTGCATTTATATCTGCACGTGTCCTGGGAAATACCTGTTCTGCAGAATTTTTCATTTTACTGCAAGGAACGAGGTGCCCCCAAATCCTGTAGCCATGCTCGCTCCCTTCTGGGAAGTAACTTTCAGGCAGTTGTAAATGGGACATAGAGGGAGGCAACAGAGAAAAATAGTATATGCCTTATACATGCAAAGTACTTCTGTGGCAACAAAACATATGGTGTTTGGTATTGTAATCTAAAATCTGCATACAGGATGAAATTAAATAGACAGTCCATCCTGCTGGCATGAAGACATTGCATCTATAAGGAAACAAGAGATATGTCTATATGTCCCTTTGGCAGTGGTATCCTGCCAAATATTTGAATGAGGCATTTTGTGACCTTTTTCAGGATCCATTGATACTCATATGGATTGTGGTCACGAGAAATTAATTAAATGAGTGAAGAATGGAAATGTATTGCCAAATGCAGAAACTAGGTGTTTTGGCTCTCTTATTTCACATTTCCATTCTTCTACGTTTGCACTCTGATGACAAAGATTCTCCTGCTGTAATGAGTTGGCAGGACAGTATCCTGCCTGTAATTCTTGTCTTCTTCTGTAGCCACCAGCAGTGGAGGTTGTTTAGAGCAAACTTTCAGTTTATTTGGATTTCCCTTTAGCCCTGAGACATGGTTAGAACAATTTGGCTAAACAATGATATTTGGCTTACTGGGTAAAAGAAATGTGGATTACAATAACCTAAAATGGTTTGAGTTTGGTATTTGGCTTTTTTTCTTCAGAATTCAATAAAATCCAAGCCCCCCTCTCCCTCTCAAAGTAAAATGATATTCAGCCACATTTTTTGAGCTCTAACAGGAAAACTAAGTCATGCATTACAGTTGCAAAATGATAGATTAGTCCTGAGAACAGAACATTTTTCTACATGCTCTCACTAAAATTGTTGGTTGTTTATCACAGCTCTTCTACCAGGGCCTTTCCATGTATTCCTGTTTTATTATTGCCTGTGACAAATAAACAGTCAGGCATCCAGCCATCCAGACCTCAGGAAGAACACACATATTTTCCTATAACAAACAGGAAATTAATCCCATAAGCTACATCTCTTGAGTTTTTGCACATACAAAAATATCAGTGTTCTATGAAAAAAGATAGTGGGAGGATACTGGAAATGTGATTCCTGAAGAAATCTGATATTAAAATAGTCACAGTAAAGCAGTCCAATAGTAATATAACCTCAGAACTAATGTATCAGAAGTCTTACTATTCTTAAGTCTCCTTCTTTCTCTCACAAAGGAATTTGGTTTATGTATTCTTTTAATTCATACCTTTTACTTCATGAATGAGGCACAAAATGAAATGGTCTTTGAAGAGGTTTGAGTCTTGTGTATGATGACTGAAGACTGAGTGTTCCCTTTTATTCAGAGCAAAGCAGGTCTTGAGTTTGATCTGATTGACTCAAACTTCTGACCAGAGCCATGACAGGGGCATGTGTTTCACACAGGTGGGCAGATCGCCGGGAGCCTGGCAGTGATCACGGATGCAGCACACATCCTGGTGGATCTGACAAGTTTCCTGATCAGCCTCTTCTCATTGTGGCTTGCCTCCAAGCCTCCTACCAAACAGCTGACTTTTGGGTGGCACCGAGCAGGTAACAAATATCTCACAGGATGAACATGTGGAATGGGAAAGGGAAGTTATCATATCCAGGGACTAGTAAACATGCTCATGTCCAACACAGCACTGCAGGCATTTAGAGATGGTGCACTAATGCTCTCAAAGCCCCCAGGACACATCACAAACAAAGTAAGACAGTGAATTTCAAAGAAGTAAAGGGTGTCATCATCTCTTATCTACAAGTGTGTCTTTCCGTTCATTATTTACTACAGCTTTGGGCCAGTGCTAGCTTTGGCCTAGATAACAGCAACTTCCCTCAGTGACTTGAGTCTGAGGAGAACGGAGCCCTCAGTCTGTAATGAAACACAGATTTCTATAAAAGCAGCAATACTCATGAAAATGAGGGCTTACTCCATTTATAAAGTAAATTATTAAATTATTTTTAAAAGTCAGCAGTGTTACATTTGTAGAAAAGCGAGATCCTTTAACATCTACCCTTTTCTAGATCTTCTCCCTGCAAATCTCCTTATCACGGCTGGTTTTTATCAGATGCAAACACAGGCAGGTTTTTTTTAAGTACTCTGTCCTTAATAAAAATCGATATTTTTACCAATGACATCTAATATCCAAAGCTTGACAATCAACCACAAGCATTTTTACAAAAGACAAGACAGCAGCAAAACATTAACAATGAGAAAAATTTTCTCAGAGTCCGTTCAACATTTAGACACCTAAATATCAATGTATGTCTACATGTACATGAGCACATATAAGCACAGAGTCCAAGTCTCTGATACCTTCAACAGAACTCTAGACTCCATTCAGCCTCCTAAACATTGAAGTCTAGGCTACATCCCTAGGGTGTCTGAGTCTCATGCATGGGAATGGCAGCTATCACACAAGACCCACAGGTGACTGCACAGATGCCAAGCACAAGACCAGGGCATCTCAAATGTGATCAGACCCTCATAGTTAAGAAACAAGTATGTGTTCCCAGTCAGCCAATGGAGCAGGGAGCTGTCTCAATCACCATTAATTTGATGTTTCTTGTCCATAAAGGGAGCTTAGACACTTAGCTCACACTTACAGGTAGACATTATAATTTAGTTGTCTCACTCTGGAAGTGAATCTCCTACTGGATGTCTTAGGTCTCAGTTTAGTTTCTCATATGTGAACGACTTATGCTGTTTGAAATCCAACTGCCACTTCAGAAATCTATGGGTCACCTCTTGTGTCAAGCTATACATGGCAATGTCGGTGTATCTCAAATGACTCTAGACACCTGTGTACCTGAACCAAGGACTCAGATGATAAATTCTTCAAGGATGTTCAATATAAGGGTCCAGAAGCAGATTCTGACTCAGGATGTCTGTAGCTCAAGGTTGTTTGTAGCTGCAGAAAGTACCAGGAAAGCATGCCATGCTCATCCTATCTTTGTGTAGCTCCCTAAGTATATTCTATCAGCCCTGCTGGAAACAGGGTCCTGGCTGAGAGGGAGGCTCAGTGTGACTCAAGCATGGCTGGCACTATGTAGGGAACACACAGCTGAATTTTGTAGCCTTAGAAAACTACTGCTTACTATCAGTTGATCCATCACTACTTTTTGTGTTTATGCTCTCTTAGCCCGGGGGGAAAAAAATGCGAGACTTCTCTCTTGCTGATGTAGGCAGGTTCAGCCACCTCATGTAACTTCATCCTCAGTCTGAACTAGATTATTTTTTTTGTTATTGCAATGCTGAAGTCCAAAATCAATGCTTTATTGCCTTTTTATCTGCAAAGAGAGCCCCACATCAAATGTTAGAAGCTATTTAATTGCATTCCATTATATTTATCCCATTTCTTGCTTATTTTCCCAGCTATATTTCCAGTTTAATATGCAGGTGGGTACCTTAATAGAGTAGCTGAGGGCAGTCAGGTGGCAAAGTCATTCTTCACTGGCTACCAAAGTCTTGCAGGTGCAGTCCTCCATCACAGTGGAAGTTGTTTCTTCACTGCTTTTCTCAGACTGATACCATCATGAAAAGACTCTATGACAGGGTTCAGATTTAGCAGAAGCCACCTGAATGACTCCTGCCCTCCAAGCCAGACTGAGTGCAGCTACTTTCAGCAACACAAATAAAAGCACAACATTGAGTAAGACTGATAGTGTGAGCCACACCTACTTTCAGGTACAAAAACTCTCTTGGCACCTCAGTTTCACTCTGCTATGATTCAGAGATTCCCACACAATCCTACACTGTTGTTTGTTGTGCTCTGTTAGTGTTAGTAGCTCTGAAGGAACTGAGAACATCTTGAATGAAGTATTTAGTG
Source organism: Scytalopus superciliaris (assembly GCA_013400415.1). Taxonomy (NCBI): domain Eukaryota; kingdom Metazoa; phylum Chordata; class Aves; order Passeriformes; family Rhinocryptidae; genus Scytalopus; species Scytalopus superciliaris. Next base: position 205,691 of record VXBX01001072.1, read on the forward strand.
CTGCTGAACTGGTCTGTAAACTTAGCTAAATTTTTGCTAAAATACTACATTGGAAATTAAGATATGTATTAACCTATATAGGTGAAGATGAAATCTAACATATTCTGTTGTGGAGAATATGCACAAATCCACACAGATATAAATACAGGTGTTCACAAAAGCTCTTGGCTGCTTTCATGCCCATGATGGCAGAGCCATTCAACACTGTTAGGCGGGCCAAGTTTGCAGAGTTTCAAGCTGTAACTTGCAGAAAAGCCCTGTATCCTTTATATGAGCCTCTATCTACTTTTAAGCAAAACTAGATTCCCCTGTCAGTGCACTTTCATTTATTTGCCAGTTTATGATAAAATGGTGATTTGATAAGCATTTGGAGCTTGGACTGCTGCAAAAGGGGTGACCCTCATAAAAATATATTCAAAATTGTAAGCTGTTCTCATGACTTGTCAGTGGAGGTCTGTGAAAACGCTTTCTGGCTATCTACTGCCTTTCATTTTACTGTGATCTTTCCTTTTCCTTGGTATTGTCTCAGTTGTTCTCCTTTACCCATTCAAGTCACATGGCAATTACTAGTCCCACATCCTATTAAAAGCATGCTGCACGTTCATATGCACTTCCCTGGACCTCTCCTGTGGCAGTGCAATAAAAGATGGCCTTGGGGACTGGATTTATTTGAGCCCAACTCAGAGCCAATAGAGACAAAATTAAATTTTGCTGCCCCAGGGAAAAAATAACTTCTTTTGTTCTTATCACAGCTGGTGGCACAAAAATGATTTTGTGGCATTGGCAGGATGAGTTCCAGGATAAGTTTTGCTGCCAGGACCTTGTTGGGGGCTGTAAGTGCCTTTTGGAAGTGTGAAGTAATGAGAAGAGTGCAGAAACAAGGGAGGCTGATGGAGAAGGGTTGTGTCTGCCAGTGGGTTTGAGTGAGCTGTAGCTCTCTCCTTCCCTCCAGCCTCTGCTCCTGTGACCAAGATAATCTTGCTGGGGAAGGAGGGCTAGTCTTTGGGGTTTTTACACCACACTATCAGGTCCAGGCAACCACACAAGATTTGTTCTTTTATCCTTCCTTCCCATTATAGCTATTTTTGCTCCTATCAGAACACCCCAAATGACCTTTTTCGTCTCTTGAATTTCTTCTAATGCCACTCAAAACTGGAAAAGAGACAAAAGTAGGAGCAGGTAGAACAGGGTTAAGACACCATATGCATAAGGCTGCCCTGCAAAGGCACTGGATTTACTATGACCAGAAAGGGGTTTGGCCCATTCTTTGTGTGCATTATCTGCCAATATACAAGAAGCAGGTCTCTTGGCTATAGGGCTCACAAACGTGGAACCATTACCATCAACCTCTTAAAATTTCTTGCCTTTCAGTTCTGACTGTTAAAATCGGGCTGTTTTAATTCCTAGAAATTCTGGGAGCATTGATGTCTATGCTAATTGTTTGGATGGTGACTGGTGTGTTGACATATCTGGCTAGCATGAGGCTGCTACACCCCGATTACAATATTGATGCTACAGTGATGCTCATTACCTCTGCCTGTGCCGTGCTCGCCAACATCCTGTAAGTTATTTTGTTTTCCTTTCCACCGAATATTTGAACCTTGAACCTGCGTCTGTAATGCAATAAAAAAGTATAGAGATATCGGCCTCAAAAATAGTAAGTGTTTATGAGTTTCATGAGGATATGAAAAGGAGTACAGAAGAGAGACCTTGCTTCTCATTGAAAGTTGCAGTTGTTAGCTGCCACACCGGGAAGGCAAATTATGAATGCACAAATTCCAGAAAAAGATTAATCTCCATCTCACTTTTTATTAGATGTCAGAATATTCAAGAAGAAAATGAGGCCTTATAATTACCCTGCTCACAGACTTCCTTGTTTGTATGCAAACCACTGAAACACGTCGGAATTATCTACTTAGCCACTCTGCATTTCCACTTAATGTGTCAGATTTTACTGTTCAGCATTCAGAAGTGAGAGGGGTGATGGTATGTGTGACATCACCGCTTTCAGAGATGCAATATATCCGCTGGTATTTGCGGCTTTACGTCTCTTGCAGGCTAAGCCTGATCCTGCACCAGACCGGGCAGGGGCACAGCCACGGGGCACAAGTGAGGGAACACGTGTCAGCCCCTGAGGAACAGCCAGCTCTGAGCAATGCCAGCCTGCGGGCAGCCTTTGTGCATGCCGTCGGAGACCTATTCCAGAGCATTAGTGTGCTAATTAGCGCACTTATCATCTTCTTTAAGGTTAGTTTTATTAGCTCACTTGCCTTCCTTGCAATTAAGGATAAGTGTTACTTTCGCAGCATTGTGACACTAGGTACTATGCAAATGTTTCCTCTGTCTTAATGATGCACATTGCAATTTAGTCAAAGAGAATTATACTTATTTTTGGGAACTGAAATGACTGTTGAGAGTGTAACATTTGCTTCTTGGTGTTCCAACTGGATACTTCGGTGTCTCTCCCTCTCTTGATCTGTAGCACCTTCATTCCCTGTGTGGAGGTTTTTCTTCATTGGCAAAGGAGGCCAGCACTAAGTCTTTACTAGATGAATGGAATATATTATTCTTTAATATTAACTAATTAAAAATTACAATAACCAACAACAATGAAATTAACAAAGTGATGTGTTCATATTTTTCTAGCCAGAATACAAAATAGCTGACCCAATCTGCACATTTGTGTTTTCCATCTTTGTTTTGGCAACTACCATCACCACTTTAAGGGATATTTTGATTATGCTAATGGAAGGTAGGACCTGATTCCAGAATCAATCCATTTATATTTTGTTGGGGTTTTTTTTTATGTCTCTTTCTCCATAATGCTTATATATGCTGAAAAATTATAATAACACACTTCTGCATCAGTTTCCAATATTCTCATGATTCTGATTATACTTTGAACCTACTTACAACTTTCATCAAAACTGTTTTCTACCATTATGCTAGGTTTACACTTATGCCAGTTTTTGTAAAGATCAGTGTATTGGTGTTTTGCTAATGAGCTCTGAGTTGCTTTTGTTCGTCACATCTGTAGCATTGCTTTTTATCACCCTTTTGATATATGAGATGCCCACTCACCTTGTTCGTTGTGTTTTATCTTTACCTGTGTGAAATAAAAGTCTTTGNNAAAAAAAAAAAAGTAACATCTTTCTGTTAAACAGGTTGAGTGCAAGAGGCAGAAGCTTTAAAGGCTTTTGGTTACCCCAGTCCAGAAAAGCAAGCTATTGGACCTTTCCAGTCACGTTCAAGTGCATGGGAATAGACAATTCTCAGCACATCAGCAGCAAGAAGAACTAGGCTTAGCAACATTTAATCCTGTCCTCTATGGGCCTGAACATTCGATTTGCAAGGCCAAATGACTTGAGCATTCACAGAGGTGTATTTTTGCCTTCCTCAGACTAAATAATACAATGCAGCCTCTTTCTCAGCAATGAAGAAGTAAAGATGAAAGGGAAAAGTAGCTCTAATGGTGCAGGTTTTGAATGGATACTCAGTGTGACTGTCTGCATGGCTATTTACCTCTCTCTTTCACTTTGCACTTCTGTTTCAAGAAATAAAATTTTCAATGTTGTTTTATAGTAAAGCTTCATTGTAGGGTTGGTTTCCTTTCAGAGGTTGTGAGATAGAGATACACACATGTAGAAGTGCACCTAGACAAGAGTGGAGCAATGGGCTGTATTTTGGCTGCCAAAACATCAGATGATTTCTTCATTACTGAAAAAAATCAAACTACCAGAAGGCCTGGTAATCTCTGATGCTCAAGGGTCTCTTTCTCAGAGCAGTGATTCCGAGCTTCTGTAAGCAGTGCTGGCATGCCAAAACCGGCAAACCCCTTTACACTGTCCTCCTGGGCAGGTCTCTGAAGCCAGTCTCCTCTCTCCTAAATAGAATTCTGCCCAGAATTTTGGATGTTGGAGCTGGTGTGGGAGGTGGCTCTTATCCCATGCAGCCAGTCTGTCCTAGGTTGTCAGCCTCAGAGCTCCTGTGGCTGACTGTGCCATGCAGGCACTGACTGCCCATGGTTTTCTCTGAAAGAGCAAGAAGATGTCAGCATCATAAGTCAGTACTCCATATAGCATACCCTCCTTGTAATAAATAGGTAGGACAAAGCATACAACACTGAGGTAATTAACAAATAAGTATCAGTAATGGTATGAAAGACAAAATTAACCAATACTGTGCTCATCATTATTATACTTCATAACTGGCAGAATTAAAAATGTTTTCCAGTTTACTGATCCAAGTGGATCATGATGAGTATCCTAGTTCATAGCTGTTCATGTGCATTTGCAAATTCCAAGGTCTCACTTCAGGAGTGATGTGTAGTTAAACTTCTTAGTCAAATTTGGATTTAGATTAAACTCTGAATTTCATGTTGCAACTCATGCTGTCACAATTGTCCTCACTCTAAATGAGGGTCATCACCATCCTGTATGGTAAGAAGGCTTGTCTAGGAAAACCATTACTGGCTACTCCTTGATAATTAGACCTGGGATCTAATATAATTCAAGATTTCTGAGTCAAACCATTTTAATCTGTATGTTTGTCTTCCATTCTCTGCTAAATAGATGCTTCTCTACTGTGTAAATATTGAGGACAAAATGCCCCAGAGGTGCTCAAGTGATGCCATAAAATCTGCACTCACAAAAGATGTTGTTGCAAAACTAGGACATGTTCTGGCTAAATAGCTCACCCTATGTAAACAGAACCCTCAGAGTATCTCCTAAAACATGGACATGTATAAAACAAGGGATAGGATTAAGTAGCACAGTGAACTCTGAAATAGATGCGCTTTTCAAAGCATTGAAGATTTTTATAAAAGTAATACATCTAAACAAACAAAGGTTCATGATGCATTTCCTCCTATTTATCATCATTCCTATCCCTTAAAAATATGCTTTTCCCATCAATTTCTCCTTTTCAGGAACATCAAAAGTATTTGCTTATGATCAAGTGAAAGCAATAATTTTAGCAGTTGAGAAGGTGGAGTCTGTTCACAACCTTCATCTTTGGTCTCTGACAATGAATCAAACTTGTCTGTCTGCTCACGTTGCCACAGGTCAGTAAATTTCTGTAAGCAGGGAGTGACTATTCAGCTGCTGTCTAGTAAAGGTCAGTCTTTCCTGGTTTGGATAAAACTGACTGCATATCAGTAGCTTGTTAAAAAAATTGTCATAATTTTGTTGGAAAAATAGTAAAAAAACCCACAAAAAACAAACAAACAAAAACCCAAACAAACAAAAAAACCCCCCCACAATAACAAGAAAGCCCTTTAATGCTCCTCCCAGAAACCTTGTCAAACAACAGGGACCTCTACTTAGTGCCAATATCTTGAAGTAAACTAAAAGATATTTTAAATAAATTAGAAGACTTGGGCTCAGACTGGATTTTTCTCACAATATCAAATTCATTTTGGAGTCAATTTGTCAAACTTGAAAACTGTTGATCCCTATAAGAAAAACTTACATGCAAATCTGCATTGCTGATGCATCTCTAGCTGTAAAACAGTCTTTAAACTTAGTTTGGAATGTAGAGGTAGCTCCATGGCAGTAGTTAATATTTTAAAATATTTTTTAAACAGTAATTCTGATTCCAGATGACAAATTCTCTACTACCCAGATAATTTTTCTCATCTCTTTGACTTGTATATATTAAGGTCTATTTAATAAAAAAAAAAAAAATCCACCTGGGTTTGGCCAAGGACAGGCTCAGAGGTGAAGTCCTCCACGGAATCCCCACTTCCCAAAGGCAGAGGGTCTATCAGCCACCCAAATTTCTTGGCACTGCTGCTACTCCGTGACTGGATGAACTAATCTTTATTAAGCATTCCTGCTTTCCTCCAGTCTTCTGCCAAACTGAATTTCTATGGTGATTACTCTTAGCTTAGCTCTTGCCAAAAATTGCATATTCCAACCACATTTGAAAGAACAAATTTGCTGACGTGGAAGTTCCTGAAAGAAGGATAAAAAGGACAAGAAACACTTCTCAAGCAAACTTCTTGTTACAAGGTTCTGTCAGCAAACACTTACTCTTCTTTAAAGTATTATAAAAATGTATGTATTTTGATTATTTTCTGCTTGCTATCTATAGCAGACACAGCGGACAGCCGGAAGATTTTGAGAGCTATTACCCAAGCTCTCTTTGAGCACTACAGCTTCCACTCCATCACCATTCAGATTGAATCAGGAGAGGATCAGAAACAAAACTGTATCTTCTGTCAAGAGCCCAGGGATTAAAGGGAGCAGTGCTCTGTGCCAAGTAACGATCACCCCTCTCACAGGTCAATGGAGACTATATGTGCTGGTTCTATGTATCTGATTAACAACAAATGGTAATTAACGGACATAACAAGCCCTACCATTGCAAGCAGTGCATGGTCATTTCATTGTTGGTATCATCTGCCATGAGAGAACATTTATTGGATCCATCCATCAGCCAGATTGCCTGTCCATCAGCAGTTTCTTTCAATTACAAGAGAAATATCCGAATTATTCTTGACTAGAGCAGCAGATTGGCACCAAAGCAACATTTAAGAGTGCCTGTTTGTAATTACAGGTAACAAAAAACTAATCAACCTACAAATTACCAACAGACCAATTATCACAGTGTAATGAAATGTAAGTTTGGTGTTAGCAAAGCACAACACTCACTCAGGATGAAAGTGAAAATTTAAATTACCACAAGGGATAAGGGATCTGGGAAAGAAAATGATGGTGGCATGTGCTTTCCTTGCCTTTTGGCAGACATTCCTCTTCCTGCATATTAAGGAAAGTCTCAGATGTGTACCATACTCTGCAGCATGGATCACAAGGGAATTCACTCCACTCACTTTTGTCAAATAGCTCTTTGTATTTTAGCTAGCCCTGTTTATCTTCCATCTAGTCCTCAGGCAAGCTCTTTTCTGCCAGACATGAGTAGTATTTTTGACTATCAAGACAACCCATAACTCATATTCCATTGCTTCATGACAAGTTATGATAGAAGATTTCAGGTGGATTTTTGCATATCCATGTCACGAGATACCATTGAGTTGTGACAATAGAACAGACCCGGTGCTCCTAGAAAATGAAAAAAAAGGGCAAAGGAAGAATGGGGCCCGTTGTGAACATCCTGTCATGGTTTATAATATGGCCTGTATAGTAACACTGAAGTTATACCAGATAATTTGAAAAACTCTTTGGCATAACATACAGCCATTCACTGTAAAGGGAAGAAGTGCCTCTCCTTCAGGTACTTAATTTCCTAATAGGATTTGTGCAGTGGTTTAGGAATGGTATTTTCCAGTTTACTATTCCTAACAAAACACTCCAAAGCATTCGCTGCTCACTCACTCCATCATCTCCTTTCCCCCTCCCCTGCTGTGGGATGGAGGCACAAAAGGTAAAGATTATGAATTAAGAACAATTTACTGGAAACAGCAATGCAATAAGAAAATGAACAGTAACAGGAGCAACATTAATGGCAGAGTGTAAAGAGGCAAATGATTCCCACACCTGTGCTCTCCGCTACACCACCTGGAAGCTGCGACAATGCCGCGCTGTGCTGCCACACCACTCAGCCTGGAAGGGACCCCTTCCCCTCTCCCTGGAAAATGATGTGAGGTGGTATAAAATAATCCTGATGTCTTAGCCATGCCCCCACGTGGGTACTGCAAAAAATAACCCTGTCTTGGCCAGAACCAGGACAATGTGTTAAATCTTCCTCTTTTAGATAGCTGGCAGTGGTCACAGCAGAACAGGAAACAAACAGTCAGGTCTTCCTGCCTCTATTTTTGCCCAAGCAACTGGATTAAGCTCTCGTCTGTTAGCACAAGTAAGGGTTGCACTTCAAAATGCATGCTCCAGTGCTTCCAAAAACAACTTCAATTCCGCCCCTGGCCATAATAGTGCAGTTTCATTTTCCATGCAGAACTAGACACAATGTTTTCCCTCTCCACCATCCTCTCTCCAACAGCTGTAGGGCTCACTTTACTAACAGGTTTGTTAGAACAAAATAAATTATGTGATACCAAGTGGTACTGAGTTGCTAGACTGACAGATGGAAGGACCACTGTGTTATTAAGGTGTAAAGAGGCCTTGCTTTTTAGGGAATTCAGTTTTATTTACAGTAGGTTCACATTAATTTTCTACTTTATCATCCGAAGGAGATTAGAATTTATCACTGGGGCCTTTGGCTACGGATAATACATAACTATATGATGATGGATTGATGTATTAAGCTGGCATTTGTTACCTGGTAGGGGGAACAAGAAATTATTCTGCTTTGTGGAAGATCTTAGTCAGGTAAACCTCCTACTGAAATCAGATGAGATATTAACACAAAACACCCGCTAAGAATTTCATGAGTATCTCATTATTTACCAGCTTGAAAGAACTGAGACCACAGCAGTGGTGTTCAGTACAAGGATAAAGACAATTCTTGCCCTTCACAGCTGAAACTCCAGAAGATAAGACACAGATAAATCAAAGCACAGTAAGAAATTCTAAATGGAGAAGTTAACTTGTATTTTGTCCAGTTTCTCTTATGGTATAATTTAGCATAGTTACTTCCTACCACAGGCAATTCTGCTGTGCTTGTTAGGTAACCTGAGTATTCTTTTCATTAATTAGGGAGCATAAGTTAATAGTGTGGCCTTCATATGAAAAAATTGTCTTTCCAAATGTTTGGAATAAAATGAGGACACAGACCTGAATATAATAGCAACTTCTGCAAAACAGTTTTCTGGTCAAGGACAACATAAAAGATCATGAGTGGGTGACAAAAATGTCCTTACAGGACACAGATTCAGTTCTGAGATTTAGGTCAGGGTAGAGAAAAAGACCAGAATGTTAAGAGCAACAGTGGATCTTGGATAAAATTTAAACAGAAAATTATATGGCCCACCAAGAAAGTTATGCTGAGTAGTGGAGCTGTGAAAAAGCTGGATGGAAGCAACACAGAAGGCACTGGGAAAAAAAAGAAGATTCAGCAGTCGGCACCAGGACTGCTGAGGTTATCATGCAAATTAATTGAAAGGATGGGAAAGTGTTTCATTAAATTTTGGAAAAAGGAGCAGTGAAATATAGAGGTACACGGAAAGAATGAGTTAATCCAAAATAATGATCCTTAATGAAAGAAAGGGGGGGAAAGTTGTAAAAAAGGTTTAAATTAAGAAAGAGGTGAGGCAGCAGTTTCCATCCACAGTAATGTAACCTGGGTATGTGAGCAGTAAAGGTCAGGGCAGGAATGGGGAGGCAGAGGAGAAGTCTGGGTTTGTTAGCAGCAGTAGATGTATTTCAAGCAAAAGAATTTAACCACAGAGCTTTAGCAAAATCTAGAGACCTCAGGGAATTTTGCCTAAAAATGATAGATTGAAGATGAATTTAGAGCAAATATTTACCTGTAGTTGTGAATATTGCTATAAGGAGCTGAATCTTTAATGCTCCTGCTATGTATATGAATGTAATATGTTTTGTTCTTCATTCCTGTCTAGTCTGATCCTCAGGAATATTATCTTGGTACCAGGCTGTTTTCAGAATACTGTCTGACTGGCTGGGAAGGATTTCTGCAGAAATGCTACTGCGATATACAGAGGCTGAGAAGTCCAGAGACAATCTCTAGATTTGTCTGCTTTTATTAACTCAACGTTGTTTTGACTGTCTGAAGAATAACTACAAGAAAACCGACCACAAATTGCTATCTCTAAATAATTCTTGGAACTACGGTGAAATAAAAAAGCATTTGTCCTGTTTTCAAAGTCTGATTGTTTTTTGATGGAGTTCAGTTCATACGGGCAAGTACATGGCTTTACTGGCTAGCTGAAATTTTATGAACATAAGTACATTCATTTTCTTCTACATATTAAAGTAATCATTTTGTAGCTTGTAAATTATATATTTCTCCCGTCTCCTAAAAGCACTCTCTCTTTTTCATTTTCCACACAAGAATAAGGAGTTTGTAGAAACTCAAGAGTTTTTGGAGTAGAAATCATGAAATGGTCAAATGTAAAACTGCTCATTCAGCACTGATAAAGAGCCTAAGTGCCAATAGTGTGCTGAGATGACAATCAAACAATGACAGAACTATTTGTAATTATTCAAACTGGGAACAGTTAAGGCACAAATCTGTCATTAACACCAACAGAATAGTCTCTTACTGTAACTAAAGTCATAGATATAATTCTGTGTTCTCCTGTCTGAGATGTGATTATGAGAATTGCATATGAAATCAAGGATTATATTGCCCACTTAGTGTGAGAAATCACAGCAGTAATTCGTCATCTCTGAAGCAAAGCAAACAGATATCCCTGACCATGACAGCAAATAGTGGCCTAAGCAACCAGGACTGTGTAGGTCTGCAATATGATTCTTTCCAATGCCAAGAGGTTATATCAGTTTTGGGTCTGAGCAATTTTTCTTCTGTTGTAAAACCTAGTATGCTCCAACACACCTTTCACAGTGCCTCCCCCCAGCCACAGCAGATGTACTCTCCTTCCTTTTCCATCTTCTCTGACTATTCTTCCCTTCTTCTTTGCTCCTCCATTTTTCACCATTTGTCTTTTTTCATCAATGTTCTATTATCTGCCTATTCAAATTTCAGTGCCAGTGTATACTTGCATATCCTTACATGTCCTGTCTGCTTATAACCCTTCCTATTCCTCTTCAACCTGTGTGGTGAGATAAAAGCTCCTCAGAAAGAAACTGCCTTTTGCGCCAGGTTTGTTGAAAACATGGCATAATGAACCATCTTTTTTCATAACAGGGGCTTAATAAAAACAAAGAGCAACAGCTATTCCAGCCATCATATATTGGCCCATGCCAAGCACTGCTTTATACTTACTTTGTGCTAAAGTTATTTAGAATTTTCATCACCAAAAAATTATCTGAACTATCTCCAGCTTATGGAGTTCTTTCATGTTCTCAAGCTTTCTGATAATGTCTTTCAGCTAAGAAAAATAAAATCCTTTCTCGCCTGAGTCCACACAGTTTAAGCAAATAAAGGAATTAGCGACATCCAGTTGCTTAACTGCCTTATTCGACTTCTCTCTGCTTGGCCTTGGTGTCAGACAGTCAGTGTCTAGCAAGAGTGCACAGCAGCAAAGGAAGCTTTGGATAGCAGCCCAGTGAGAACAGTGTCTGGAACGGGAGCACAGCAGAGGGGGTTTTATATGGTTACTGGTGCACATTCAGAATTTTCCGTGCCAGGTGTTATGTTGATGAGAGACATGTCTGCTTTTCACTACAGTCTCAGGCTTTGACTTTTGATTTTTGAAAAAAGGATGAAAAGAAATGAATGAACAGAAGCTGTAAAGGTTGTATTGTGAAACATTCCTGGTGGCAGCAGAGACATTTTACCCCATGGCTTGCACTCTTAACACCAGGACTCTGAAGTTTTGCCTTCCAAACTGCACTGCCACATGGTCTACTGTGCTGTGCTGTCTCTCCTTACCACACACCATAGAAACCGGCATGGCATGCAATCAAAGGTGTCCTGCTGGGACACATGTCATATGACTCCTTGCATGGTATAGCTACAAGTTTCTCGGCTATGGGGACTCCTGAATTGCAAGGGCAGCACCATAATCCAGGCTTTGGTGAAGCACTGACTTCCTTTTTCCTACTGTGTTATTATATTCTGTACTAATTTTCTTCTTGGAAACTGAAGCTGACTGGAACAGTTTACGCACCTTCTGTCTAAATGAGAAAGAGCAGGAATTCATTAATCATGGCACAACCTGCTAATCCACAAAGAGGCACAAGGCACTCTGGGCTAGCTCTTGGTCTAGGCAGTAATTCTGATGTCAAAATGCTTGGAAACAGTGTGCTTCCCAGCAGCAACGTGCAACCTGGATCTCTAACTTTTGGCTCCTGCCCTGCTTTCTCATTTGCTGACAGACAAGCGTTATCAGTGGTTTGAAGGACATGCTGTGCTTTGAAGGGTGTGGTGCGCTTTGAAGGATGTGGTGCACTTTGAAGAAGCAGCAGAAACTGCTGATGAGCTTATGAGGACGTCGCATCCAGCCCTCCTCTGCCACAGAGACAGTTTTTGCAAAAGCAGATCCTTTGTAGGATAGAAGAAAAAACTATAAGGGCAAAAATAGGAAATCCCGTGGGCTGTAATATTTTCACAGTGCCAAGCATCTGGGAAATGGCTGGGAATGAGCTGCAGAGCTTACTCTGCCTACAAAGGGGCACATTCCCCCTCAATATGCATGAGCAGCACCAACAATTCCACGGGAGTGCCGACAGGAGAAGAGTGTGAATGTGAAATGAAATTTAACAACTCTCTCTGCCCTTTAAACTACACTTACAGAATTAAATGCAGAATCAGGGATCATAAAAGAATGTTCTCTTAAAAAGAACAGTTCTTTCTCTGAGTACTTTCTTCACTGTGAGTGTTTTTAAGAATTGATCAGGCACACTCATTTCTACAGTGTATTAGCAAAAAAAGTCTGGTCATCCATTAGTCCCCTGCTGACTTTCAATTGCAAAGATATGACTGAAAGCTGGTATTAACTGTGACAGAGAGGCTTAAGAACCATATAGGCTTCAATACCGTATAAAAGACGTGAGTCAATAAGGCTTTTCAATAGGAGTTTAATGTCATTAATTTGTATTCTCCAAGCATGTAGAGTTTGTAGCAGGCACAGCTCAGGTTTTTGTGGACAGAGATGGGTTCAGACACCAGAAGGCTCTGCTCTACCAGAGCTGGACAGACCAGTGACAGAAGAGGGAACACAGTGAGGAAAACCAGTGATATTTTTGTGAGGTCATATCTGAGGTCTGTGGTGGAGTCTGTTACACAAACCTGCTTTCTCTGAGCATGCTTTAATACCTTGCTCAGGAACAGACACCTAACACAATATATCTGTCAGCACTTTCCTGTATGGACCAGGTTGCATTAGATAGCTACTTTAATATTATGGGAAAGAAATAAATCAGAGAGGACTCATTCTTAAAAAAACAACAACAACAACAAAAAAAGGAATACCAAACAAGACACGAGGAGGAAAAAAGTCACAAAAACCCAAAAAACCAACAAACCAAAATCTTCTTTTAAAGGTGCTACCAGAAGATTGTATTAAAACACATCACCTTAAATTTCTTTATAGTTTACTTTCAGTAATGTATCCACTAAGCAGGCTGACTTTGAGGACAACCAATGGTGTGCCTTTTTGCCTTGGGCCAGACTGCAGACTTATGGAAGATGAGACTTGTTCTCCATGAGCCCTGTGTTACATCCCCTGCATAATGTTCAAGCAAGGGAATGAACCTGTATAATGACAGTCAAGGAGAGAGACAGCAATGAACACAGTACTTGTCTTCCTACAAAAAATTATAAAAAACACTTTATATTTATTGTGAATATGTCCCATGCTTTCTCTACCAAAAGAACATTGAAGAGCCAGCCCGGCACATCACTGGCAGCCTGGGCTGCAAGCATGACTCACTTTTTTTACTAGAAAAATTAAGTTTTCTTTTTATGATCCACTAAATGGTGAGAGGAGACACCCTGTCATGGAACAATAAATTTAAGCTTAAATCCTGAGGCTGGAAAAAAAGATTTTGTCTCTCCTTGTTTAATTCTTCAGGCAACTTTTAAATTTCCCCAGAGTATTTTAAGCCTAAGCTAACACAGTGTTATTCCATACAGTAGTTGCCTGTAGAATACTGTATTTTGTTTCATCTTTTCACTTCTGTAATTCCAATTCTTCCATAAAAAAAGAAACGCCTATTAATCAGACCTGAGTTATTGTAGTGGAGGTGATGTCCTACCTTGGTATAAAAACGTACATGAAAAAAAAACACATGAAAAGGAAATATTGCCACCATTTTAGGGCAAAGACATGAAGTAAATTAGTCCTGGCTTTCCAAGCACTGTCTGTGCAAACTCTGTCTGTGCAAACTCTACCACGTGGACAGGTCTCACTTCTCTAGCATCATTGCATTCTTCAGGAGCTCATCTGTAGCTGGTCATTAGTGGAGGGTGCTCAGAGTGTAAGGATGACCTTCAAAACTCCAGGCATGTTGTGTTTCCCTGGTGGTAGGTTATGTATTTGGCAAGTCCAAAGGCTGAGACAGCTTTCGTTCTTCCTTGTCACCCACACCTTTTGTGGTGACCCAGCTTGGACACCGTTTGTGCATCAGCCATGGCAACAAGATTCTGTTGTCTTGGAAAGCCACTACCAGGACCTGGTAAGGATTTGCTCTCAAGTGACCGTCATTTGTGGCAAACCCCAGGCTCAAATACATTCTGCATAGGCACTGCACCACATCTCATTTACAGCCTTCCCTTCTCCAAAGCGCTGACCTGGGTTAAGTGAGCAATGAAACACTGAAGAAAACATTAAAAAAAAAAA
>VXBX01001072.1:220036-327890 GCA_013400415.1 Scytalopus superciliaris
CCTGCCTGGGTTAAGTGAGCAAAGAAAAACTTAAAAAAAAAATAAAAAAAAAAAAAAAAGGTGTAATTATTAACTACGAAAAATCAGCAAAGCACTAGGAAGCTTCTTTGATTATTTTTCAATGTATGTAGCAAAACATTATTGAGAGGAAAGAATATAATCAATACTGAGCAGCATTATAGCTAGCTGTGCAGCAATTTAATGTTAGAAATGGATTAAGGTGACAAGAAAAGTCAATGCCGTCTTAAATTAAAGGTGAGGAAAGTCAATGAAAAGTCAAAGCTGGTTAGGAGTCCATCAAGTAATAGAGGCTAAAGCTCTGGTAAGTACAAAGTGCCTCAGTAACCTTACCTTATCGTTGTAGCTCTATGTTTTACATGTTTGTTCAAAAGAGTAACGGGGTATGTGTTTGTTCTCAGTTTGAACCATTAAGCCATTTGAATTCATCGGGCTATTTCAAAGAGGATTTGCAAAAGGGGAGCAGTCTGTGGTTTTATCTTCTTTGTTTAGGGAATAAAAAGGTGAAATTTTCCCTGCATATTTTATTTTACTTTAGTAAAGTCTTTTCCTCTGAAAGAATCTACAAACCAAACTCACCAGAGAATAAACAGGATTATAATGTTCCTTGTACCAGAGGAGGAAGCTTTGGTTAAATAAGGGAGAGATATTTTTTACTCGCAGTAAAGTTTTAGCTTAAACTGTGCTTTGCTTTGTTATATTAAAACAAATGATAAGGGAAAAAATCTGCTGCCTTCCAGAAATGCCTTTACCTTTAATTCTTTGGTGTTAAAAGCCCTCTGATAAACTGAGAAAGCCCAACCTAATATTACTCTTATTTCTTGATCAAAACACATAAACAAACAAAAAAAGTCCATGTCTCTGAATTCTGTTATACTACTCAGAAACAAGAGTATTCAACAACTCCGGTGTCCTGTTGAAAGGCTCTTCTCATAAGTCCTTGGATTCTTAAACCCTTAGAGGAACATAAGGCTGACCAGAAGAAACTGAAAATGTCATGACCCATGTGTTATCTTTGCATGCTAACATCTTGAATAGCTGTTGAGATTTCAACAGTTCTCAAGCTTTGGCCAGTTCATAGCAGGAACTGGCTCCAGGGTTTGTTAGCAATGTGGAGAAAACATACTGATGAGGTCTTTGTTTGCTCACAGTGATGTTTTTGTAGCTTCATTTTTGATGATGGCGAAGCTTCGAGTTACTTGTCAAGCTACGTGTTATTGTTCAGTCAGACACGACCTGGAAAATATGTTTTGCCTGTCTTGCAATTGCCAGTAGCTAGGATGCCAGGCAGAGCTTTCTCTTGCTTTTAGCATCTCCCAGGTGTTTAGCAGCCCTTGAAAGAACTTCCATCTCTTGCACCCACTGATGCCAGAGGACAAGCTGTTGTTTGAGTGCAGGCTTTACTCCCGTGGTGCTTAACAGTTACCCCAGTCGGTAGAAGAGCCGTAGTAGTCACCAGTTGTTTGTTCCCTACTGAAAAAACCTGCATTTAACAAAGCTGCTTTACCCAGGCACAATCAGTAGCACAAAGCTTGTGTTAGTCTGCCCTCAACCCGGGACCAATAGATGGCATTTCAAAACACCGTGCTTTGTGACATGCAATAACAGTAAATCCACGCAGAAGTATGCATCATGTCTTTCCCTCTCTGCAGATGACCAAACTTTCTGATAAGAAGGGGAGCTTGAAATATCTGTGATCACAAAATACAGATAATGAGACAAAGTAGTTAGCATACTGGGGAGAAATTTTGGGGCTGCCAGTGTTCAAATTCAGTTTACAAACAATTCTTTGCACTGCAAGAGCAGGAGATAAAAAGAGTTATAGCAGATCAACAGCCATCTTGTAAACTTTGCTGACTCCTCTGACTGGCATTTTTGAAAGTGCAAACATTTTTGGTTGAAAGGCTTTTATTCCAATAGCCAAAGAGCACAGTTCAGTCTAGTTCCCACAGAAACCTGGAGAAGAAGATTTGCTGAGAGAAGATTTCAAGACTCAGTTTGCTTGCTAAATGTTTTTCCATCATTCTGTTGATCATTAACAAGAGCACACACAGGAAAGGCAATGGGCAACTGTCAGGTCATAAGCATTGATTTATTTACTCACTTTTCTTGTAGTGGAATACATAAAAGAGGTTTGAAGTCCATGTCAGTGGTCAAGCTGCTCTCTAGCAGAGAAATACATACTGCTGTTTAGAGGTAAATACTTGCAAAAAGTCACTTAAGTAGCAATAGCCAGCAGGCTGGATTCATTGATTCTGGTTATGGGAAAGGGTCTGTTTAAAATGACTATCCAAACCTACTTCTTTCTACAGTGAAATCAAATCCAGACTTTCCTCTAAGTTTAGTCAGTTCATTATCAGACTTGTGGGGAATTTGGGCTTCAGAGACCACCCCAGCTAACTTGTTTCTACATCTGAAACCCCATGAAATATGATGTCACAGCCTCAATTACACTGCTCTCCTTTATAGACCTGACATTTGGATGGGAAGTGTGTTTCACCCAGTCATAGATGCTCCATTCACAACTGACCCTAGAGGCCTCTGGATGCTCAGGACACCTGTGGTCTGGGGATGGCTGTGGGTAATAAATCTCATGGCAAATACAGGGCATTAGGCTTGTCCTTCCTGGCTTATGTTTCCTGACTGCTCCAAAGGCAGACAGAAGAGACAGGGGCTTGCGTGCGTTTTCAGTGAGCTTCAGACTCACTGTTACTGCATAGTCTCTTGCACCAGTCCATGTTTTTCACCATGTCCAGATTAGACACCAGAGCTTGGGACACTCCTGGGAAAGTTTCAGTGTGTCTCTGGGGCAATGGTATCACTTGACACCAAGTTGTGACATTAGTGAGGGGTTTTGTCTTGCTCTCTCTAGCCTTCCAAAATGTGCAGGGGAAGTCATCTTGGGAGTATGTCCAGCAGATTTGGCTTTGAGGAAAGTAAATAGCACTAGGAAAGCTGATTACTGAAGTATTTAGCAATTTTAGTTGCTTAAGGGAAGTAAAAGAAACTAGAGAGGAAGGACATGCCATTTTTAATGTGATGTTGCTGCACTGAACACAGGTTTGCAGAGATTATAAAGTTCATGGGTTTTTGAAGAGTCATACCTAGACTTCTGCTAATATCGTTCACATTTAACCTTGCCTTCATAATCAAACTAAAACTGGCATGAGTTTTCAGTCCACAAATCCATCACATACACATGCTGTTCTAATCTTACCCGCACACCAAGGGAATTTGTTTCTCTACCTAAATCCCTAACACAACATTAAACAGATAACTTGACAGCTTATGTAACAAGCACAGTTTGGGCTAGTGAATGTGTATGGGGAGTGTGCAGAAAAGGAATAAAATAAGAAGCAGGTTTATATAGGAGGGAAAAGAGTGCTGTGAATTATTCTTCTGTATAAATATTTCCTTGAGGTGCAAGCATGCCAGTGTGGAATGAGATGAAGCACTGAGATTTACCTGAAAAACAGAGCAGTGTTTAGTTCTTAAAGGAAAATCCAGGTGAAGTGCTCTCAAGCCTTATCTACTCCCATTTACCTCACTTGGCATATTTCCATCAGACTTTAGAAGCAGGCTTGGTCTTAGTAGAGTTTTTACTTTTTTTTATTTTATTTTTAATTATACTTGTACTAAATGACTTTAATCACTTTCTCTGCTCCTCACAGGGGTCTGAACCAGCAGCTGCAGCTGAACTATGCAGTGTTTTACAAGATGTCCAAAAAACCTTATCCTTCCACCTGAATAAAACCCCCCTAGAGACATAGCACAGCTAAATAAGCAAAAGTTTTATGCTCCAAATGCTGAATTTAACTATCTCCAGTGGTGCTGCCATTCAGTCCCTTCCTTCTGCCTGAATGTGGTCTGGGTATTTCTCAGGACTATGAAGATGCAAGCAGGTCGCTGGTACCCATTGTAGCAGAAGCAAGGAGCAAGGCTTACTACTTCCCCCTCTGATTTCCACTCTGCTGACACTTCAGAAAGCCTTTATCTCAAACTGTGGAAACCACAAGCCTTTGAATCAATCAGTGAAAATATCTGATGTGACTCATAAATTCACAGAATAATCTAAGCTGGAGGGGACTTGAGGAGGTCATTTAGTCCAACATATGGCTCAATGCATGCCTAATTAGAGTTAAACTGCTCAATTCTGGTTGAGTTTTAGATCTTTCCAAGGACAGATATTCCACACCTCTTGAGGAAACTTATTGCAATATTTGATCACTGTCATGCTAAAAGTTTTCCTTATATCAAAGAGGAACTTCCCAAATTTTATGTTGCATCTGTTGCCCTCTGATTCTGTCGAGAAGAGTTTGTCTCTGTCTACTCTGCACCCTTCCAATTACGTAGTTTCAGACAGGAGTAGGATCTCCCGGAGCTATCTCTTCTCCAGGCTGAAAAACTCCAGTCCTCCATCTCTTTTCCTAGTCACATGCTTGAGCCCCTGACTATCTTGGTGCCCTGTCCATTGACTTGCTCCAGTCTTTCAGGTACTGGGGAGTTTGAAATTATAATCACAAACTAGACTTTGACCAAAGGAAGTAGCCATGAAAGAATAATGAAATCTCAGCAGGAACTTTGGGATCCTGTATCAGACTTTCTTTAGTCTTATATCAGGACATGCCTATCCCAGCACTAAGATCTCAACAGGTTCAGTATTTGCAAGTCTGGAGTACAGATTTTAAGAAGCACCAACCTTACTCATGAATTCTCATCAGAAGTTGAAATTAGGGCCTTAATATAAAGTTTATTATAAAGATGAATGTAACCCACATCAATTAACTGAAGTTGTTTCTCTAATCCTCTTACATGCATCAGCCCTTCTCCCTCAGGGGACACAATACACATGAAGTGTTTCATTATCTTTATTCTTCCAAGCTTAACTGAAGCAAACCCTTCACAGATGGGGACAGAGTTTTTTTCAGTCAAAAATTTACTGAAAGGACTAGAAGGAACCTGATGTAGCATGGATGCTATGTTTGTTTTTGTAAGGCAAAGGCTGATTTTGAACAGTACTTGTTCAAAAGAACTGTTTTGACTTTTCTCACTAAAACCATTAGTAATTTCATCAACATGCAGCTTACGTGCAAGTAGCAAGGTCACTGTTTGCCCCCATGTTACAGCTTCAGAATCATAGAATCATTTGCAAAAGACCTTTAAGATCCTTGGGTCCAACTGTTAACCTGGCACTGCCAAGTCCACCACTAGACCGTGTCCCTAAATGCCACAACTATGTCTTTTAAATACTTCCAGGGATGGTGACTCAATCACTGGGCAGCTTGTTCCAATGCTTGATAATCCTTTTCATGAAGAAATTTCTCCTAATATCCAATCTAAACCTCTCCTGGTGCAACTTGAGTCCGTTTCCTCTAGTCCACTCTCTGGCAGATCAACACTCTCACCAAACCTGGTGTTGACTATGAACTTACTGGGTCAGGGATCCCCTCATCCAGGTCATTGAAGAACGATATTAAACAGAACTATCCCACATACTGAGCCCTGGAGAGCACTGCTGGTGACCAGCCACCAGTTGGATGTAACTCCATTCACCACCACTCTCTGGGCCCGACCATCCAGCCCATTTTTCACCCAGGAAACTGTTCACCCGTCCAAGCCATTCTACAGGAGCATACCATGGGAATTGGTGTCAGAGGCTTTACTAAATTCCAGTTAGACAATATCCACAGCCTTTCCCCATCCACTAGGTGACTCACCTGGTCATAAAAGGAGATCAGGTTGGACAAACAGGACCTTCCTTTCCCGAACCCATGCTGAATGGGCCTGATCCCCTGCTTGTCCTGCATGTGATGTGTGATGGCACTCAAGACAATCATCTTTGTGACTTCCCCCAGCACTAAGGTCAGGCTGATATTCCTCAGATCCTCCTACTGGCCCTTCTTGCAGACGGGTGTCACATTTGCTAACTTTCAGCTGGGACCTCCCCAGTTATCCAGGACTGGTGATAAATGATAGAGTGGCTTGATGACTTCTTTCACCAGCTACCTCAGTGCCCTTGGGTGAATCCCATCCAGCCCCATGGACTTGTGCATGCCCAAGTAGTGTAGCAGGTCATTGGCCATTTCATCTTGGATAATGGGGGTTTCATTTCACTCTTTGTCTTCCAGCTCAGGAAGCTGGGTACCTGGAAAAGGACTGATCATACAGTAAAAGACTGAAGCAAAGAAGGCATTAAATCACCCAACCTTTTGCTCATCCTTTGTTTCTCCTCACATCCAATAAAGGATGGAAACTCTCCTTAGCCCTCCTTTTATTGCTTTTGAAACAAAAAAGGACATAGGGATTGCATCTCTGAGAGTCTTATCACAGGCTGGAGCTGACCAAACATCTAGTTCACCCTTGGTAAACTGTGCTTGTTAGTTCATATTTGGTTTTCACAACCTTTTCTTTTACACTGCATTCTGTAAATCTGAACAGTTTCAACAAGCACTTTGTACTCTTCAATGTAAAAAGCCCTCTCTGCAGAAATAGTCTTCTCTTTAATTTTAAAGGTACTTCTTAAAGACTTCCCCTGAGCAACTCTAGACCACAGAAGTGCCTCAGGACAGCTATAAGCTCTCAGTTTTCCTTTATGAATCCAACAAAATGGGATTTTGATTCTAATTTAAAAACTTAAGCTGCCAGTAACAAACAATTACCAACCATGGTTCCTGTTTCAGGATGAAATGTGCTTAAATTGTGCCCGTTTATTGCCAAATATATCTTTTTCCCCCCTCTATTTTCATTTTAAAATAGTTTGTTTCTCCAGTAGAAAAGATGGTTTCATCTGAGATAACACAGACAGAATTGGTTCCAATTTTTCTTTTTTTGTAGTTTGCCAGCTATATTCAGTAATGCCAGTGCTGCTCTCTGCACTGATCCCATGTCTATTGGGAATTTTCTGTGTACTTGCATTCAAAGGCAAGCTGATGGATTCAGTATGACTTTTGCTGTTTTGGGTTGTGTGTTTTATTTTTCCCTGGCATTAAGAGAAAGGCAACTTCGCCTCAGTTCAGAGTGTACAGATTTTAATTGCTAGCACCTCACGTAGCATGAGGGCTGACTCAATGGGTAACCAGAGTGGTTTGGCACTTGTGATGGAGAGGAGACAGCAATTACTTTGTTAACAGGATCAGAGCAACATGTTTTCTGCTGTCTTCATTGCTTTCTGGGATTTTAAATGCAGAACATTTACCAAAATATTATTTGCTTTATCACTGCATCTATCACTGATGCAATGCCATATGGCAAATCTAGAGCTTTTCTGGGTCTTGTACCATGTAGTTATCATGTGGTGGGTGTTTGTGACCCTGGTGCCATGGAGAAATTTTGCTGATTTTACTCAAATGTCTTTTGGAACATGTCCACTGGGGAAGGAAAAGAGAAGCAACATGTAGGAGCCATTTATCAAGTATGCATTAAAAAACAGGAGAGAAGGGCACAGGTATGACATTCCTAGGTCTCTTCCATACCCTGTGATGTAGTGACATTAAACAACTCCTGTTCCAGATGCATAAGATCATGAAGATGGCTCTGTATAAAGGAGAGACAGATGAGTCCACAGCAGCTGTAAATGGCAAGAAACCACACCACAGCTCCAAATGCATCCTGGTGATTACATATAGCACGCCACAATTATACAAAGGATTTTTGATAATCTTTTAAACAGCGACCTTTTGGGCTTCTGGAGTATTCTGAAAGATGATTCAGTCTTCATTGTTAACAAAGCATAACTGCGTTACATATTTGATAACTACCTTGGCTTAACTGCTGTGCAGGTAAGCAGATAGTCATGTCCCCCGCCATGCTGTAAACCAGGCTTAACTATGTAAGTCGCTATCAATATATAATTTACATTGAAGAAAAGACAACAGATTCTTTATCCACGGTCTTCTTTTCCTTTTAACTGTGCCTTGTTACACTGATGAAGTCTTGGGACAGAAGAGACTCCACACCAAAGGGAGGGGTAAGAAAGGTGAAAATAGGGTGAACAAAAGTCTGTCACAGTATAGACTGATCATTAGAGAACAGTCTCAGGCCAATCACCATCTATGACTCTGTCTAAAAATTAAAGGAACAAGAAATTAACTTTGAAATAAACTGTGGGCAAAATACATCTGAGCTCAAGGCAGTGGTAGACACTGAGCTGAATAACAGTGTGAGTGCCACACGAACACTGACATAATCATTCTCATTTTTAAGGAGTTATTATCCCTACTTTAACATACAGAGAAGTGAGAGGCAGAGAATAAGTGATTTTTTTCAAGGTCGCAGTTAAAATCTATAGCATGGATGGATAGGAACTAAATCGTGATCTATTGAAATCAAGTTCTGCATTTGAACTGCAAAGCAACCCTTTTTTCATTTTATGGCTAGGTAGTTAGAGGACTTAGCAGGGTGAAAATAGTTTAATAACCCAGGCAAACATGCCACAAATCCATAGCTGTTGTATATAAATACCTCTCAGATATCACTGCACATTCAAATCTGTCCTCCATTCCTTTTGCTGGCTCAGCAAGGTGTCACATAAAATTAGACTGAGAAGTTAACACATTAAGCATTTATTGATCTCAATAAGTTACAGTCAAATATGCCCAGTGTCTTAATGAAGAGAAATAAAAGGTCATCTACAATGCTCATACAGTAACTGATGTGATACAAAATAATAGCTATTTATTAGAGGAGGATAAGTATTAAAGTCTTTAACTCTTACAGTACCGAATAACAGGGGTCAAGATACAAGATTATCCTATCTCTCTGATCTACTTGTAAGGCATCCCAAATAATTAGTATGTGCCTTGTTATCACTGTAAAAATCCTTGCCTAAAGTCACTTACTTGTAATAAAAGTTATCTTAGCTCTAACCTAGCAATATCAAACAGACAGTAGTCACTGCTTTGTGCTTTCTGTGGCCAGGGTATCAAACGAGATCAAATTCACTTTATAAACTGAGGTGGATCTTTGTAGAGACAAAGGAAATTCCAATTAGTCCTTAGATGTCCTTGTTTTTACCTAGCAAAAACTTTGGAGCTGCGAGTGATGCGGTACTTACTGACTTGCAAAGCCTTGAAGAGAGAAAGCCTGGGGGTAAGGCAGGACAATTCATCTTCAGCCCCTTGAGTTTTAATGAGAAAGCAGATTAATTTTTCTTTTAAAAATGCTCATTTTTGTTCAGAGAAGGCATGGCCTAAAGGGTATCCTGACAACGTTCCGTTTTATACTTCTACCTCAGAAAGCTTGATTAATGTGTTTCAGTACCTCAGGAAACCTTTTGGTGAGGAACTGGATGGGAATGAGATGACACAAGAGTAACTGAGAATTTGGGGAAGCATAAAAAGGATGTGAAAAAAACAAAGCTGTTTTATACTGTCACAATTGTAGTCAGTCATTCTCTTAGTGATGAGAATTCAGTTTTTGATCCTCACAGCCACAGGTTTTAGTGAGTATTAGGGAGCTGGTTGTCTTTTGAAGGGCCCATTCCCTTCTACAAGTGCAAAATGGATTCTTACTTGGAGGTCTTCACCACATGCCATAAAGTTTCCTTAAGAAGGCCATCTTTGGAACATCAGTAGTGAAGGCGTTTTGGTGTCCTTTAAGTTTTCCCTTGGCAACCCTTGCCTTGCCTGTTTGTTAACATTTGACATAACACCATCAAACTCCATGGCTCTTTTTGACTGGATGCCCCAGGCAAACCCTTCCAGATTTCCATTTCCCTCAGCCTTACAGAAAGCAGGTGAGTGATGAGCATTTTGTCATTCCTGCTGACAGTGGATATGTCAGGAGAAATAAAAGATATCTTCACAGCAGCCGAGTCATTTAAATTTTAATGAACCTTTTGCCTCAGCCCTGCCCTTTGACTGACCCCATCCACAGCAGCCGGGCAGGGGGGAGCTCAGTTGGTGTCGGTGTCGGTGTCGGCACAGCACGTGGCGGCACCTTGGTGCCTCACCAGGCTCTGCTATGCAGGGCTACTGCTCGGTGAAACTCCTGCTGCAGCACATCATCAGGACTCTGCAAGGGCCACAGTCACTCTGACAAGCATCCAAAAAGAATAAAGCAAAGAAATGTAAAAATAAGCGGTTAATAGACGAATGTGAAGTGAGTTGAAATGTGAAGTGAGTTCACATGAGTGCACCACTGCATTTCACTTCAGCAAAAACTGGTCTGGGCTCAGACCACCACCACTGAAAATAGACCTTGGCCCATATCTGGCCAAAACCTATTACTCTGTCGGGGCAGCCTTCTACCCTAGATGCTATGGAATGTCTTTATTATTGGATAGCTAGATATCAAATTGAGTCTAAAATCTGAAGTCTATGGCAGCATTTATGTTAAACAAAACATCTTTCACTGTAAGATATCTTTTGCAGACACAGAGAAACTTTGAGATTGCAAAGCTTCCTCAGCAAAAGACACCTTGAAAGAAAAACTTGCTGATAAAGGAGAATATTCTTCTTCAAACTACTCTAAATACCCTGTGACCGGCAGAAAAGAAATGCAGCCATCTGGAAAGAGGGAGAGAGCCATAAGGAAATGAGAACATGAATCTGACAGAAGCCTTGCTTGCTACCAGTCCTATTTGCTTCAAAATTGCACTTTTTATTATTTCTGCAAAGCCAAAGTCAGATTGCTGCCACTTCTTAGCATACCTGGTCTGGACAACTGTCAGCATTTCATTGATTCTTTTAATAGTTTATGGTTTATCTCTGTAAAATTGCTTCTGGAAATAGGTGACTTAGTGCCAGTCTCAGCCCCTTTTGTTAAAAGTAACAAAGTCAGCCACAAGGTCCAACCATAATGGCCATCAGAAAATTTGAGAATGTAACACAAATGTCTCCTTACTACAGGCTCAGGAATCAGGTAGTAAATATAATAAATCTGGCCTTTCATTCAGTCTTGTGAGTTTCAAGCGAGTCTCAATATCTGTAGCTTGAGCATGACCTTGGAGATAGGCAATAATAGAATCTCCTTGTCTTCTTTGACAAAAGGCTTTGCCCTTCTGTCTTTTTGGTTCTTCTGAGGGAAGTTTGTCTTCCAAGTTGGCAGTGTATCCTTGGCCCATGGGGCATTTAATGCAAAAATTACTTTAAAAAGAATCAGGGAATTGCATAGGAGATACCCGTTTTCCTTCTTCTGAATTGATTTCTTCTCTCTTCTTGGAGTTTCCTTCTTCTGGCAGTCATGCAGCTCTGCTTACACACAAAGGCAGACCAGGAGGAGTGGCTGGTCTGCTATGGTAGGGGAGGTTGTCCTCATCTCATTAATTCCATCCCTGCTCCCACTCTTTGCAGATCCCTGTTCCAGGACTATGTAACACTTTCCTTTTGGGAGCGTTTTGCTTGCCTCTAAAAAACCCCATCTAAACTTGTTTGTGATTCTTCCTCATTAGAAAATGGATGATTTAGCCAATATTGGACACACCAGCTTCAAACTAGGGCTGCAGAGACTGACATTTATGTTTACTGCAAACTGACATCTATGATTCTGAGGCGGGGGTTTTTTTCTCCATTTCTTATGTTTGAATGACACATATTTACGAAAACTGGAATTTACCAGACCAAGTAATGGCTGAATTAGTCATAAACTTTCTGAGAGCAACTGATAAATTCCTGACATGCACAGATGCCATGGACACAGACAAACCACTTATTGGCAGGTCAGGAATTGTCTTCAGGAAATGAGCCTGATCATTTTTCCAATAATGAAGTGCAGTTTTCCCTTTATTTTCTGGTGCACTTTCTGCTGTGGAGATATTAAAGGTCATTTTCCTTTCTGATAGTTGCATCAAATTGTATTCATTAGCACTTCAGCATCTTTCAACATTTGGATTGAATCTCCTTTCCAAAGTACTTTTCTTCCAATTCTGGAGACTTTTTCATCTTTATGCTGTATCAAATACTGTCTTCAAGCTTGTATAGAAGTTACTTTTTAGTTTCTTTAACACTTTCTGTTACTTGGAGGACTTGGCCTTTCCATTTGAAGGCATACCTGGAAAACTATAAAGTGAGCAGGTATTTGCTCTAATAGTGATAATGCTGTTCATTAATTGTAACTATAAGGAGAGTGACTATCTCCTGATTTCTTACGATTTTTGATAATGGAAAGTAGAAAGCAAAGTTTTATCCCCATATAACTTTTATTTTTGTCATCTCTGAGCAGATGTTCAAGCTTCCTCACTTTTCACATGCATTATTAGCTGACTCCTCTGAAGTAAGGAAAATGGTAAACTTCCTTGCTGTTGTGTGTGCATCCTGCTGACTGCTTCAGGAAAACCTCTGCTACAGTGGGAAATATGCAAATCCTTTGTGGTAACATCATTCCCCTAACATCAAAACAGGAACAGTTTGTTGCCTGAGCAGTCTTGGACTACATCAACGACAAATACAACAAATATGCAACAAGGGAAGATGATCCTGAAATAGATCTTTTGCAAAGTCCTATATTCTAAGAGGTTTTATTCCCATGCTGTAGGACTGACTAATCAGGCAACTTAACAGTATAAGGCTCTGAGTACAAAAAATAGCTGTTCAAGAGAAGACTTTTGCACAAATGCGCATTAGGGAATAGGGAAAAAAAGAACACATTTATACAAAAATATAACTTTAAAAAATACTTTGTGATTTGTTTCTTTTGCTTGGGGAGTTTTTTGTTTATTTTTAAACAAGAGAATGTAATGAAAGACATAAGTGCACTAATTGAATGTCATTGATTAAAATGGAAGCCCTCTGAGTCTGCTTGAGTGTCCCAAACTGTACAGACATAGTAGAGAGACAGTGTCCACTGTGGAATTCCCAGCAATCCAAGGACACACAGCCCCTTCCAAAGGTAAACCATGCCAGGGAACAAAGCATGGTTACCTCCATGTCAGGTCTGCTCATGCCTCAAGTCTGACTTGCTTTATCCTGCTTTATGTATATAACTCTATTGTTTTTATACACATAGGTGTATGTGTGGGGGTTGCTCATATGGGAAAAGATGAAAGTAAAGAAACTGTTTAAACATGCCATTTAAAATTGCTTTGATGCAAACTAAGGAAAATTGAGGAGAGTTGGCTTTCATGGCACCATTTTACTGGTATTTGCTGAGAAATCAGACCTAATATAGACAGCAGGATGCATTCCGGCTAACTGTGGCCAACCAGAGCAAATAAAATCATGTTCACTTCTTCCAAAAGGTATTCCTTGTTATAAGATTGTGTCACAGAAGCAACACAAGCATAGGAGGGAAATCAGAATGAACAAAACGACAAATAAAAATGGACAATAATAAAATAAAATAAAGTAAGCCAGGAAAGATCTGAGGTTTTTTCATCTGCATGCTTATCATTGCCAAGAAATAGCCTGTCCCCTCAGCACTTGAGCTGCTAGAAATCCCTACTGCAGTGGGAAGGTTATTCCACACGCAGGATGTCAAACTGACAGTGTGGTCTCGATGCAGAGCTCTGGCAATCATCAAAGCAACAGTGATGGATGGACTGTTGACTACAGATGACAGCAAGAAAATAACAAGAAGATATGGCTGAAAGCAGCAACTGAGGTTTATAATGACAGAAGCTGCAGAAGTAAAGATGCCTCATTCCCATATATCATGAATAAACAGGAATGAGGCTGGTAATTCCATGGGACATGTTAATATTGAGTGCTTATGCAGTGTCTTAAACCTACGCATAGGAACTTTGTGTAAATATATGGCAGCATAAATCAGATGAACTTTGGATTTCTGGATTGAAGGTTTTTGAGTGTGGATTTCATTTCCTGACAAAAAAACCCCAGGCTTTGAGGGAAAGCAGATGTTTTCCATGAACATTTCTTTTGCCCTAGAAAGCTTTTTTTTTTTTTTTTTTTTAAAAAAAGAGGCACATCAGAAAGAATCTTCTCCGAATTCTTACAAAATGAGATAAGGGGAAAAGATTATCTTGGAGATGAATTTTTTGTAGTGCATAAGGAACAACTTGATGAAAACATGCACATTTGCATAGAAGAGAGAAGATTTCCAACTATTACACATGTATTAATACTTATAACGCCATGAGAACACCTCTGGAGGTATTGTATCTGCATTATAACTCTGGACCTTTATTGGAACTGTTGTGCAATATTTTGAAAACTTTGAGTGAAGAGGAAGGTGAAGTCAGACAAATTTTCCTTACACTAGCACATTATATTTTCCCTCCACTGCATTGCAGTATAACAACTGCTTTGGTTGGCAGAATGACATTTCATTACCTAGACATATGGGAATTGATTTAACAAATGGCTAAAGAATTAAAGTATCCAATTAATAGTAATAGTTGAACACTATTTCCCATTGACTGAAATTCTTTTCTAAATAGTATGAGTATGAACTCTCCATAAATCCATGAAGACCACCTGCCTAAACTCGTCATATGATGAAGCTTCTGACCTCCTCTTTTTGATTACTAATTTGGGATTTAGACTTTTTGTTCTATGTCTAAATAGAAAATGACATATCTTTTTCATGCTGCAACATTCCTGCTGTAACTTCAGAAGCAGTACAGGTCTCTGACAACCAGATTGCAGGAATTTCCACTTTTCTGTGTTCAACGTTGAACAGGAGGGCTCCATCTCAGAAAACTCTTTTAAAGGGAGCTGGCAGACCAGCATTTCAGGTATTTTGAAGGGTAGGAAAGAGGAGATTATTTTCCTAGGTAAAAGTGAATTCTCTAACTCTTTTAAAATGTATCTAGTGGTCTAGGAAAGGAAAGGTAATGTTGAACAAGGAAATGGGTCTTTTTTAGGAATAGGAAGGCAGGGATTGGACAAATTTACAAACAGTGGAAAACTTATTTTCTGCATATCTGCCATGAATCTGCATAATGCTATCTTAACTACTGTTCAAATCAAATCCAGTTCAAGTAAACAGAAAAGTCCTTGATTGAACTAATTACAAATTTCAGAGATGAGAAAGGCTAAGCAGCAAGTATTAGCAGGTTTACTTTGCAAGCATATTGTAGCATACACCATAGTGTGGTGAAAAATATTCTATTCATGAACAGTTGTGTTATCATAATTGCCAAAATGGTTCAGCATCATTTTAGTTATTAAGGCACTAATGAACCTTTAAACGCATGCTGAGTCCCAATGATGTTATAGATTTACTTGCAGGTTAAGGAGTGAAAACCTTTTGTATGTTTGCTTTTCCTGGAGTAGAAATGTTAAGATTTTAAGGATGAATTGATATAATTTGACTTTATCTAAAACTAAGGCATTTAGTCTAAGCTAATCACTTTAGTGCCGTATAAAATCAATGGAAACAGACAGAAATTCCAGAGGTATTTCATTAGTAAATGAAACTCTAAGAACAGGGAGAAGCAAACGGACCACCTAGTCCTCTACTGTGTCTCCAGAAGTGGTCAGCATACGGTACCAAGTGCAAAGTACAAGACCAGCTCCCCACAACACTCCCCTGCTGCTGCAGCCAGTGGGCTGTGGGGATCCTGAGGCAGGAGCAGCATCTCATTCCTCCCATCTAAGGACAACAGCACAAGAGACAGGACACGGCTCAGCCTCCTCCAGTGCTTCTCTCTCGCCACTGGCCATGAGATGACCGTGGCTGCCTAAAAGCCTCGTTTGTAAATGATGCAGGCGGATGTGATCACATTTGCCCACCCCTGGCAGCTCCTCACTAGGTAGTGCCCACACAGCTGAGGAGCTGCTTTTCCAAAATCAGGGCAGTCACTCATTCTGCTAAGGCAACACAGCTTCACCAGGAGCCCTTACTTTACATGGCCTGCAGGGTGGCCATCATACCCACCACCCATCCTGCATCCAAAGCAAGAAACCATCCTGAAAGGGATTCCTGAGCTCAGCACAGCAGGTACTTGAGCTGGTTAATGCCCAGCTGGCACAAGTAGTTGAGCAGAGCTCTGCTGCAGCTGCAGATGTGCTTCCCAGTATGTGATTACTGAATTGTCATATTATTTAGAAATCCCTGATCAAAAATATGTATCTTTTATTTTAGCAGGACCAGAGTGCTATTTTTCTCTTGCACTTCTCATACAAATGAATCTTGGTCTGCAGAAACAACATGGATCATGTTGTATATGCAAAAAAATCTTACCAGATGTCTGGGACTCAATAGGAAGGTGCTGGATTCCACTAGATTTATCCAGACACCTGAGTCTTCTTGTGGGATGTCAGTCTTCCATTCCCAGATGGTTGTTGTGAACTGACTTTACATATGACTTTACAATTAATTCTGCTTTATTCTGACAGAAAGATTAAGTCTTTTAGCAAATCGTTCAGGGTAAATAACAAGCAGACCAGTTGTTTTGTTGTTATAGATAAAAATAGCCCTCCTTCAAACTGCAGTTATTTTTAAAGGTACTTCCTAATATGGCTGTCTGCTGTATGAATCATGACCTGATCCTGGTATCTTGGCAACTGCATCAGTTATTTTATATCTGGCAGCTCACACTGCTTGAAGAGATTGAACAGATCTTCTCTACATTCAGTCTCATTTTCCATTGCTATTCTAATTGCCTCACATGTGGAGGCTATTGCTCCTATCACTGAACCTAGCAATTGCAAGAACTTTATACATTCCTTGTTGCTGATGTTCTGAGTTTTGGAAGAAAACTACCACGAAACAAGGATTTATTCTGTTAAGAAACACATCCAACTGTTCGAGGCACTGGGAGACGAGGATGAGTAAGTACAGTAATGTTCCCAATTTGTGATTTAGGAGGATTGGAAGTTTAAAAAGAGCAAATGAACAAAAAGAAGCAAAAAGAAAGAAAACACATTTTTTTCCCCCAGTCCCAGGCAAAGCATTGCCTCTGTCTCCAAATCACTCTCAAAAACACTTTTCAGGCTACCACTGGGAGAAAGAATTATTTGTCAAATATACATTTGAAAAATCCCAGCTCCACTTGCTTCTCTGCTAAATAATGCAGACAGTAGAATGAAGATTAGCTGTCTACAGCTAAGATTCGGGCTAGAAGGGAAAGAAGCATCAAAAATTAGGAGAAGCTTAAAGTTTTAGGAAACATGCAAGGTTAAACCTCCTATTAACTATCATGTCCAAATGGAAGTTCTGCAATTAGCATTTAATCAAATCTGAGGAAGGGATTCAAATGTATGGACTTCATGATCCTCTCTAGTAAGTAGCTCATTCTACCTATGAAATAGAAACAGTTTCTTATTAAAATCAAAGTATCTACTAACATTGGATCTGATCTAATGTTAGAGAAAATCAAATTATTACCTAAATAATAACTACATAATCTCCTGAAAGAAAGTTAGAAGGAAGATTAAATAGAGTTATATCCACTCTGGGATAATATGACTGAAGCAGACGCTGAGGAGAACAACAAAAAAAAAAAGAATAACTAGACACAATATATCTGGACACAGTGCAGTGAATGTCTTCCCCCTTCTCTGACACTAAATGCTGAGATATGTTGTGTTTTTTCAAAGAACTGAGTCCACACTGGCTATGTCTATACTGCTAAATTGAACTCTACCAAAGGTCCTGGGAATGATAAGTCATTCTTTTACAGTGGTAAACTCTTAGAACAAATCTCTGGCATGATTTTGCTCAAAGCTAGTTAGCTCCCTCCTAAATATTTCCTAGGCAAGGTTCAAAAGTTGGCAGGGTCAAGCAGCCCGTCCCATGGGCAGTCTGCACATGGCTAACCTGCTTTGGGACTGATAGATGCAGGTGATGGCCTACCAGTTGGCCTCAGGAGTGGACAATATTCCTGCACATCTTAAATTTACCTGTGTGGTCACAAACTCCTCAGGGAAACATAATATTCTCTAGAAGCAACACACTGTAAATTTGGTTGATAGCATCCAGCAATTTTAGGATCTCCTCACTATTTACAGAGGCTACAAACAGACACATGAGGGTGACAGAAAGGACCAAATTGAACTGGATCCCAATAAAAAACCTTGTTGGAAGTAGATTTTTTTTTTTTCCTGAATGCCTTTCTTTGTAATGCTGCTGGCTTACACAGATTATTGCATTCGCAGCACAGAAACTGCTGTCAAAGAACTAGTGGCTTTTTTTCCATCCAGAATCCTTGCTAGCCTTTGAATCAGACAGTAGAGATGGTATTTTTCTGTTGCCAGATACAATCCATTCTAAGTCTAGACATGAATTTATTTTGTGACATGGAGAAAATTTATTAATTTTCCCTTTATCTCCGCTTCTGGAAATGTATCTCTTCTTAAATTAAAGTGTCTAAAATTTGCTGGTGCCATTTGATTTATTCCATGGGAAAGAGAAAGGGCACCCTGATACATTTTTAGATCTAACCACCACTGTAAGTGTTCAGTGCATAAAAAACCAGTGCAGAACATGTAGAGAAAGGTAATAGGAATGTTGTGACTGGTGTGAACGGGGAATGAATGGAGATGTCTGACCATGTTTTAAAGACACCTAGAGTTCAGCAGCTTATCACAATCCCAGCATGTAGCAAAGCGCAACTTCACAGGTCATCCAGGTGGCAAAGGACTGTGAGTAAATCCTGACAATTCACAGAGGTGGATGGGGTGGAGACACAAAGGACTGTCAGGCCAAAGTAATACATAACAGCACATGCAGAAATCAGCACATGGTTCCCAAAACATGAGACAAGGTGAGGACTCAACAGATAGTGTCCTGTCCTCCACTAGGAACTCTGGACAGACCACTGATGTTTGTCTGTGGAACTGTGAGAACACGAGTGAAATCATCATTGTTTTAAAGTCAATCACCTCTCAGTCCCATTGTCAGGGGGCAGCAAGAGCAGGGAAGCTCCATAAGCAGAGATGAGCTGGGAACTCAGGGTGACTACCTGCAGGCAGGAAAAGACCAAAGTAGCCATGCTATGGACAGTGGAATACGTATATTTTCTTACATGTGCATTATGACAAAGCTCAGAGGAGACCTTATTGTTCTCTACAACTACCTGAAATGTCACATGAATAGGGCCATGAAGATGATCAGAGAGATGAAGCACCTCTCTTACAAAGTCAGACTGAGGGAGCTGGGGTTCTTCAGCCTGGAGAAAAGAAGTCTTCAGGAGACCTCGTTGTAGTCTTATAGTACCTCCTGGAAGCTTACAAAAAGGAGGGAGATGGACTTCTTAAATGAGCAGATAGTGTCAGGACAAGGTGCAATGGTTTTAAACTGAAAGAGGGCAGGTTTATATTAGATATTAGGAAGAAATTATTTACTGTGAGGGAGGTGAAGCACCAGAACAGGTTGTCCAGAGAAGCTGTGAATGCACCATCCCTGGAGTGTGTCCCCTCTGTTGGGGACATTCAAAGTGATAGCATTGTTCCTCCGAGGTCACTGTTACATGTGATGGAACCCTGCTTTCCTGGAGATGGCTGAACACCTGCCTGCCCATGGGAAGCAGTGAATAAGTTCCTTGTTTTGCATTACCTATTGAGACAATTGTCTTTGTCTCAACCCATGAGTTTTGTCACTTTTACCCTTCTGATTCTCTCCCCCATCCCACTGTGAGGGGAGTTAGCAAGTGGCTGCATAGTACTTAGTCGCTATCTGGGCTTAATTCATGACAGTCAGACAAAGACCATCAGTTCTAAAATGAAAATTTACTATTAGCAATGCCAAAAACGACAAAAAAACCACCATAAAATAAATAAGATGGTGATTAAAGAGCAAGCTGTTATTTCAGGGGAAAAAATAGGAGTTAAATACATCTTATATTTGTTCAATTCTGTTATCTATTTTAGAATTTTTATTTCCAATTCAACAGAGGTAGAAAACAAATTCAGCAATATACAGGGAAATGAATATAGGAAAAAAATCTTAATCAGAACTATAATAAAAAAATGGACAAGGAAATGGAGGCTTTAGAAATTAATCAAGAAAAACTCATATACTGAAGTGTGTGAACATATGCTTACATACATTAGCAGGCTGAGTGTGGGTGGTGAGTATGCCTACTGTAAACATGCATGGATAAACAATATGCAAAGCAAAATAGGTTAAATCAGTGCAAGACATCTTAGCAAACAGAACTGTGAGCTATTGTAAAAGGCTCGAGTACAGGAATAAATCATTAAAAATCCTATCCATATAGATGGAGAGTTAGAGGGAAAAAAAACATTATTGGAAAGAAATACTAGTAGCAATATACAAGTTTTTGTCAAATGTTAACACAGCATTTGACACATGAGGAACTGTTAACATTAAAGCATAGTATTGAAATTACTAACATTTTTCCTTCTGATTTATTTTAGAAAAATAATTTTTTCTTCTTTGTCTTTTCCCTAGAATTCATTTACAAATCAGATATCACATCTGTCATTCTCTTGTCCAAATTATTTGTACAATTCTTACTTAAAATTGATGATTTGGGTTAGGGTCATAACTAGAACTATTCCTTCCCTAAGGTTTCAATGAGGTGGCAAGACAATTCATTCTGAACGTGAGCTCAGTAGAGTTCATTTCAATTTATTGCTCATTTTAAGCGAACTAATCTAAATTAAAATCTCCTTGAATCAATACCTCATTTTTATCATAGAGCATTCTGACTATATCACACAAATCATTCAACTGCTCCTATATCCAGCAAAGCTAAAATGCTTTTGTGGTGAAGATGGACTTTTTTCCACCAAATGGACTTATACACAAATGCCACATGCCCAAGCTGTCTGTTTCTGACAACATTTGCTCTTTGTACACTCATCAGCCAGAATACTCTTACCACTTATCTTTGCATCATTATAGGGTCATTCAAGTAAAACAGCAGTAAAATACTAACAAGATGCAGGAATTTGGCATTGAAAATAATGAATTTTTCACCTTTTCAACTTTCAATTTTAGTTAGCAAAATGAATAAGCAGTTTGTGTTGTTTGTAACCAGCATCATTGTATTCATTTTGTGACTGATTCTAATGCTTTTGTTGTGGGGATCGAGTGAAAGGAAATTCTGAACAGATTTTGTTCTAATATTGTATGTCTATGTGAAGGTAATAACGGTTAGAAAGCAAGGTGTGTTTGTTCTTCTGACAAAGGCCATGAAAACTTTGAGGAGACTTACTCAGTTGTGTCTTGTTCTTTTCATTATTATTTTATGTTCTGCTTGTATTACATAGTCTACAGTCAGTTCATAAAATACAATAGAAAAAATAATCCTGTATTATAAACACACAAATGGGTTTGGCTACATAAAATAGGTGCTGCAGATACTTTATGTCCAGAATCCCAAATATCCTCACATATTTCTTTCAGCTTTTATTCCTTTTTATTTCTTAGACTTATCAGCTTTGCTTATGATTTTTTCAAGTGAAGAGATGCGAAAAGAAATATTTTAAAATGCCCTCACCCAGCAAAACAATTCAGAATGTACCTACCTTTCATCATAAGAATGGGTCCCTTGAAGTCCTTTGGACTTATATGCTAAAGTATTTTACTGGTTTGTGTGTTGGTGCTATGGAGAACAGAATGCTTTGTCCACCATCAGCACTCTTAAGTACATGCTTAATCTAAAGCAAGGGTAGTTCTACTCTAATCCCTGAAACCAAGCATGTATTTGGAGAGCCCAGAGAAACCAGTGACTGATGCTACAGCTACACCACTGCAATGACACCTTCTTCCTGTGTCTGGGCATTGCCTTACTGAGAACTTCATGTCCTGGGGAAAAGTCAGCCACATCCTCCCTCCCATCTCATACACCCCAGGAGGTGTTTTCTGACCGATTTGAGGGCAAGAGAGTCAGCTCACATCAGAAGGTAAACCTGGTCACAGCACTGAGTGCTAGTCATGTTGCTGTCAGACAATTTGTAGGTGTTAGAACCAAAAAGAGACTGTGACACATGGCATCAGAGACATGAGATTACAGAGGGATTCACAGGGAGTGGCTTCCAAATGCAGGATGAAGTGCTAACCATATGCAAGAACACTCAAGACCTCATTTTCTAAAATGCCCATGCATAGTCATGGATCAGTGTTCCTTGCAGAGTCACTGCTATGGGATTGTGCTTGTGCCCTCAGAGCTGAGAAAATAGTGCACTGTAAATAGATGTGTGATTATGTGGTCACATTTTAAAAAGTCACTGCAAAATAAATCAAAATATATCATCTAAGGACTTAATAATGTACCATTCATGTCCATGAAAGTGTCTTCACTCAGAAAAGATAGTGCACTATTTATCCCTTAAAGAACCATGTACAATGTCTACTCTTTTAAATCAATTGCCTCAGTTTTGAGTTCTTCTTTTCAAGCAGAGGAATGGACTGTATAAAGCTAAACTGTGCTATGGTGTTGGAGTGTATAAAAGTCTTTATTTTGTGGTTCACTCTTTCTTTCTCAAGACCACATGGATATGCTATAAAAGAGAGACTACTCACAACTTCATGGAGCTTGTTTTGAAAGACAACATCAATCCCTTGAACTGACAGGTTTTGTAAGAACAAATCTGGATCTTCCAACACCTTCCAGATTTACAACTGTTCTTCCATACTGTCAACCTTGTCTACCTCCTCTAGCAGAAAAGTCTACTGGAGCCCAAAATAGAACCATTCCCACCAGGTTTCTAAACCACAATTCCTCTGTGTAATTGCCGTTGCCCCTAACAACTCTGAAAAATTTGACAAGTGACAACACTTAGCCACCAATCAAGCTATATTTAAAATTTGAGAGGACAAGAATTATGAAATACATGGCAAACACCCTGTGTTGGTCCATGGCTATAAATCAGAAGCAAGATCTGGTAGGTCTGTTCCATCTCTGACTGCTGTAATGCTCTAACCAGGGGATTAAAATAAAGTGAAATTAGCACATTTCTGACACATATCATTTTTGACAGAGACTAGAATGAACCACACTGTGCACTCCACTCTGCTTGTCTCTGCCTCGGCATTTAACTCAAGAGATCAAATTACTTCAGACGTAATACCATTAATATAGGAATAATGAACAGGCTTATATGAAGAAATGCCATAGTTCTTCTGATAATTATGCTTGTTTTCTGAGCTTCTGCTTGAAATTCCTAGTGCTGAAATTCTTACTTCTTAAAGGTTTCAGTAAAAACACACAGAAAGAAAAAATATGATCCCAAAAGTTCTGGAGCGGTAAGGAAAGGCAAAGAGTAACCACCACACTGTTCATTAAAAAAGATATTTGACTTGCTGGGAGTAATTGGAGGGGGCTGCATGAACATCAGACTTTTAGCAGATAAATCTATTTGAAATTGGCTTTACTGAAGAATAGGAAAATTATGCAAATATCATGCAAATTGTCACCAAGAACAGAATTCATGGGCGTATAGGTATCTGTTTTATAATGTAAGATACAAATGCTAGTTTACAGACATCAGATTCAGGCTCTTACAGAGAATTTACTCTTCTGAGAAAGAAGCCTGACTTAGATTTCTTTCTACACAAATAAGGTTGCATAAAATAGAACTAAACCTGTTGAGAAACACAGCCAAAGTGTAATCTTTTCTAACATATAAACTTTTGTCTGCAGCATTACGACTAAATCCTCTGAACAGCAGATGATGGAATGGACTGCAGTTTCTCTGTGACATGACACACATATTTACCTTTCTTCATAAGTCCTGCTCAAAACCTCTTGGATGATCTGATATGAAAAAGTAATGTATACCAAAGCAATGTATTAAGGAAAGCTTGTCTTCTGCATGGTGAATCAGCAAACAGGTTGGGAAGGATCTTGATTAAGTTCAGAGGGCAGCTTTCAAAGGAATGACATTGGAGGTTGCTGGAAAGATAAGTTTAAAAGTGTTTCGAGTCCTTTTTGTTTGAATGAAGTCCCTCTTTGGGAACAGAAAAGTTTGAAGATCTCTCTATCTCTGTGGAAACCACCTTCACTCTCCTTCCAAAATGCAGTATCAAAAGCTGTCACACAGTGGGAAGAAAAGTGCTTTACAAAGTAAGAAACTGTTTCTCCCTCATCTGGCCTGAGGTAAAAAGAAATATCAATACACATGTAACTGGTAGCTGAACCTTGAAAGGCTGGGAACTCTGGTTTGGCAGCGGAATTACTCTAGTTCAAGGAGGCAAATATGTTGTGGCCTTATTGCTTTAGGCAGACCTATTTATCAACGTTAGTGATAGGATCGCACAGAGAAACTGGGCAGGCGTTCAAGAATCAGAAAGGCATTAACCATATCGTCTTGTGTGAAACATTGACTTCTGAGGAGCAGTAGATAGGGATCAGTTGTCCTCCCCTAAATCTTCTGAGACCCTCCTTGTTCCCAGTTGACCACTAAATAAGCCTCTTTGCCAGCTCTGTTCATGAAGAGTGTTAATTACTCTTTTTGAATCATCAAAGGGAACAATAGGTGTTACTGTTGGAACTTTGGTTTTTATTCTACTGATGTTAGAACAAAGTTCTGAAATAAAACACTTGACATTTCTGCCTAGTCTGGGAACAAAACCAGCGAGCAACGCAAAATCTGTGATTTCATCTACATTGAGGATTAGCAAGGTCATCATATGCATGCAAGGATAGAGGATAAAGCCAAACCTTGAAATGTATTTTGCATGCCAAAGTTCAAAAGTGTTCCCATAAAAGCTTTCAGCTCTCTTCTCAAAAAGAAAAAGGATTAAGGGTGCAAATATTCCAAAATTTCAGGCATGCCTAAAACTGGGAATACCCTTTGAAAAGTTGAAATGTACACCTCCTGCATCAGAGTTGCACCAGAAAGCCAAGCCTCCTGCCAGTTCCTCCACTCCAGCCAGGGACCCCAGACCCTGCCAGGGGCTCTGACTTGTGCCACCTCTTCTCTTTTGCCCAGGGTAGTCCACCCAGGCCAGCAGACTTTTCCTAGGCAGGACAAAGCCACACTGACAGTTTGGATGGGTAGTTTGCTGGTCTTGCTTCTAGTCAAAATATGTAAACACAGCTTCAGTGGATTTCAGTCCCAGATCAAGAACCAATAAACAGCCTGAAATTTTGTCTCACACCAAATGTTAAAGCGGAGTTTTTAACTTTTTCTGTCACTGTTGTCACCATTGTTGACACTTATTACAATGTTATTTTAATATGGTTGTAGGCAAGACATGTATTTTAACCGGATGAATCCTGTCAATAGTCTAAAGTTTTGTGCTCTCTTCCTTCAACCATCATTCAGTACACTCACAAATCAGCATCCCAAATAATTGCAGCCAACTTTATTTCTTACACAAAGTGTCATGAGTAAAGAACAACATTGCCATTTATTTGATAATCACTCACTGCTTACTTATTGACAATTTACCCACCAGATTATGTGGGACTGTAGCAAATTATACCAACATCCACTTCTGTGTTTATGTAAGTGAAATTGCTTAGGGACTGAGATGAAGACTTGCAATGGCTGAAATTCCTAAGGAGTTGAAAATTACAGAGGAGGTAGAAAAATACATTGTTTCTCCTTGAGATAGAGACAAGACATCCAAGTATCCAATGTATATCTTTGCTATCTCTCACCTTCCTAAAGTAAGATTTAAGTGGGTTTGACATCAATATAAATCTGACTCTCTTTCTCAGGTTTTATGGGATTTGGAGGATGTGTATAGAGTATGAACAGTGGTACTCAGGTGATTCTATGACTCTACATAGAAGATACCCTATTTTCAACCAAGAGGCTGTAGATGTGGAATTATTCTCTTCAGGCAGAGATGGGAATGGAGCAAACATGCCTAGACCAGGTGACCTGAGGAAGGGCTTCCTCCTGTCATGTTTTATATGAACACCTGATATCCAGGTATTATCTGAGAAGGATACCCCAAAGTATTGGAGTGCCTCCTGCCTGGATCCTTAGGGGCTTCTGTATGAACTACTAGCTGCACATGTAGAAAAGTCTTGAAGAAGGTTTTGAAGTCCAGAAGAGAACTACTGATGACATATCAGAGCCCTCATGGTATGTGGTTGCAGAGTTGGAGCTCTGAAAGCATTGCTATTTAGGCAGCAGTCAGGTGGAAATTTGGTGTGTAGTTGTTTTGCTGCTGAAATGTCTGTTGCAGATTCCCCATAATCAATCTTATTGCACATCAACAGTTTCTCCTTTATCATGGGGAGGACTTGGGAAATGGCTGTACCCATAATTCTCCACCTTTTATTATTTCCCAGGTTGCCACCCAAACTAATGATGAAAAAGGAAGCTACAATTTATGGTATGCCGAAGGCCCATCTGTGTGAAGCTAATTGATTTTCCTCAGCCACTTCCATATTTATTTTGTTTTTCATCATCTCTGTGACTGCATTTGAACTAGAGGCCATGGCAATCATGGCAACCACCCACACTGACAGCACATGCTTTTATTTTTCTTGGCAACAATTATTTTTCCAGCTTGTCAAGTTACTGATGACATTGAAAGAGCATCTGTTTCACACTGTCTGCATCACTTAATGCAGAAAGACATAGTTCTCTGGCCCATTTTATTGATTCTTGTGATATTTCTCTCTATTAGAGTTTTCTGTTCTTGACATCTTTTATTTTTCTTAGCCTTGGCTTGCTAACTGTATCCTTGCTCACTTTGTTAGTTTACTTGCTGCTGCTAAGTAACAATTCCATACCAGTCTCCAAATCCTTCCATTGTTCCTTGTGCTGCCTTGGAGCTCTGCAATCTACACATACTCCTAAGAGCAACAGTTTACTTGATGTGCAATAAGTCTGTGATAAAACACAGAATCACTTGGGAAACAGTATGAGACTACTGTGTGATACATAAAAGAGCAGTAAAAGAAGATGGAAAGTCAGCTGTCACCTGGTGTTGCTCTGCTCAAAGATGTGACTCTCAGGAACATTGTGTTCCAGAGACCCCCAAAGTCTGCTTCTCCCAGAGGCTGTTCAGTTTAATGGTAGTGCTGCATGAATTGACATCCACCTCACTTCCAAACCCTTTGGGACTGACACTTTTAATCCCCTTTCTACCTTACCTGAAGGACAGTTTCAGAGGAGTGTGGGCA
This sequence comes from Scytalopus superciliaris, assembly GCA_013400415.1. Lineage (NCBI taxonomy): Eukaryota > Metazoa > Chordata > Aves > Passeriformes > Rhinocryptidae > Scytalopus > Scytalopus superciliaris. Next base: position 246,954 of record VXBX01001072.1, read on the forward strand.
GTTGGGCTCCATGGTGGGCTGCATCAGTAGTGGCTACTCTTGGTTCTGTTTTTTTCCCCAAGGAGTTTATATTCTTAGAGGAGAGACACTGTTTCAGATCCTTCCCCAGACAAAGGGGGAAGAAAAATATTTTCCTTTCCAAATGTAGCACTGCCATTGCAGTGTTCCTTCCTCTGGTGAAATTGTTTCTCTCTGGACTGAATACATTTATACAGAAAATGAGAGTGAAGTAATCTAGTTATCAAGGTATTCCCTGCGAAGACGGTGAGGAAGTGTTCTGGGACTTTGTGTGTAATAGACGGAAAACAGCAAGCTGACTACAATGTATTTCCTATATCATTTCATTGAAAAAAAAAATGGCCATCTTACTCAATTTGACATATTTCACTAAGTACCACCTTTGGGACCACAAGTCTTATGTTTCAGCCACCTCCATCATCCTTTGGAGAACTTGCAATGCTTGCAAGTTCCTGGATTTGGAATCCTTACTCGTGCTGTCTGATGCAACCTCGAAGACAGAAATACATTTCCTGAATCCCTGCTGGATCCAGCTGGTCAGTCCCACCAGGCTAACAAGTTTGCTGGTACTAGCACACAGAGTTGTTTGCACATAGACATATATAAAGACACTGTAGACGAATTTCTGTCTTTAGACTCAAACTGAGTCACCCCAAACATGTAGATGTCAAGCATGACTAGAATACATTGGTTCTACCTCTACTTCTTTAATTGCCAACTTCTTGTTTAACTGCCCTATTGTACACATTTGCCCCCTTACATTTCCTCCCTGTCAACTTGTCTTTTAAATAACAATTTGAAACATTTGCCTTTGGTGTTTTAAACTAATTCCTTTCCCTCCCAATGGGACCATATGCCTTAGATTGCCTTAAGATAAATGCATTTTTATTCTTTGGAGAATTGCTAGCAGATTGGNTAAAGAGTGGATGACCAGAGATTATAAATAAATAGAATTCTTGGTGAGCTGCATTGTTCTTAGGGAGCTGTATTGTATAACTACTTGACCTCAGTACTGGTTTATATCAATCCCTTGTAAGGTTCAGTGTGGCATTCAGTACGTGCCTAGGGTATTTGATAATCAAGCTTAATCCACCACGCTGTAAATGCCTTACATGTGTGATTTTTGGCAAATTAAGGAAATTTTTGCTTTATTTAAAATAATTGAAATATTCTTGGACTTGCTAAAAAGAGACTACCCCTATTAAATAACAGTCAGAAGTGAGCTATGCCACTTACTAGTCAATATAATTTGGTAGATTTCTGTGATAAAAACTTAACAATCTCCTGAGAAAATTCCACCATGAGGAGTGAATCTATTCCATCTCCCTCAGGACATGTCTACGCAGGAAGGAGCAAACTGAACCATACTCCCTCTGTTAACACCGAAATGGCCAGATATAATCTAGCATGGGTCCAAAAGCAGCATTACTGTGGCACTGTGCCCAAGCTAATAAGTCCTGCTGACAAGACTAGGACCAGATACAGAAGTAGGCTGGTGCTGAGCCAGCACTTTCCTCTCATGTCACCACTCACAGCCATCTTCGTTCCAGGGTATTTCCTCTTCACTCCCATATTCTGGTAATCATGGGTGCCTCAGGCTGCACATGGCTCAAACGCTTTAGCAAGGAGGGTGGTCTAATTTCCTGGACTCTTTGGTTCATTGTGCATCCAGGCTGCTCTCCAGGCCTATCCACAAGATCAAATTTCCTGCATGTTCACACTGTCACATCACACCCTGGTAAACCATGTGTGGATGCTCTCTGTAAAGCCACACGGTCCGTGCAGGGTACTCAGTCGTCTCTTGTATTGGCCTGGCTGCACTATCACACAAGCAGCCCTCCCTCCTAGATGGCACATCTTTCACTGCATGCAAGAATTCCATACTGGGCTGCCTCCACTAAAGGGCAGTGTACACAGCCCATCCCCAAGACCAAACCTCCTGCCTGTCCAAAATACTAACCCACGTTCTCTGCCACCAGAGAGTGGGAGCCAGGTGGAGCTGACACTACACTGTCTTTTTGACTTTATATAGCACAAATATAATACTCAGAATTCTTGAATTCATATATTTCAAACAGCATCTGTCTTTGGCGGGACAAAATACATTCTCCTTTCAGAGCCCACCATTCATGATGCCTCAAGCTTTCCATCTCTGTTGCTGCCAACAGCTTGACCTTTCATTCCCACATGCTACAGTGCCAGGCTAAAGGGAAAGCAGCCAGGACCCCCATGGAGCTGCCCCACTCCTGAGCCAGCTCATTGTCTGGTTGAGGTTGCCTGTGCCACCCACTTTGTGCTGCCTTCCCCTCTGCCGCACTCTTGGAGCCAGCCTGCCTTCCCATCCTGCCATCCACAGTGATTCCCTGCACAGGGATCTTTGCTTGAAAAGGACTTGCCAAGGAGGGACACCCTTGCAGTGCAGGTACACCAGTGAGAGGTCTGGCACTGTCTTCTCCACCTGCCTGTATGAGAGACCTCCTCTATCAGGAGCTTCTGTACAGCCACAGGTACAGTTATTTTCATGGCAGTGTTCCCTGAAATTTGCTGAAATATTCCGGAACTGACCACATGGAGGCAAGAAAACCCCAGTTGTCTGAACCCTAACTTGATTTCCCTGTTCCAGTGCCCAATCATGCATACCCTTCATCACCCTCCCTAAAAAATACAATCCTATCCTACAGAACTATGGGTACTTCTATGGCCATGCAAGTGCTGTTCCTTGGGGACAGACTATGGGGTGTGTTGCTTGCTCATGACCTGTGTGGTTAACCTCACACCCCAACATATTTAGGTTCTTGACAGGAATAAAGCATGAGCTCTGGTTCTGGGCTGCCCACTCCTTTTTCTTTAAGGCTCTTCAAGGTGAGATTATTCCCCTGGAGGGGACACCATATCATGGCACCATAAAGTTTAAGATGGAAAATCACTCTTTGGGATGAGGGCTTTTTGGGGTACATCAGGCAGCATCATGCCTGGAGCTGCCCTAAGTGCCTGTTTTTGAACAGGATAGTTGGTTCTCAGGACTGCCATGACAGAGCAATGAGATTCTCACAATTTCTACTAAGAAAAGAGTCAGTCTTGGCTAATGTAAGCTTCAATAAATCCAGGCTGAGACATTTAAACTGCAATGAACTATTCCTAGAAATCTCTTCTGTTTGTAGCAAATCCATAAAACTCTTTGGACTTCTGTGGCCAGAGATAGTTTTATTTTCTTATTATGGCTGCCAAATTAATTAGTTAACAGATATCCAAAGAGTTGTTCAAGTACAATATGGAATGTCGGGGATTCAGCAAGACTATTTTCCATGTGTTATGTTGTGAAATCACCAACTAGAGGGATGGGGGCTGGGAGGGAAGTAGCAGGTATTGAAAAATGCATTTTTAAGTGGCTGACTTGATTGTTTTGCTAGATGACACAGACTTTTCTCTTAGAATATGAAGTATCAGACCTTTCAGAGTCTAAAAAATTACCTGGTGCCATGAACCCATTATCTGGAAGCAGATTTTAGCCGCATTGGATTGACATGAAGGTGAATCACTACAGTAAAGAAGAACCCTGGATAAACTTTACAAAAAACTGAGCAGACACACACTCAGCTCTATCACTTAAAGTTACAACACTCCTTTACTGGATGGCAATGATGGGCTTAGCATTGCCAAGACCACTGCAACTGTGTTGGGAGTGGTGTTCTGGAAAAGGAGCTCAACAGCAGCAAGAAAACAAAGATGAAAATGAATGGATCTAGATTAGGCACTTGAAAGAGTCCCTGCAACTGGTGTAGGAGATTGGATGGAAATGGTACATTAGCTCCCTGAGCAGAATGAATATCCAAGATGCTATAGACTTGAGTGAACATGGGCCATGATATTCCTTGAAGTTGACTAAGGTCCTGTTATTAATTTCAGTGGCACAAGATTGACTCCTGAGGTCTGTTCTGTGCAGATGAAAGTGAACAGAAAGTGCTATGAAAAGAAATAAAAAACAGAAAGGAATTTTCTAACTGCCTTAATTCATGGTCCTGAGAATTAACCTTGCCTCTCTGCACACAAGCCATGGAGCCACGCAGGCCACTTTGGCCCATCTGTTGCAAGTCAGTTTCTCAGTGTCTCATCATACCCGAAAGCCAAGTCCCCAGAAGGGCATTCCCACAGTCCCAGTTAGGCACCAGAGGTTCCCTCAAGTTAGTGAATAGCAAAAGACTTCACCACAGATTACATGAAACACTCAAAGGAAGATCCTGCTTTCAGTCTACCTGGACAGTTTATGGAGAGAATCTACACATTACACAGGTGTTTCAGAGATAAAATACAAAGAACTTCTTTAGAGATTTGAGGCCCATAATCTTCTGCAGAGGCATTGCTAAAAAAGGCAAATTCTCCTTATGTTGCGTGGCACGTCTGCTGGTAATGACTTCTGTGACATGACTGCTAAACACAGAAGAGCTTTTTTGAAACTCCTTATCTGTACTCAACCTTTAAGACAGACTGTGGAAATCATGTGTTGCTCTTCCTCTATCTGAATTGTCAATAACAATGTTAGAAAAGAAAAATATTAGTGTTGTTAACCTGTGAAAACTGCAGTTCTTGTGAAAATTGATTCCTTTCCATGCCTTCCCGTCAGAGATATGAAAGGGGGCCAGTTGGCTAACACCAGCAGATAAGGAAGTAGATAAGGACATCCTGATGACTGAGCACTTAGAGGTCCACATTAAGACTGAGAAACTTATTTCAGGAGTTTGAACTTCACTTATAGCTTGCCAGTAGTCTACAAATCAAAAAATCTTGGAGACTAATGAAACAAAGAGAAAAACATCAGCTTCCAGGTAATTGGATATGACCATATAAAAAGTACTATATTAGTCACAGATACGCATAGCTGTTCCAGAATTCGTTACTAGCTTCATTAATCCATAATTCCCCGAAGTTTAACATATGAAGGTGTAAGAAATCAGAACAAGTGAATCTTAGTCTCAGCAGTATGGGAGTCTGAAGAAGAACCCAGCCCAAAATCTTGTCATCCCTGAAATAAATGCTGTAGATCTTGCAAAGAATTAAAATAACAATAATTTCCAGGATAACACATTCAGTTGCACAACTGTATGAATAAGATAGCAGAGTTGTGCTGTGGTCACTTTGAAAGCTAAATAACTTGCCAGAATTACTTCACAAAGCTCTGAAATATGTTTCTGGAAGGCACAACATATAAAAAAAGCAATACAGGTTTCCCATTAAAGCTTTTCTATCCATAAAGTGCTAGCAGCTAAACTGCACGAAATACTCACTGAAAATCCCCTCATCGGTCTTTTCTTTGTCATGGGCGGAAGAACATTGAACTGCAACTGTTGTATTTGGCAAGTAATATTAGAACCTGCAAGTGAATTCAAAATATCTATCACTAAGACAATTCAAGTGATCATAAATTGAGACTGCATGAGTAGGCTGGAGAGAACACTTGTCTGCTGCCACAATAATTATTGCACACATGCATTTCAGCAGAGTGTCAGCTCTACGGGCCTGGCATCATTATAAACCTCTCTCTGGGTACAGCTCTCATTGAGAACTGGCCACTGTTGCTAGTCTATGGAAATAGCAGATGTACATTATAAAAAAACTTCCCTTTTTTAATGAATAACAGGCCATTTTGGAATTCTAGATACACAGGGCTGAGAGAGACCTTGGAGGGATTACTTTGTCTCTCCTCTTGCTTTGAGACAAGATGAATCATGCCAGACATGCCTGACAGATATTCATTTTAGCTGCTTTAAAAGGCCTCCAGTAAATAGGATTTCACAATTCTTCCAGGCAGTGAGGCAGTTCCAGCATCTAACTATTCCTATGATGGAACAGCTCTTTTCTTAATATACCAGCCTCAAACTGGACTGTTTACTGATTTAAGATCATCCATATGACTGCAAATTTATGCCTTTGTGTCCTCCTGGGTTTATCCTGTCTTGAAGAATCATATTATGCAAGTTTCAAGTTAAGGTATTTTTCTAATTTTAAGTTTATGAAACTTGCCCTTCATTTCTGAAGGTCAGACTGGAATCCTGTACTCACAGAAACCGTGACCACACTAACATGCACAATCTGATGCCATTTCCAGAAACCAAATTGTCTGGCTAGGGGTTATTGGTGATGTTGCAAATCTGAACAAAAGCTCAGCTCAGTTTTAAGATTGGAGACTGGGTTTTAGACTGGAGGGGAAAATCAGTATTTATAACACAGTAGTAGAGAAAATTGGATGTTATTCAGTAACCTTTGGAGCAAACACTTCTACAAAGAAGAAAAATAGCTTCACGGCTTAAAGTTTTTTGAATTCTTAGTTTATCCAAATAATCTGTCAATGTCAATTTCTGGAAATATGACAAAAAATTAGGTGTATCAAATGAGAAATAGGATAAAATTATCGTCAGCCACTGCATTCTCTTCTGTTACAGCATAGGTGGCTTCATTAAAAAACTTCCTGAATACACCCTTCTAAAACCAATCAAGTATGACCTGCACAGTGCTACATGGTGTCACAGGGGCCAGAACAAAAATAGAGAGCTGTTTTTATGGCTAGAAAATAAGTCACTTCAATAAATGTTTTACACAACCATTTGACAAAGACTAACAAATCTGCTTCACAAGCACTACTACTGTGGACAAGCAGCTTATTAGCAGGCAGTAAGCAAACTTATAGTAACAACCACCCCATGTCTAGATGTTTGGGACATGAGGAAAAAGCTTAACATTCAGTTGCTGGGACCAACCAGAAGTTAAAGAAAAGAACGTATTTTAACATCCATAGGATGACAGAAAGAAAGCTTAATTATCACTCTTCCACAGGAAGATTAGCATTTCTCTTACAAGGATATGTTGAGAGAGTTGGGCCTCTTCAGCCTCCAGAAGAGACAACAGAGAGGGGACCTCATCAAAGTATGTAAGCATCTGAAAAGAGGGTGTCAAGAGGACAGAGATATTCAAGAATTATCTGTACACAACCCTGTGCAATGTGCTCTAGGATAACCTGCTTGAACAGGGAGGTTGGACCAGATGACACACCATGATCCCTTTCATCCTGACCCATTCTGTGATTCTGTGACTCTGTGGTGTGGCTGAAGGACTCTGGATACTGCTTTTATTCTCAGAAAGAGATGATAAGTCGTTATAGGTGTAGAGGTGTGCCCGCAGCCTACTGCATACTGAGATTGTGTGCACAGATTTTAGAAAGGGGGAATCTGGAACAGAACTTTTAACATGTAAGACAAGGTATGGAGCACATCATGCAATGAACAGCATTGACAGAGCTCCAGGTAGGTGGTATAAACCAGCTATTCTCCCAGTACAACTAAACACCATGCTTATTTAGAGTACAAATTTTCAAGCAGCATTAAATAAAACTATGGGTTGCTGTTTATTTCACCTTTGAAGATGGGGAACAAGAAAAGCACCTACTGGCTTCATAGTTTTCTATGTGATACTTCCTTCAAATTATAATTCACCAATTTGTTTTCTCCCCATAAACAAATGATGCAAAAATCTCATATATTAAGCTTTCATGGCTTCTTACTTATTTCTTGAACAAGCAAGCAACAGTTAGCTAATTCCTGATTAAACAGGATACCTACAACTATATTCAAGTCCCATGCTACGATTGCTAGACTAGTAATTACAATGGCTTTCATGATTTTTGGTTCTGTTACTTTTTCTAGTGGTGAATGAATGTTGTCTATGCATGAACGAGTGAGCCACTCAGAGTTTTAACATAGAAACAGTTCTCCTGGTCTTCCATAGAGTGCTAACTGCCCTTCAGGGAAAGCATGAGGCAATTTTCTATTAAGAAGCTGCTGATACATTTTAGTTTAAAAGGCTAAAGTGATTGAGCAACATTCATTCTTTCTTCCTCCCAACCCCCTCCTCCCAGCCCCCTTCAAAACTCTCTGTGCTGTACAGCCCAATTTATGTCAACAGCCAACACAGAAATTATCCAGTCACAGCTAGAAGGAACTTCAGAATACACTACCATGGCATGGTGGACTTGGCAGAAGCTGGTAAAAGTGATTACAAACTGGGCTTTTTTATTTCATTTCTCTCTTATTCTCTGCTTTCTCACATGAAGAACACTGAATTAGACAGATGTCTACATCTATAGAATGCCTACACCCATATTTAAGGGGATAATTATCTTTGACAAGAGATGAGAGAGCCTCTTTTATCTTTTGGGCTTAATCTAACCACACTCTGGTGAGACTTGAATTTTCTTATATTGATTTATGCAACATAGTTGAATTCTTTTGACCTGAAGCTCTGCAGTGCAAGCTTGATGAAATTTTACTATTTCACTTTAATTTATGCAGTTACAAGTGAGTTGGCCTCTGCTCATAAATAAAAAAAATGAAGGATTGAACAGCAGTAAGTGTAAATGGTGGCTATCCATCCTTTGCAGAACTCTCACCTAAATTTCTACAGTTATTCTGTTCACGCAGCTTTTTATCTTTTTTATACTTCTACTAAGTGATGGACAGATAGAAATCTACCTGTGACATCATTGCTCTGGACTTCAAAAGGGGAAATCAAGGCAAAATGTTGAAAGTATTTGTAAAAAGAAAAGGGATGATTTAAAGCAAAAACATACCCTGTTTCTCATAGTGCAACCAACTATTTCAATTGCATAAAATAAGGCAAATAGGTGATAGATTAGCAATATCTGATTAGCTCTAGGCCAGCCCTGTTCCAGTTCTCACGGAATTCAAGGGCAGTATTTCTGCTGGTTGACTGTGAATGAAGTGTTGAATACCCAGCCCTTCACTGAGTCACCTCAGTGTACACCTGACTTACAGCAGGAATCTGCAGTTGTACTCTGTGTTTGTAAACAGTAAAGCATTATGAGTGCAGTGAACAACATGCTGACATTTTAGGCTAGGCTAGACTAGACTAGACTAGAATAGAATGTTTCAATTGGAGGACCTAGACAGATCATCTAGTCCAGCTACCCGACCAATCCAGGGCTCACCAAGTTAAAGCCTGTTGTTATGGACCATGTCCAAAAGTCTTGACAGGCGTGGGGCATCAACCACCTCTCCAAGAAAGGAAGCCTGTTCAACTATTTGACCACCGTCTTGGTAAATAAATGGTTTCTAAGAGTAGCATTGTATGGGTTACTTTAAAATCTCCTGTATTCTTGGCAGACTGCTTGACTTTTCCCCATTACAATTTTCTTGTCCTGTTTGCCTAAAAAGTCTGTTGAGTACAGAAAAAACATTAACCAGTCCTGAAGCTTTTTGTGACTAGGCTAATTTAGGATAATCCAGGAAAGAAATTCAATGAATGTGTGAAGTATTCCCCATCACTTCTTTAAAATCCAGCCTTGACACAGGCACTGTAACTGAAGGAAGTCAGAGTCATCAGGTCATCAGGTATTCTGAATCCAGCTCTGAAGTATTTTCCACTCCCTTGCTCTACATCCAATAATTACATATGCTAACAAATATCATGACCTTTAAATGGCCAAACTTAAACATTAATTATCCTGATCCTTTCTTTCCTTGCTCCCAACCCTCAGCTCATTGATTTTTCATGCATTTTAAAAAAAATGAAAATTTGTGAGATTAATGCCAGATGCAAGAGAGATTGTTTCAGTTGCAGGAGCACTCACAACCTTTTCTTCATGCTCTCAGTAAAGGCAATTTGATTATAGTCTTGCAAAGTACATGTGTTCTCATGTCCTCAGTCCCCACAGGTCCTCTCTGTTCTGGCCACCAATGGTGCACCTGCTGTCTCCACATGTCCACCAAGCTGGAGAGGTTTTTGGTGATGTGAGAAATCTAGCTGCTCCCCTCCCCCACCAGCTCTCTCTTTGGGGCATTAACCTTCAAACCAGATTATCAAATCAGAAGTTTTCTCCCAGCTAGAAACAATCCCATAGGTATGGTCATGGAGTAGTAGTGCCTGAAATGACCAGTACAAACTTATGTGTCCCGCCTGGCACTGCCCGTGGAGAACAGGGCAGAAGTCCTTTTTCTAGTTCCCACACCATGGAGTAATGTGAGTCAGGGTTTCAACATGAATCTTCTTTCCCACCCAGTGAACATTTAATTAATTTACAGAGTCACACATTTGCAAGAATAAAGGTGGTTAGTGAGGGCATTTCCCTGAGACACGGGATCAATCAACCGGAACAGAGATTTTAACCCGAATTTCCTCTGTGATTTAAAAACTAGAATGCTGATTGATCTCAGCAGCATTCTCCATCTCTTAACAAACCCCTCACAGACATGTCTCAGAATTGATTCTTCAGTGCCTAAATAGCCTGGGAATTAGCCATTACAAAACTGCAATTACGTTTTGACAAGGCCATTTAAAACTAACCTCCTCTGAGAGCAGAGAGCAGGTAAAATGAGAACAAAACAATGACACCCCAGTGCTTCAAGCAGGCTTAGTTTCAGCTCTGAAAGCTAAATGAATTTGCAGCATGAAGAGTTTTGCTCAGACGGTTGCCCCTAAATTTCTTAGGTGTTTAAACAATCCCTGTTACCTACTTCTTTCCCTCTAAATCATCTCCTGTATTTCATCCCCTTGAATCTATTTCCATAGACAATTAGGTGAGAGTTTGTTATCGTAAAATGTAGTTCAAAATTGAATACCGTATCCAAACACTAATAAAGAGAACCTCTAAAAATTGTCCCAGTATCTTTGTTAGAGTATGAATGCCAGTTTTGTGTTTTACATAAACAACTGTACTTCCCTTCTCTCTCATTGCTCTTCTGACTCTGTGTTGGAATCAGATGTCACTTATACCACTTCCCATGAATATTTGAACTATGATTCAAAACCTCTTTAGCACCCATGTCAGGCAATTTTCAAGAGAATTCCATGTAAGCCTGCATAAATCACATTTTGTTCCACTTCACCATGGTTTCTCAACCTTTTTCAGTCTCTAGGAGCTAGGACCTGTATTAATAGATAATAGAACGTGCTACTTTAGTTTGCATATTTTCCTTTGTTAATATTTAACTATTTCAAAGTTTTGTCTGATAAAGACAGAAGTTTTCTTTTGCCTTTGTTAGTCTTCTTGGAATCAGAATGAACAGAGCTTCACCCCTAACACATTTTGCTCTCTTACTGTGATTTCCTCTTTTCTTTACAGAAAACATATCCCTTATTTTATAGCCCAAAATTGGCCAGATGAGACTGTAACTTGTCTGAATTAATCCTTTCCTGAAGTCCCAGTGGGGTGCTACCCACTCATTCAGTACTATAAATGTGGAGCTGTTCTGCAGTCAGTTATTAATAGAGCTCATTAGCCCTCCGAGGTGGCTGCAGAGCACTGACACAATGGAGGGAAGTCTGGGATGCTGCGTGGAGGAAAGATGTGTGAGCCTCCTGACGGTGTGCTGTGATTGGTGGCAGCAGTTTTTGCAGAAGGGAGCCAGGAGTTCTGCTGAGGACAGCGCACGTGGGCTGAGCGGTGGTGGTCGTGCATCGCAAGGGATGGTCCCAGCAGCTGCTGGAGCGTTGTCCCTGTAACACCAGGATCTTGGCCCAGGTGAAGCTCCCAATGGAGGACAAAGACCTGCAGGGATGTCTGGGGCCTCTCACTGGGGCTATGGTGGAACGGTGGGCTCACAGCCCACAGGAGGTGTGCGTTGGTGGGGAGACATTCTTCTAGCCAAGAAAGGAGCTGTGGGAGCAGATCTGCAGTGTGGCAGAGATGATAGGAAGTTGTCCAGAACTTCTCCAAGACCCTACTGAGTCTGACCATTCAGTTATACTGAAGGAGACATAGGCAGTGTCTGAGTTTGTCTGGTTGGGAAATGGAGACTTCCACAATGACAAGGCTGGAAGATTCTGACTTGAGCACCATGACATTGGGTCATGACAGACTGAAGAAATGGGCTGAGAGAGCACTGGGAGCCACTTGTGGGAGGTGATCACTCCTCTCTGCTAAGCATTGGGGAGAAACATCTGGATTCTGTGTCCAGCACTGGGCTTCCCAGTACAAAGGAGATATGACATACTGGAGTGAGTTCTGCACAGTGCCAGAAGAATTGTTAAGGAACTGGAGCATCTGTCACATGATGTGAGGCTGAGAGGTGAAACTGTTCAATCTGGAGCAAAGAACACTCAAAGAAGTCTTACCCAAATACCTGATGGGGGAGTAAAGAAGACAAAGTCAAGTTATTGTTGGTGGTGCCCAGGGAAAATAAAAGAGGTAAAGGGCACAAATCGAAATGCAGGAAATTCCACTTAAAAGTAAGGAAAAGCATTCTACTGTGAGAGTAGCTGAAGCACTGAAGCAAGTGGCCCAAAGAAGATGTGGAGTCTCTATCCTTGGGAACATGAGTGGACATGGCCCTGAGAAACCCACTGTAGCTGACCCTGCTTTGAGCAAGGAGGTTGGACCAGCGATCTCCAGAGTTGCCATACAGCCTCAGACGTGTCATGAGAAAATCTGCCAAACATTTCAGAGCTGTTGAGGATGCTGATTTACCAACATACGCTCCTGATGAGCATTCAGGACTGGTCAAAGTCCAGGAAAACAGAACAACACACTTAAGCAGCATTTTAGAAAAGAGCCTCATGGCACTTATTTATGACTCACCTCAAGGTACTGTAGGGTTGCAAGCACAATTGAAACTATGCAGAAGTTTCCTAGTTTTAAAACTAATTTCTTTTCATAAACTCTGTTTATGTAGCAATCTAAGAACTAGCCTGGTTTGCAGCAGGCTCTTTGCATGCTGTGTATGACTGCCTGCAGCACCCCTCGGTGAAGAACCTTTGAAACACAGAGACTTGTAAATGATTCTGAGGATACAGTGGCCTACTCAAGAATGTGGAAATCGCAGACTACTACCCAGAGTAGGTAACTTGATTAATTTTGACAAATAAGAGAGGGCTATCAAGCAGAATAAGAAGCACAAGGTTGGGGGATGACACTATTTTAAAACAATGAAAGACTTACTGTTGTTTTCAGCCATCAGAAGATAACAGGGAACTAAAGTTAAGACTTTTAGATTATGCCAGTCACAGCTCTTTTTTTCCCCCATTTTTGTGTTGGAAAACATCTAGAGAATCTTAAGATACAGTCATATATTTGACTATCACAGTCATCATAATTAGTTTTCAGGACAGTCTTTCCCTGCATAACCTTTAGAAGCAGTATTGTAAGATCTTTATCCCACATCTAATTGCTATCTTGAGTCTTTAGAGCATCCTGAGTTATGCTCAGACACGTATGTAAATATGGACTGAATTTTGGCTCATGCAGAAGAGAAGAATGTTTTTGCAATCCATCACATTTCTACTGTACAATAGAATATGCTTAACTTACTACAGTTCAACCAACTTATAGAAAAAAACCCAAGCATATTACTAAAGAAACTTTGCAATAAACAGAGACATGAAAGGTTCTTCATCCTGAACAGTCTCTTGCTCCATAAGGGATACCAAAATGTTTGAAGATGAACAAAAATTTTCTAGCAATGCAACTTTTAATCAGAAGATGCAGATTTACAGTGCGGGAAGGATTAATTTTATATATTTCAGGTTTTACAGACTTTCATCAAATTAATTCCTGCTGGTGTGTCCTCAATTTAAGTATCCTAGAAGCTGCAGCATCACTGGTATGAGGATCCTCAATAAAATTAACAATTTTGACATTTTTATTAGTTACTATCTGCTGAAATCAAGCAACACACCAGCTTCACTAGGCAGAGCCCTGCAAGGTCTGGGAAGCACCTTTCACAGAAAACTTGGGAATTTTATGTTTCTTTTCAGATTTTGCCTCTCAAAAAATGAAATTTCTTAAAATGCAGAAACACTGCTTTTTGAGAAACTTGAATACTGTTTGACTTTGAAGTGCACTGAACAGAGGTCCAGTCCAGAAATCATTACCAGGAAACTGCCTTTAGTTCCTATTGATGCTGGGATTTTTGCCCGACTATAAAATTCAGCATTAAGATAGAAAAATATGACATCACTAAATCCAAATTAATACATCTGTATAAGAACTGTATTAACAATTTATCTTGCATCCATGACATTTTGGGGGGAAAATGTCTATGAGATACAGCTTATCAGGTAGCTCCCAGCCCTGGGACACAAAACACAAAGGCTTAAATTATCATTGTAGGAATTGCTACTTTGTGCCTCTGTTTTCCCATCAGTAAGACAGGATAATGAGTTCTTCCTCCCTTATAAAACATTTTAAGATCTACTGGGGTTACACTGATTAAGAAACAGATATTTAGTTTTGCTATTATTTAAAATAATGAAAATTAATAAGACATTGAATTAATGTGAATTTTACCAACCTCCCCATTTGGATTTCTTTCTTATTACATCAGGCCTCTACAGAATTACTTAATAATGTCATACATAAACAGTATATTATTACTGTGATTTTTTTAATTTGGTCAAACCACAATAAATACAGGCCATCTTAAAAACCACATTGATTAAAATCTGTGCTTAAACTGCACAAAACACAGCTTGTTAAAAAGAACTGGCCAGCAAACAAACATAATACTCCTGAAAATGCAGAATTGACCACCATGAGTTACAAATATGCCAAAAACTACTCTGGCTTACTCAGGAAGCACATCTTGAAGCATTTCTGCCTACAGAGCCCTAGGAATTATATTGCCTATTGCTAACTACAATTTGCTGAGGTATAATTCTGCTTAGAGTTGCTCTAAAATTGGTATGACCAGTATCCCAGCTAGGAGCAAGCCCAGAAGCTGCTCCCTGGTTCTTCCTCCCATTTTTCCTTTGCACATCCACATTTTGACCCATAAATTTGCATCCTCAAGAAGCTGTCAGAAGGCAAAAGCACCTTTTTTAGAGTTGGTTCACATTTATTTGTATTAGGAAAGAGGGCATGGAGCAGTCTGCCTCACTGTCCTGGTTATAGTGACCAGGACTAGTTTGTCACTGTGTGGGTGTGGCTAAGACTGTGTATTCTACACCCTCTATGTAATTTCTCATGAACTGTTAACAATGGATCATTTGCAGCAGCTTCCTGGGGCACACCTGACCCCTCAGGCTACAGGGTGGGTGCTGGGGAACTTCTGTGAGATAAGAAAGGTTTCCTGTCTTCACACCAATGACTCGGGTGTGGTAAAGCCCCTCTGGAGAGCTGTTAGCACCTCCACACCCAGCCTGAGGGGTCATGTCTGCTAATGGGCCATCAGGGTTTCCAAAAATACGCCATGACTCACCCTACACAGTAACTCACCCATTGTGAAACCCCCCACCCTGGGGGAGGTACTGGGCACTCCCACCTGAACCTAAGCATATATATACTGGGGGTTTTGGGACTGAACTCACTCCCTCGCTGGATCCAGAGGAGGACCAGAGCCTCAGCAGGACTGCGACTACCACTCTTGACCAGACCGGGACCATCATCCTCAGGAACAGGTTTTTCCTTTTTCCTTTTACTGTGTACTCAAGGGGGCTGGGTGGTGCTCAGCACAGGGGCTGGAGAGCTCCATTCTGTTTGTGCCCCAGAGTGCTGGGTTACACACCTGTTTCTGTGGGTCAAACGGGCTTTTTCCTCTGTACTCTTGTACTTATTGTGATCTTTTAATAAATTGTAGTTCTGACTTGCAGTCTTTTGTGAGTTGAGTTCATTTCTCCTGCTGGTTTACATTTAAACCAGCACACTCACCCAAATTTAGCGTCAGTTTTCCAAGTGAATCCCATCCTTGTATAATTTTCTTTATCACAATTCCAGCTGTCCCCCGTCCCCACTTTTTTTTTTCCCAACTATTGCTGCACACCTCTGCTCAGAGCTCTGTGTGACAACTTTTATGTCTCTTTTCTCAGGGAGACCTTGAAAATTCTGGGCCCATCAGCCTATCAGAAGCTTAGCCTATTTTTACTAATGTGCATTACCTGATGGTGTCCAATTATACTTTCATAGTCCCTTATGAGGGTTCTTATCAAAAAGTCTTTTGAAAATCCAAGTATGCTGTTTCCACCAGGTCCCCTGCATTAACGCTGAAAAGAGCTCTAACAAGGCAAAGAAGCACAATTTTTTCTTAGAGAAGCACTGCTGCTTTGATCCTGAGAAGCTATACTTATCCAAGCATTGTGCTATTCTATCCCTAATTGAACCCTGAATCGGGTTCCCTGCTATCATAATAAAGTTTACTGATCTGTAAATCCTCAGATGGCCCAGAGTCTCATTTTGAAGATAAGCATCATGCTAATGAGTTTTAAGTTTTCAGGCTTCCTTGCTGTAAAGACTGTAATGTATCTTTGTCAATGTTGCTCCTCTTTAATGCTTTGTTTGTTTTTAAATCCTTGGATGAGTATCAGTCAGTCCTTGTGATTTACTGCTCCTGGGTTTCACAAGTTGTACCAGAGCTTCAGTCTATTAAAGGCCACATGTGATTTTAAATAAAAAGTGCCCTTTAAACAAGATTTTTCCTATGTTCCACCATAAAGACTGATGCACAAGTGTACTTTAATTCCTCTGCTTACTCCTATTATAGCTGATAGAAAGGGGAAAAAATAGGAGTAGAACTTTATTTAAAAATATTTTTTTCAATGTACTGCTGTCCTAGGATATTACAAAACTCACTATGAGAGTTTGCTTAGCAGGACTGAAGCCAGCAATATAAATCCACCCAGGCAATTTTCAACACTTTAATCCACGAGGGAAAAAAACCCTCAGTTTGTCTGAATTCCCTCTGCAAGTGCTCCCCTCCTCTCCTCCTCTGAGTGTAAGGAAAGCTCAAGGCAAGTCCTAATTTAGGTGCATCAACTGCGTTCTTTAAAAAAAGAGGAGTATGGAAGAAAAAGAACAGCCATCCAGAGCTTAATTTGAGTCCCTCAGTCAGCATCTGCTCCAGAGAACATCTTTGTCTCCTCTAAGATCCCACTGCTTTCCACCCACTGTGGACCTGCCCAATGCACCAGCTATATCAGCTCCCTAAAGGACACATTCCTGTATATTTGGGAAAACAGTGCTCTGTTCCAATATTTGAGATAGAGTCTCCCCAGGTTTCCCAAGGTTGAGGATTTTTTTGCTCGAAGACTCTTATAATGCTGTTCATTTGTTATTACTTTTAAGCACAGCTTGGTTTGAATATAATGTTATTCACAGGGAGATTGCACAATTAGACAAGAAAATATGAGGTGAAATAATGACACCACTTTTGGACATTAAGTGGAAGAATGACATGCTCTTTTGTTCACAAATAAAAATAAAAATTTTGGTTATTTTTTCTTTGAAAACCTCTGGACATTCATACCTACGAGGGAGGATGAAGGAAAAATAAGGAGAAGGAAAGAACTGACTGGAGCTGGTAACCAGGCTGGTACTGTTTCCTCTCTTAGGGAATATTTACTGAAATTTGACCAAGGAGTTTAAGACTTTGAGAAGTTATAATTTTCACATGGTCAGGAAGGAGCTTGCTTTAAATTTTAATATAATTGCTAAGAAGTTTTGGATGTAGTCAGTCTTCAGCCTAAGGATAAAGCCTGCTGAACCCAGATACTGAGTATAGCAGCTGGCTGTATTCTGGTCCCCTTCTGTATCTGTGCAGTGGTAGAAACTGTGATCTGTCGTGCCAACACCTCCCAACATCTGCAAATGGAGTGCACTGAATGCAAGAGGATGGACTCATAGTTTCAGCATTGGACTGTTGCCCTGAGAAACCAGATCAGCAGGTGACCCAGCCACAGTTCTCTGGTCGACCACTAAGCAAACTGCACACACCAGACATTTCAGAGCCTCTAATGGTCTATTCTTCATTTTCTGGCTGGGTAAGCTTGCAGTGCTGGGGCAATGATCTGTGTACGTGCCACATCAGCTGAAATCAGCAATAACTCTGATCAGAGCACATTAATTAGAGATGCTCAAAATGTTTTGGCATGATCACTCTTTATTCAAGTCAAAATATTGCATAGGTGGCTTTAATGACCTGTATTTTGAAGAAAATAGAACCTGTTGGTAAGGGCACAAGCACAGCACAGTGGCAGGAGGGTCAAGTCCCCACTCTGCCAGATTCAAGGCAATCATACACACATGAAAAGCTTTGCTTTTTTAGCAGTTGGGCTGGGACATCAGCCTGAGGCTATGCTGACACTGGCACAGGATGCAGTGTGATGGGGATGAATCTGTACAGCAGAACAGCTAGAGCTGAGGGACAAGGCTCAAATTAAAGGTGTTTCCAGGGTTAATGGCAGTCTAGTTTGCGGGACTGAATGTCTCTCAGCAGGTTGGAAAGCATCAGGTGTCCTCCAAAAGACATCCTTTAGCTAAGTTTCACCCAAAAATAATTCATTCAATGAGGATGATAAAGAGCAATTTCAATTTATCTCTGACCAAAATTAAAACATTGATGTAGATGTACCTGGAGTCTCCAACATACCAAGCTTGTGATCTGACCAGTAAGTACTTTTACTGCTCCAATTTTGCAGCCAAATTTAGATTTTCAATTCAGTGTAGATCAGAAATGAATTAAAAATGTCAAAAGGCTCTCTGCAGCAGAGCTGTTGGCATGTGAGCAGCTCTCCTCACTACAACCTGCTGTTGCACACCATGAAGAAAAAACACTGTTCTCCCTCTCAAGCTGACATGGAGAATCACTAAAGTGTTTGGTGTTAAAGTCTCTCATTTGATCTCTCATTTGAGATGAGAATTATAGTATGTCCTAACCTCACCAAAGTGTGACAAAAACTAATGAAGTTCTATAAAGTATTCACATACTATAGAGCTGAGAGGGAAAAAAGAAAGTTTGACAAAACTATTGTAATGATATCCAGTATTGAATAATATCGCTTAATGGATAGTGAAGGAAAGACAAAGTTTTGTATGCTTGTCTAGTTGTCCATTAAGTAAGCATTGTTTCTTCTGCATGGAGACAGACTAGGACCTATAGAAGAACAGTGCATCAAAATAGGCTTTATACAGGTATAATCTGTATATAATACATAATTTTATGGGAAATGATATATCTGTTACATGCACATAGTGACCAAAGCTAAGAGAACTTTTTAATTATCGTAAAATACTTATATTAGCAACCTTCAAGAAGGTATTGGAGCTTTTACATGTAAGGTATTTCTCTCTCTCTGTTTGTCTAAATATCTCTTTACTAATATCACAACAATGGTGTGACATTGCTCCTGAGGTTTGCTTACCTGTGAATTAATAAAAGATTCAAGCATAAGATAGAAAATATTAATCTCTCCATGTGTAAATAGTTACTTTTGTGCACCCATTTGAAGGGCTGGATTTGGCACTGCTGAGGAGATGCCTCTATGTTCATGTACTTTAGGGCTCAGCATGACAGTGCTGCTTCAGCTCCAGGAAAGCTGTCATCCTACTGCTGCGACCGGCAGCAGCACTGCAGGTCATGCTCACAGAAACAGCCTGTCAATACCCCGAGCTAATTCCTCAGCAGGATGTCAGTGAGAAAATAGGATTCTCGGACTGGTCTCTGGACTCTGAAAAGAAATTCTGAAAGTACAATACAACTCTATTCAGACTGATTTTTTTCCTGGGGCCAGGTTTCTATAGAGGCCATCAAACCAACAAACCAGCCATTCTGTGTGTGGCTGCACTCAAGCCCCAGGATACCCATCAGAAAATGCAGAACCTGACTGCAGCTTCCAAAGGCTTTTGTGGCTATCTCGCTCCCTCCAACCCCTAACGTGTTGGGATGTGCTGATTCAGCAGTAAGGCTGGTTCTGTGGAAATTACAATAATGGAGGCTTGTTCAAATCCAGAAAATGAAATCTTGGGAGGCTCCACCAGGGAAGAGTTGCTTAAGTTAGCAAACAAAATGTAAGAAGAAGGCAATGAACATATTTAAGCATGAAATCAGAAAACTGTAATTCGAATAGGAGTGAGCTTGAGGAGTCACAGAAGCTAAATACCTAACCAGAACCCACAGGTCCTAACAACCTTCTGAGAGGCAGCAGGTGCAGGGTGCCCTCACAGCAGAGCAGCAGACCAAAGGGGCCATCCCACCTGTGTTCCCAGCCTTGTTTCACTGTGAGTGCTGTGGATTGCTTTCACAGCCATTAACAGGAGGTAACACACCCTCCAGCCCTTCAAGGGTTTTGCTCACTCAGGATGTTATGTGCTTTGACAGTTTCTCAGAGGGAAGAGTATTCTAAAACTATCAAATGCTGCCAAAAATACAGTATGTGTCTCTTTTCACAAACTCTCAGGTTAAATCAAGCCTCAAGTAACAGCTATTCAAGTGTCCTCTAAATGTGAATGGGATTGAGGATTTTAGTTTTATCGCTACAGAGCACTAGGCATTTTATTAAACATTGGCCAGGCTGTCTGCAATGCAAAACTCTCCCCAGCAGGAATGCAACACAAAAACTCTTGTGTCTACTGCTACCTTTATGAGAATCTGAATAAACCATGGAGAATCTATTGAAGGAACTAAAATATTTGTGCCCCCCACATGCTGCCTGGGAAAAAAAGCCCACTTTTTCCTGACATGCAGTATATATTATATATAGATATATTCCCTGAAATGCAAGGCTGGAGAAAATATCATGGGTACACAGCCATGAAGACAAATCTATCCAAAACTGGGTAGATACCCTGTGATTACCCAAATTCTAGCCTAATCGAGTCTGAAGTCTGGATCAGTTAAAAAATACACACGGCTCTTTGGTTTTGATAAAATACGGCAAAGTTATTGATTCTATTCCTTACTTGAAGAATTGGCTAGCAGCCCTCAAACCTCGTGATGGTGCATTGATTTAATGCTCTGTGTGGTTGAAAAAATGTGAGATGCAATAGATAAACAATTCTGTCTCCTGTCATTAGCACTGGTATCTTGGGAACAAGGACAAATGCTCTAAATGCTGCAGAAGCAGGCAGAAATAGTGACAGAAGCTTCTAGCTAGACAGTAATGTTAATAACAGCTACTTGAGACACTAGGCTACCCTCAAAATGGTGCTGCCACATCTTCATTGCTGCCTAGCCAGCTATATTGGGTATATCTGTCTTTACTGTAGTCACACATTTTGTTACAATACTTTTGGGAGTCTCTAAGTCAAGCGTTGAGGTCCTTTGTTTAAAATGTGAAATCTGCTGCTTGAAGTACAAATGACACCTTAGAAAGAGAAGGCCCAGTGGCTTCAGTCCCGCTGACTGCATGAGACTGCCAAGAGCCACCTGGGCCAGAGCTGGCATGTCTCTTTGAAATTGCTCACTTGGTTTTGTTACAACAGAAAACAAAACTCCAGCATTTCCTTGGACAACTTATGTTGCTTTTTATGCAGCTAAACAGCACTTCACAACAAGATTTCCATCAAAACACCAAAAAGGCTGTGATGTACCATCAATATTATTGACTGTTTCCTGGTTTCTGACCTATTCCCAGGGTCCATGGAAGGGATGAAGACCCTGGTGGGCAAGCACTGCCATAAAAAGCATGTCCTTTGTAAGTATTGTCAAAAGCAACTGGTCAGAAGGCAATAAAGATTTTCCCATGCTTGTTTTCTTGCCATCCTGTTGCAGATAATCCAAAGCCCAGAAGACTCATGGCCATCACAAATTTCTGGAGGCATATGTGAAGGCTGTGGGGCTCCTGCAGGCTGGGAGACTTATTTCAGGCCTTGATGCAGGAATACGTGTCAGTGCCAAATCAAAATTGGCCAGACATTGCCTTGGGTACCAGTTTCTGTTTTGGACCAGGGACTAACTCTGGGATCTTTCACTTTCATAAGTGTCCCACACTCCCATACGACTATGGGACTGGGTCTCAATCTGGCCTGTTGAGCATGTGTTATATGCATTCCCACTAGATACAGGAGGAAAAGGTTCAAGCCCTTGGCATGTATTTAATACTAAGTGAAATCTCAGCAAAGACTGTGTTTTATCCTTGCAGCTGCCTCAAGGTTAGGACATGCCTGCCATATGGTGGACTGAAGACCCATCCAAGTATTTTGAGTACCATTTAACTGCATTTAACCAGCAACCAAAAGGCAACAGCAAGAGGCCTTCTTTTGAAACAAAATACTCTGAAATCTCAAATTATTTCCTACCCAGACTGAGGTGTAAGACTGCAGAGCTAGAAATTGAACTTTTATCTATATTCAGTTATCTGGCACTAAACAAACCTGAGCAGCTGGGTTTTCTCTCAAGGTGACTGTGCAGAGGGATCCCGACCAAGCTGTAACAGTATTCACAGACACAGAAGTTAGTGATGTGTCAGCCATTAATACTGCTTAAACCTCAGATTTACACAAGGATTTTCTTCTCTGTGCTTCAGAAGAATTCACTGGATTCTTCTTGTGTAACTGATTACAATAGGAGTTGCTGACAGCTCTATCAGACAGATAAGGGCACTCGAAACTTTTCTGCACTAAGTAAAAAATACCCTAAGATGCGTGCTGCCCAACTCCACAGAGGGCAAGATTTTATTTTTGAAAGGACTGCAGAGTGCCCATCACCTCCCAAGGGGTAGTCATGAAGCCTCATAAAAGATGCAGCTCCTTGTGAAATTTTAGGGGCAACATTAACTGCTAACAGAAGTCATTCCAAATTCCAGAGAGTGCCAGCTGCCAGAACATTTCACTTCACCTTTAAAAAAACAGCTGCAGTGTCACTCTGTAGAAAGAAAAAAACTACATCCATGAGCAAACTTGTTCAGACCCAGTTTGGCATCATGTCTGTGTGGCTGTAAAGCACAGATCATCTGGAGCAGCAATTAAAGTTGGAGGAGGAGGAAGAGGTCAGTGGACCAGTCAATAATCAGAGCACCTTTCCCCACAACTGGCACACAACCCTTCTGCAGCTTGTTGCTTAATTAAGGTTTAGAGTTTTGTGCAGTGCACTTCTGCCATCTAGAGGCTTTCCTGCCCTGCTGAAAATCTCTTCAAGGAGGGATTTTTTTTTCCCCTTCTGTATCCCAAATATTTCTAATCAGGTTTCAAACCTCTGATAAAAGGATGGCAAGGCTAAGATTTATATCATGTATGACTAAACTAGAATTAAGAATAGGTTGGAAATATGAAAGAGGCTTCTTTTGAATCACAGCTTTGGCAGACTGCAGATTTCATCACAATCCCTCTGAAATAAACCACTTTGAAGCAAAGGGGATAATATAGGAGACCTAAATCAAAAATTCTAGAAACCCCAGTGCAAGACACCTGTATTTTTAATGGTCTCTGAGTCTGGAAAATAAAAAATAGTTGTTATCACACACAAAATAGTTATAAATAATTGCAGTTGTAATGAATGCTGATCCTGTAATAATTCAAGCCTTTTACAAACTGCATTGCTGAGACACTGCAGTTAAACATCCCTAAGCACATAAACGTAAGAGGATTTACATAACAAATCTCTCCAGCCACCACATCATGCAATAACCCACCCCACATGGTTAACTCTGACCCCCAAGACATACTTAGAACATCTTTCAACATCCCCAGCTGCTGATGCAAGTGGGAAGACAGTCTCATCAGCTCAGCTACATACTATCCTGTAAGCTTTGAGCATCTCTGCTATGTTCACATTTCCTGTTTAAAAGCCAGTGTCTGTTCCTCCTCCTCCCTGCTTAAGGAACTACTCATTGCTCCATTAAGAGAGAATACACAGGAGAAAACTGAATGGGAGAGGTAAGCGTGGCAGGGTGAAAGCCCCAAGGTGGGATGCAAATCAGGGTTTGGGATACATGTTTGTACTGAGATGTGAGAGCTGCCTCAAGGTTGCCTATAACACCACTCTGCACTGCTTTAATGGCAAATAGGAAAGCTGAGCTCCAGAGACAGCTAAAGGCTGTCCTGGATGGTGTTTGTGAGCCAAGTACATCTGGCAGCATGCTGTAAAGCACACACAGAGAGCTTGTGTTCAAGCTATGCACCAGGTAGTCTGAAGGCAAGTGGACCATGAGCCAGTATGCTCCTAGTTGCTCTTGTACATCCATCAAATCCATCCACCCACCAAATGCAATGCAGTATACTCACTCAAATGTAAAATAAACCCCCAAAATTCATGTTCACCTGAAAGTTCACCTGGAAAATCTGGATCTGCCTGCAACCCTGTGTCTGAAAAGCTGCTGCTCCTCCTGAAGCCCTGCTTGAACCTTGAAGCTGGTGTGAAGCAAGGTCCAAGTGCCCTCAGCAACCACAGCCAAGAGCCATGTTTGACAAATACTTAATGTACAACAGGATCAGCCTACAAACAATGTAGGTCTGTGGATTTTATTTTTTTCAATAGAATGAGTGTCAAAGTTGGTCTGAATTTTCACTGTAGTATTGGTTTATATGTAACAGCATGGTGTAGAGAAGGCTTGGGAAGTGATGTCAATCCACTGTGCACCTTCCTAGGGGCATGATCTGAGCACTGAAGAACAAAGCCCCTCAGTGCCTGCACTATAAAAGTGAGCTCTGTTCTGCTTTTGAAAGAAGAGAAGTCCAGATCCACTCTCATGATTAATTTCTCTATCCTGGACACCAACATGCCTCCTCACAAGGCTCTGAAGGGGCAGATTTCAGTAACAGCCCTGTGTTACAGATTCCTGCTGGCTTGTTCTGCATTCCACACTGCTATGGATATGTCACGTTCAATAAATTTTCAATCACTGTACAGGATTTGTACACCTCAATACTGAACATTGGCTTTAATTTTGAAGGCTACATATGTCCTAAATAATCCCTTGCTATTCAGGACCTGTTGATCTAGGTGAAGTCTTTGGTGACCTGAAGGAGTACTCTGAACCTGTTACCTATTTCTGCTGCCCAATAAAACAAATACAGCCATTAGGCATACGCAGTGCCCTAATGCTGGAAAGAGCTCAGAAGAAAATATGGGAGACAGAGGAGGAGCACAGAGGTGTCAGAGTCTGAATGACTGGGGCACTCCTGGTCCTCTGCTTTCATTGTCTGCCAGTCCCAAGCCAGCTCAGGTTCATGAAGAAGCACAAGTGCCAAAGAAAGACCTTGTTGGTTTTTGTGTGACAGGGGAGGCAAGGAAACACTTACCAGCACAAAGTGCATCTGCCCCAGCAGGCACAAGGAACGGGGTCTCAGAAATTTGTCTCTGTTGAAGACATTGGGACTGCTCCAGTGAGTGCTTAAGCTCATCTACTTCATCAGCCTTTCAAGGATTTGCTGTGCTCTGAGGCTGCCTCCCAGTGCTCAGGTGTGACCCCACGGAATGCTTTAAAGTGTTAGGAAAAATTAACTTGCATCTTGACCCATTAAGCACTTCAGCTCTTCTGCCAAGCAGGAATCCCACTATTGGCGTCCCAGGAATAAAGGCCATAAACAAGCAGTAGAAACATCCTGCAGAGTAACCTTTTTGTTCAGTGCACACAAAGTGGCTAACACAGTGGGATAGCAGCAACACAAATCATCATTATTATCATCCTGAAAGACAGAGGGAAAAATACCTAAAGGAACAAAATTGAAAAGGGAAGCATACTATCCAGGTCATCTTTTAAACTAGAGGCTGCACTCAAGTGTGTTGTGATTTAACTGAAGGAACTTTCTATCCTCAGTGTGTTATAAAATACACAGTAAGATGTGACTAAATAGATATAACCCAAATAAAAACTTCTCCAGGGAAGCAGGAGAAAGGCACTCTGCTAAAAACAACAGCTGAATACAATGCATAAAATTTCAAGACCTGTATTCTGCTTTTTAAGCATTAATAAATGGAATTAAGCTATTGTCACTGGTATTTATTTGAAATTATTAAATTCATGAAAGTGATTGATTGGTGCCAATGAAATAATTAAATATGGTAATATTAAAAATACCGAGTTTTAAAAATACCAAAATCTAAGTCTATTAACTCCATTTGGTTACATATATAAAATTTGTGCCTGTTCATCTGTGCAAGCAGCAATGTCAAAACCCTGCTGCAATGTCCTTCCTTGTCTGAAATCAGTCCGGTTTTAATTGCTCTCCCAGTCCTGTTGAAACATCATGGTCCTAATCAGTTTCTTAGCATGGATAGCCCTTCCCTGTCTTTCTCCAGTTTTTCTCCATAATATACTATTTTACATGTGTGAAGCAAAAATTCTACCATGCATGGCCATGCCCTATTCACTATCACAATGGTAGCTTAAGTCAGGCAGCTTGAGATAGCTATACCTTCATCCTACAACCTTCCTGACATTGTCTTGGCACCTACAGATGTCCCATCTGAGGTCTCACCTAAGATAAATTAGATGCCAGGTGCCCACCAAAGCCACTCTATCACTCTCCTCCTCAGCTGGACAGGAAAGAGAAATTACACGTAAAGGCTTGTGGGTCCAGGTAAGGATGGGGTTTCCCACAAGGTCACAAGTCCTGTCAGGAACCTGCTCTGGTATGGGCTTCCCATGGGCTCATAGCCTCCTTTCAGTATCCTTCTGCTCCAGTGTGGGGTTCCTCCAGGGGCTGCAGGGGGCTATCTGCTGCAGCATGGACCTTCATGGGCTCACAGCCTGCCTGAACATGGTCTTCACACAGACTGCAAGGGCATCTCTGTTCTGCCACCTGGAGCACCTCTTCCCTCTCCTTCCTCCCTGGCACTGGTGTCTGCAGAGCAGTTTCTCTCATATATTCTCACTCCTCTCTCCACTGTTGCTTTTTCCCTTTCTTGAATACATTATCCCAGAGGCGCTATCACTGTCACTGGTGGGTTCAGCCTTGGCCAAGGGTGAGTCCACCTTGGAGCCAGCTGCTATTGGATCTGTTGGACATGGGGGAAGAGTTTAGCACCAGTAGTCACCACCTGCTGCCAAAACCTTGTCACACAAACCCAACATGGTATCTTTGTGTTTCATGCCAGGTTCTCCTCGTAACAGTGTTGTGGGTATAGCGAGGACCTGAGCAAGCAGGGGCTGTTGGTCTCTGGGGTAAAGCACTGCCAGCCCAGGAGGTAGAACAAAGCTTGTATCAAACAGAATGGTGTAGAGAAAGGTGAGTTCTGTTAGGTACCACTTCTGCTTTTTCACATTCCTCATCTCAGACCCAGTTTTTCCTCTTGTGTTTGAAATTGCAGGTCCAGGGAAAAGGCCAAGAGCATCATGCTCCATGTGGCCGGTGCCATGGGTTGATCCATATTCAGCAGCCAAAGCAGATATTAGGATTTAAATGAACTCTGTGCTTAGGAACAAATTACACCAGAAAATATATTAGGGGTCTTGCTCTTACATTTGATGAACTGTATGTCTATTGATTTAAAAATATATTTTTCTTTCTTATTGTCACTTAAGTATATGGGATAGTAACTGATTCATGAAGCAGTACGTATTGTTTCTTTTAACTCTGATGATAATTACTTTTATTTAATGAATAAGGTCCAGGTTCAATAAAAGACCCATCTGGCTTCATATAATAAATTGATTTTATGTGGCTGCTGTGAAGCGGAAGCTAGAGAGAAATTTTATTGAATCTAGGCCCAAACACGATATATCACAACTCTCATTTTCATCTTATTTCATCTATTAATAAAACTCCATTTAATATCCTTGGATATTTTTCAAAAGGTTTGTCCTTTATCCTCTTTGTCATAATTAGCACAGAGGGTAATTAGTTTTTACATAGGCGTTTTCCTTCATCTAGATAAAAGTCATCTAAATTATTTTCATTTGCTTATGGAAATGAGAACACCACGTTTTTATTTCTCCTTCAATTGCTCCCTGGCGATTACCTTAATTGGAATTACTATTTCTATACTGCTGTTGTGGAGTTTAACTCTTCAGGAACTGCCATGGTGGACAACGAGCCCAGAGCTCTTGGGTGATGGCAAATTAACTGGGTCTGCATGGACCTAAAGTCTCCTCCTGCCATGTCAAATTCCCATGGCAAGAGTTGGAAGGTCACAGAACCCCTGTGACTCTGCTTAGACTCTTGGGGTAGCCACTGGGGAGAGAGCACAGCCCTGCATGCCTGTGCTCTGCCTCGGGGGAGGTGACTGGGGTCACTTCCACGCTGTGGTGCCCAAGCTGGCATCCCACCACTGGGTTGTTCTCCTGACTCCAGCATGGGAAATCTCGAGCCCTGAGCAACAGCCATTGCTCTGCCTGCCTCAAATCCATTGCCATAGTAACTGAAGGCTTTGGGATGCCCCAACTCACAGCACTGCATCTGTAAACACCAGCAAGAGGAGAAGGTGAGGTGAGGCAGCAAAGGCTTTGCCAGGCTCACCTCCACCCCAAGGCTTCTGTCTGCATTCAAGGGACTTCCAAAGCAACTGTCTGCATTGCTGCTAAAACACTCTCTATTTCTTTGTTTCCTCAGGAAGGTTGTTGTAAAAATGAAAAAACCCACAAACATATATACCCGCAATTCATAGATTTTTATATAGTTTTACTTGCAACACAGTGTCATACAGAACTCTTTATTTGCATCTAATAAATATATTTTCTAAAATGTCTTTTATTTGAGACAATATTTGCCTGGAAGTATAAAGTAAAGTAAATTAATATTTAATTATAAATTGCACAATAAAATTATTTTAAGGTATTATTTATTTAGTGAAAAGAATATTTAAATTTTTATTCCACTGAATCAAACGGGCTAAAAGGAATTCAGACCCCAAATTTATTCCTCTCTGCTTCTTTCAGTATGAAATGAAATGAAATGTTTTTTAATCAAAAATTATGTTAAAAAGTTTCAGATTTCATAAATGTTTTTCTTTTATTATGACTATTTTTAATTCACTACTAATCTTTCAGGGACACCAACTCCTTAGACTGTTGTTAGTACGATTTTGCTGCTATATTTGGTTAATCTTCACAGCATTCTGCAAATTGTGATACAGACTGTTCAAGAGAGCAAGGTGTGTGGAAAACAGGGAAGATAAAATTGAAAAATATTGAATATGGCTAGATTTAATATCTATTTAATACCTATTTGACATATTTATGTCATAAGCACAGTAGTATCTTTTCTTCAATATTAAGGTCATTAGAAATTGACATCTTGACCCTTCTCACATGAGGAAAAACACTTTCAAAGTTAACGTAGTAAAAATGGGAGTGCAGGAAAAAGAAGACCCCCCAAAATAAGCACAGAATTAAAAACCTAGGCAAGCATATTTATTCAGCTCCGGTGTGTACCCAAGGGCATATCTCAGAAAGGAAAAGATTCTCCTGGTGATGGTCACTATTAACCCTGCAGTATGGGGCAAAACTAGCTGTGATGCATTTGCAACCATATGTCGATGTCCAACAAACAGAAACCAAGTTATAAATGATTGATCCTACAAACTTTGTTGCTGACGAAGCAGAAAAGACCCATATTAGATATCAGATGTAACACTGTAGGTGAAAAAACTCAATAAGGAAACCCAAGAGATACAGCAATGTGGAATATGGGATAACAGCTCTGAGTCACCCCTCAGAGCCAGACTTCACTTTGGAGACTTGTCTGCTCATAATTTAAAATAAACAAAACCAAACAAACCTCCGAACCTTACACTGGGTATCAAATATTTAAGCTGTGTAATTGCCAGAATATCCTATTCTGGATTCCTGCACACTGCTTCAGGGATCAATTAGAAGCACAACATCTTCCTTCCAGTCCTGCAAGTTTCATCCTCTCAGCCACATGGACTTAGGGGTTGCCAGCTGCCAAATGCACAAAGCCAAATACTGAATGAGATACCTATGGCAAGAAGAAGGCAAGAAGGGGAGGAAGGTGAAGGAAACCTGTTTGCTACAATTATACATATAAGTAAATCATTTTAATGTTCATCTTCAGAACTTGAATGACTGGGAATATTCCTGATGATGCCGCAGTGCAGTAAGAACCAAGGAGGGCAGACACACAGGGTGCTTCATTCCCTGTAACCTTGGGTAAGAATGGACGCCCTTGGAGTGATGGTGTGTAAGGAAGAGATAAACTGAAAACAGCCCCTGCCCTGTGATTGAGACCTTTTTTTTTCCAACCCATCTCTGGTTTTGCCACAGGCATTAAAATGGAGAAGCAGAGATTGCAGACTACTGGAGAAGAGATGGCAGTTGATAACTAAGCAGGTAGTCTCCCTTGTACTGTGGTCCTTGGGCAAGGCATACGACAATGTTTTATTAAAGAGATCCCACAGAAAACAGTTTAAAAATAAGAGATAATGAAAGACCAGCAGCTATAGCAGGATTTTCAATGGAAAGGAGGGATTAATTCTGGAGGTGCACCATGGGCTTGGCACTTTAGAAGGAGGCTAACCTGGGGAAGTGGAAAGTCCTGGAGGTTGAAGGAAGAAGCAGATCTGAGATGGCATCATTAGTGTCAGGGATGAGAAATTCATACAGGAGCAATTGTTGGGAGGGGGTCTGAAGTAGTTATTGTTTGGAGGGCAGCTGGGTTGGACATCCTTGAGAGTTCCTATCTGAGATGTCCCAGAGACTTGCATATAAAGCTTCTAACTTGTTGTCTAATGGTTTCTGTCATAAAAATAATGTCATTAAAGCACAAATAAGAGTTCTCACTGCCTAACTGTAGGTGCTGATGGCAACTGGAGGACTGGTTTGCAGTGTTCTCATGTAGCTAATGGAAATGGGCTTCTTCCAAGGGTTTCAGCAAAAGCCCACCACAGACAGTCTGATTTGTCTCTTCAAGTGCCTCTCTCACTACAGAGGGAAGCTGGATGAGTAGCACAGAGTAACTACCTATCTTTTACATAGGTAAGACAAAGCAGACTTAAGCAAAGAACTTAGGATGAGTTGATTGTTAAGAACATTCCACATGATAATTATGCCTTCTTTGCCTCTGTCTTCAACAGTGATGATAGACCCTGGGACCCCCAGAGCCCAGTGTTGGAAGACTATGACAGGGGAGATGCCAAATTCTCAGCTGACTGTGAACTTGCTCAAGACTTGCCGCTCCATCTGGATGTGCATAGAGGCCCCAGTGGGATTCATCCCAGGGTATTGATAAAGCTGGATGATGTCATCATGGGATCTCTCTCCATTATTTTTCAACTGTCTTGGGAGTCTGAAGACACCTCAGTTGACTGAAAGCTGGCAGATGTTGTCCTAATTTTCAAGAAGGGTAAGAAGGAAGACCCTGGAAACTTCAGGCCTGTCAGTCTCACTTCAGTGCCTGGTATAATTATGGAGAAGATTATTTTGGGAATTATTGAAAAACACTTGAGACACAATGCAGTCATTGATCATAGCCAGCAAGGAGGGGAAAGCCCTGTTTGACAAACTTAATTTCCTTTTACGGCAAGGCCACCCACCTGGTTAACCAAGCAATATGGGAGATAGACCCAGCTATGAAAAGTGGAAAGAACACCCCTAGAACTGAAAACATCACTATAGAAACCCATCCAGGACCAGAGAGATGTGATATTTTTGAATTTTAGCACAACATTTGATACTGTCCCTCACAGTATTCTTCTGGATAAATTGGCCATCACACAGCTAGACATGTCCATTGTAAGCTGGTGATCAATTGGATGACAGATCAGGCTTATGGGGTTATAGTAAATGGGCTTATATCATGATGGCAGCATTCCACAGGACTCCATTTTAGGGTCAGTTCTCTTTAGGGCTAGTTCTTTCAGTAATATTTTTATAAATGACCTGACAGAGGAATCATATATACACTAAGTAAATTTGCTGGCAATGCTAAAGTAGGAGGTCTTACAGAGAGATCTGCATAGACTAGAGAGCTGGGCAATCACCAACCATATGAAATTCAACAAGAACCAGTGCCAGATTCTCTACCTGAGACGGAGTAATCATGGTTATATCTGCAAACTGGGGAATGAGAGATCTGGGGGTTTCAGTACATGGCAAGTTGAACATGAGTCAAGTGTGTCCGTGAAGCCAAAAGGGCCAAGAATATCTTGAGGTGTATCAAGCACTGCATGGCCAGCAGGTCGAGGGAGGTGATTGTCCTGCTCTGCTCTGCACTGGTTTGGCCTCATCTTGACTGTTGTGTACAGTTTTGGGTGCCACAATATATAAATATATAAAGGATATAAAGAAGTTGGAGTATGTCCAGAGGACCATGACCAAGATGGTGAAAGAATACAAGGGGAAGACTTATGAAGAGAGGCTGAGGCCACTTGTTTTGTTCATCTTGGAGAAAAGAAGGCTGAGGGGTGACCTCATTGCAGGCTACAGCTTCCTCAAGGGGAGCTACGGAGGAGCAGACGCTGCTCTTCTCTCTGATGACCAGTCATAGGACCCAAGAAAATGAAAAGAAGCTGCCAGAGGAAGTTCAGACTGGGCATTAGGACAAGGTTCACTGGGAGAGTGGTCGATCACTGGAACAGGCTCTCCAGGGAAAGTGATTGCTATACTAAACCTGTCAGAGTTCAAGGGGTATCTGAATGTTGCTTTTAAGTCATATGGTTTAGTTTTAGAAAGTCCTATGAGGAACAGGGAGTTGGACTTGATGATATTTATGGGTCTCTTCCAATTTGAGATATCCTATGATTCCATACGGGTGGAAGAGTTAGGAGACCAGCTTGCTACCTACTACACCTGCCTCGAGACAGACAATCTGCATAACCCATACTGTTCCAGATGACAGCAATGGATCATCAGTGGTCAAACATGTCATGTCTTAAACACATGGGTTACTTCATAACTTTATCTTCAGACCATTTACTTTCTGACACTTCTAAAAAATCACAAATTATTTCAATATAGGACAAAAATCTATCTTACCCAAAGCCCATCCAACATTCATTACCTTTATTTATCTTTATGAAATTCCCTTCACACAGCTGCATCTCTGCATGCTTCACAACAAAAATCACTTTCTATGTTGGGATCTAATGAATCTTCTTTAATTGCTGGCAGTAGAATGAGCAACATTGGTTTCTCCTATGAAGCCACATCCAGGTGTTGCTCATTCTTCATAGCTGCTAAAGTAAATGGCAAGCACAGCATCCACAATTATTTGGTACATCAGGTTTAAGCTGATGTTCCAGGTAATTGTCCTGTTGCAGCTAATTTGGTATTTTCTTGCTCATGACTAAAAGTCTGTTATTCCTTCAACCTCACTGTGCCACAGATGCTCTAGATAGTCAGAGAATGCTAAGACAAGGGGCACTGTGCACTTTCTGGGGCATATGTGCACAGACAAAAATAGCTGGATATGAAACCTTTAAGGCCCAGCTCCCCTCCCTGATTGTTGCTCCATACACCTAGAAAAATTGCATACACAGAGCAGAAACACAATTGATTCCTGCTATGCAGAATGAAATACTTGGGTAAATACAATGTAAAATTCATATACTGTAATGCAGGAATAGATATGAGTTACTACATAATACAATAATAATGTCCCTGGCCTTTCAAAGATGATCATGTTCCATCTTCACTCCTTTGCTAGTTCAATTATTTATCTCTCTGACTCATCATTTTAATTTCTTGCAGTCTCCCCTTCTGTCTTACTGCTTTATGCAATTCAATTTCCAGTTCTCCATGTAACTTCAGCAACTGACATTCCCACTTCTTCAGTTTTCTGCCATATAGAATATGGATTTTCTAGAAAGGTTTAAAATATTAAAAAACTTGGAATACATTTCTTGATTTCATTGCACCATGCAAGTTTTAGAAATACAGAAAGAAAATTACTAAGAAGATTTTTCACACAATTATTTCAATATTGCTGAAGTAGTCTTAGCTCCTTTTTCTTAACCTTTCCTAATATGCAGCCATATAGAAAATAAGCATTTTGATGAGCTTAATGTAAAATATTTTTCCTCTGCCAAAACATGATGTTTCAATATTTTTTCATTAAAAAATCTGAGCAGCCAATACATCTAATTAGCATTTTTATTTCCTCAAACTAGCATTTTCTGATCGAAATTATTGGCCAGTTCTAGTTATGTTTATTATTCCCCTGTTGGAGTGTTGTCAATAGCAACACTAATTTGCTCTCTTTTAGAAACTGTAAGAGGAACCTGAATACCAGGTGTTAAGCCCGGTTAACACCATAGCCCACCAGGGGAAGCTGGAAAACATGGATCTTGTGTAATTTTCCAGGCCAAATCAAACCTCTTAGAAGTTTTCTGCTGTACTTGAGACAGATCACAAAGTACAGAACAACTCTGATTTTCCTCAGCTGTTTGCTTTCTAATTGGTGTCGAGTCAACTTTGTTTAAGATAAAACCTTGACACTGGAAAGTGGGAGGCAGAGATTATACCTGGAGATTTTCCGTGGTTTGAGGCTTGTGTGCCTGTGTCTCACTCTGACTTCAAATTAGTCAGGGAAATGTTTGGCTCCGGAAAGCCTTTCATAGCCTGGGTCATGAAGAAGAGGTAGCTGCTGCTACTGAGGAGAAGAAATTAAACTCAGAGGGTTTGGACTTTTTGACAGCAATGTGATTTTCCCCCCCTACATGCTGTTTTAGTGAATTTATTTTGATTGGGCAGTTTGGCGATGTGCCCCTGGCAGCGATTCCATCCCGTCCCGCGGCGGGCAGGGCTGGCACCAGGTGGCACCACCGGCCCGCGGCTCCGCCGCCTCCGGCCCCGAGTGGCTCTGCCCTGGCCGCAAACACTCCGCGCTCTGAAAGGGGACACATAGAAGCCCCTAGATAGTAGGACTCCAATCAGATAGAAATACTCTAATGCAGATTACTATTCTATCTTTATCTCGCGGTGAGGGTGTAGGATACACAATGTAGATAACTTAAAAGGCCGTATCAGTGAATGGACCTTGATAGTTATTATTGCTGTTATTTGTCTTTGTGCTACTGTTAGAGGCTTATCCCTAGACAATAGGAAAAAGAGAGACACTAACATTTTTTTTCAGGTACATAAGAAATTCTTACAAAGCGCTGCAGGGATACACTGCCCCTTGCATTCACTGTCAATAGGACAAAAAGTAACATAGGGGATATCTAGGTTAGACTATAGAGAAAATGGTGTAACAAAGTGATTAAAGCACTGAAAATTATTGCATATGGTGACTCTGGAGACCTCACCACACTGGTTTTCAGAAACAAGCGAGACAGGTTTAGGATGAAGAGCAGCAAAAGAAGGACTAGAGGACTTGTCAGGGTCCCTTCTAGTGCCGTTTTCCACAATTAGGTGAGATAAACCTTGTACTCAAGTACTCAAACAGCATCTTGCCCAATGGTACAGGCTGCATAAAGTCTGATAAAATTTTTGACATACCGTTGGTAATTGCAGCTCTTCAGATCCAAAAGCACTAATTGAAAAGCTAACTTAGGTATATAAATACTAAGGCAAATCACCCTTTTGGATGCATCCAAAACACATGCTTGCCTGGTTGACTTGGTTTGTTTCTTCAAGCGTTTCAAGCTCTGAAACAGACTTTGTTGTAACTTAAAAATAATCATATTTCATTAACAACATAGTCTAACATTCCTATATACCACACATGCGGACCTATTTCATGTATTAACAAATCCAGAAATAGTAAGAGACTCAGGAGGTAAAAGTATCTTCATTTTAATAGATGAACATGGTGTTTCTGGATTGGACAGAAAGTCAAGATAAACTCATAGATCTTGGCATTACTTAAAAGGGGTGGTGGGAGGTGTACATCCTCTTGAAACTTGGTAGAGCATTCTAAATTGAGATTCTTGCTAGCATTTTCACACTGTTAGTGACTTCTTTGAAATAAGTCTGAATTTTCTTTCAGTGGAGAGTCTCTCTTTTAACACAGTGACCTTCCAGCATGTGTGTCTTTCCCCACAGAGAAACTTTCAGCCTTGCAATGCCTCTTCTTCTGTGTCAGCTGTTCTGTAGTACCTGCAATTGCTCCTGCACATTCCCAGGAATAAACCTCATGTTGAGCATTTCTGTTCATGACTGTCTTCTCCTTAAAAATGAATGAATAGGAATGAGACAAAATAATATCATATAAAGCTGCAAATAGCAAAATGGTGGTTAATTCAAGGCATTAGGAATGCTGGTAGTTCAAAATGCCTTCAAGATATTAACTAATCCACAGTAAAGTGCATGACACAGGTAGAGATTGATTTACAAGTTGTAAGCCCCAGGCTACCCAGATTAAAACAGTCACTCCAGGCCCCATGTGCTCCAGTTACACTGTGTGGAGGGCAGTGAATACTAGAAAGCACACTTGTATCTATCCACTTTTCATTTCTGCTGTTATTTTCGGAGTACGTCAAATTCCCCATGGCAAAGTGGAAAAATCTCTGTTCCTCTTCATCATTTCTTTCCCTACAAACATGTGTATGTGAGAAAGTACAAGGTAAAATTGTCTGCTATTGAAGATGCCAAGTCTCGTGCTGTTCAGTTTTACTGATTTTTCTCGTGTATCTCTGATTTCACCTGTGTAGCTCGGACTCAGCTACAGGTTGACTGGAAAACTGCAATAAAACAAACAAACAAAAAAACCCAAACAAAACAGCCTTTACTTTTATTATGAATAATAGATCTTTCATTAAAATTCTTCCCATCTCTCAGCTCCCTTCTGGATGGATTAACCACATCACCCATGTAGATTGCTGATATGTTGTCTCTGATGTCTGAAGCAGGAAGAAATGGAAACGAGCAGTCCCAGGGAAGCACTTGACTACAGTAAAGTAGCAGATTACAGCCATCAGAGATTTTCCCATCAGATGCAGTAACCAGCCACCTTGAAAATGGTTAATAAAAGAACTTGACAAGAAATCCACATTAGTATTTAGATTTCAGAGAAGAAAGCACATTTACATGTAGGCCTACAGCCATTTTAGTCTTAATTCTGAAGTCCCCACATTCTGGTACAGCCTTCCTCACTAACACTCTTGCATCTTTTAAGAAAACCATGTCACATTCTCACCCTTTTTAACATTAGTCATTCCAATGATCATGTAGATAAAACTGTAACAATTTCATAAACAGCACACCACTTAAGATTTTTAAATAAGTAAAAGTTACCCATATCCATAACTGAATCAGTTTGCAAGGGGATGTAACAAATTCTATTAGCCCAGATGGTGCAATTAAGGAAAAAAGAGAAGCTTGGATACAGTGTAAAAATTGAACGTTTCCCATTTTGAGCAATAAATGCATGTTTTACTTTTCAAATCCCTTTGATCTTTAAACAAATTCTGGAGAATTAAGATTGTCAAAATTGACATTACATTTCTGATTTTACTGGCAACAAACGTGTTGGTGGACCAGAATGAAATATTTTTATTAATGAAAATTTTCTTAATTTGCCATTTTAATTTTGATTATACAAGAGAGAATAAAATACTCAGTAAATCAATTCCTGTACAGCTCTACCTATCCTAATTCAACAACATCAGACAATTTATAGGCAAAACCCACTAAAACTGAAAGGAAGATGATTCTGCTTATTAAACATTAAGTTATATTTCAGTTTACCTTGAAACAGTGATGCATTGTTGCTACTTTTAAATGAAAGCAGTGAAAATTTAAGCAAAGCATCAGTAAGAAAACTGAAGCCTGGCAAGCAGATTTTCAAACCCGTTTGTTGCACAAGGGCAGAAGAGGCTGCAGAGGAGGAGGAGTAGCAACAGTAGCAATAAAGTGATAACTCACATTCTGAAACGCAAAAGGTGAATCACTTTTGTTGTCAGTCAGCAAAGTGATAAGGACAAACAAGACATTCAATAGCACCAAACTTCTCTGAAAAGTTTGAAATATCTGAAAATTGATGGAGCTCTGAGATTCAGGCTATAGGAAACTGAGGATATTAAAAACAAACAAGAATAAAAGGCGGAGGAGTTTCAGCTGACATTTTCAGAAATGCATTTAGTACAGGAAAGAGTCCCTTTGGAGTGGAAAGTAACTAACATAACCTTTTAGAAAAAGAGTCAAGGGACTTGACAGGAAAATACAGAGCAGTCGCATTCACAATCTACTTTCCTAGATCAAAAGGAAGAATAGTTAAAATAGCCAGACTTCTCTTCCTTCAAATGTATCCTTTGTTAAGACTTCTTTGAAGATCCCTCTGACATGCTGCTCATGAGAGATGCAGCCCTTAGCTAAGATGTCCTAGAGCACTTGATAACACAGCCCACCAGCAACAAATGTCTAATGTGAAGAAAGAAACATCAACAGATAAGGCAGAAAGTGGAACAATGGGGTAAGAATAACAGGTTGTCATAAACAAATCCTTTCCCTACTGAAAAGAATGCCTGCGTACCTTAGAGATCAGTGTTAGAACTGGCTTATTGCTTTGTCAACAAGAGGGGGGAAAAAAAAAAAGAAAAGAAAAGAAAAGAAAAGAAATAGTCTGTGTGTCTTGTACAATAGCAGAAGAAAATGCACATTAAGCCTGAAAAAGTATGTTAACAGTGATTTACTCTCTAGCATACCTGCCCTGGACAAGGTGTATTCTACTTTCTTCTGCCAGATAAGTTACAAATAAACCCTAGTCACATCAGACTAAACAGCACAAATGTTTGCAGACATCTCTTCAGAACTCAGCTAAGGTAGATTGTGGTTTTCTGTTTTCAGAGACAGATCTTCAGCTAATGTAAACCGGCACGGGTCTACTGATGCCAAGATGTCCACAGTTTAAACTAAGCACATAGTTAACACCTTATTTTGAAGCACAACAGCAGTACACACTGTGCATTGCTAAGGTTTGAAAGGAGATTTATTGAAGACTCAGCTGTTAAATCCAGCTCTCTGGAGCTGCAGTCTAAAGACTTTACCCACAGTCACCATAAAGGATGCTCTTAAAGCCAACAGCATTAAATCTTTGCTGCGTCCATGGAGCCTTACATGACTCAGTTCCTCTTCAGTGTTATCTCCCCCTACTCTTGCCTGTGTCCACTAATCTGTTATATATCATAGCAATTTTAACTTGCTGCTGTAGGTGATTCAGTGGAGGGACTTCATCTGCTTGTTAGTAAAAGTGCTATGTATACCTTTAGTACTATATAAATAAATAATAAGGCTAACAGGGCTGACTCTATATATAGGGACTTAGAAGTCAGACAACCTTAACATTAACATCAATCTGCCACTTTATTAGCAGCCAGTGAAGCCTGCAGATTCCTGGCCTAACATGCACATGCCAGCCAGTTTCAGTTGGCAGCTTAGCTGCAGGTGACAAGACATCTTTTCTGACTTGCATAAAAATATGTGTGTAAGCAAAGAAGAACACAAGAAAATCATATCCACTATAAAGAAAAATGTCAGGACAACAAAGATATTTAGAAACTGGGAGGGAGGTGGTGTAAAAAGTCTATGATGATTCAAAAGTGCAGAAAGATGCTGGATTCAGTGATGCTGATGGTGATAGATTGGGCATTTGGCAACATGTGTCTCTTCTCGTTCCAAACTGGATGTCGTAATTCCTGTTGCCTTTTCTTTGTCTCTTTCATCTGAAATAATCTGTCAATACAGGGAGCATGGGAATGGAAACTGAATCCCTTACCTGACCAGGACTAAAAGAGCACTGCCAGGAGCAGGAAGGGGTGGGAAATGCAAGGGGTGTGTGAGCTTTTGCCAGGTGTATCTGTTAGATAATGCAAACACATTAAACTACACAAACTGTGTCCTTTGTTCAGCACCATGTGAACTACACTCAGAGATCCTGTTTCAAACTTCAAAACTCATCAGACTAAGGTCAAAACTCTCAGAGCTGGCTTTTAGAATTACTGGATTTGAGGATTTCCAACCACTGGCATACAAAAAGCTGGTATATTTAGAGAGGACCACCTGGCACATCTTGAAAGAGATTTGATACTGGGTGTATCATCTGTGAATCAAATCACACCATCAGTGCCCTTAATATATCTTTGAGACAGATTAAACATTTTGTGAGACAAGATGGGGGAAGTGAAACGAAGACTGGACAAGATACGGGTGAGAACACTGATAAAAGCAAAATCCTCATGTCCCCACACTGAGTGAGGCATTTCCAGTCACTAGTCTGTGTCTCATCTTTGCTAGATGGTCCTTTTGAGGAACCTTTGTTGTTATGCAAATGGACTCTCCAGCATGAATCCCACGGCCTCTTTGATCAACTCTGAAAATACTAGCTTTCAGGTCAGAGTAATACAGCGTTACCTACGCATTCCTCTTCTTATGGTGCAAGAAAAGTGAAGGACCTACAATGGTTGTGAAGACCACCATAGGCAGCTCGCAGTGAAGTCACCATTCCAGTGATGAGCATCAGAGTTTAAGAGACTTGCCAGTGACACACTGTAAAGAGAGAACCCTCAGTGGACTGAACCGGAGTACTCAGGCACATATTCATCCCGCATACAGGGACTGTCAGCAATTTTGTAAAGCAAAAACACGACTGTACAAGTAGTGAAAAAAACTGTTTCACAGAAGACAAAATTGAATGTAAGTACATGGCAGAGCAGACAGTACCAGAAAACAAATAAAATTATATCAAAGAAACTGCTCCTGTATAAAAGTCCAATCTTACTCAGATATGAATCCTGTTAACTTCAGGCTGATGCAGGAGTATTCGTTTTTTCAGATGAAAGAAGGCTGCTGTAAACATTTATGTAAATAGGTTCTATTTTATCACAAGTGAACTTAAAATTATTTTACAATTTTTTCCCTTTTACTGACATTACTCTTTTACTGACGTTTTATTTTTTGACATCTTCACTCTCCTTTCTCTTGCCTGCATTCCATCCTGAGAATAGAGACTAAGTACCAAAATGCCATTTTCCTTTGGTATGACAGTCTTTCACCTTTGCAATCTTTTCAAGGACACCAAGTCTTATGTTTAAATCATTAATCCCCTTTGGAGGAGGTCTCACTTTCTGGGTGGTTTCATCAGACCCACAAAGTGATCACTTTTCAATTTATATTATTTCCACTGACACTCCCTTATCTGTCATTGTCATACGGCACAGTAGGACATTGTTGGAGGATGAGGGGGACTGTCTGTTTTGTCACATTCAGCTCTCTACTGCAATTAGAACCTGCCTATCTGCTAACTAATCACACTTTGTCAGCCTCAAAGTCACATTTTCACTTCTTCGCTTTCCATACATGCTTCAGAATAATTTCAAATCTCTGAAATGGATATGATTCCTCAAGATTAAACTCCAGACCTATGCTGACAACTCCAGTTTTGCTTCAGCAGAAATCTACCTTTTTCATTCTTCTTTGTAATCAAACATTCATATCTAAAAATAAAGAACAGCACTGCACACAAGACACTGGATTCTGGACACCTGCTTCCAATTTTTAACTGTGCCACAGCCTTCCCCAGGAGGTTTGCCACTGTCACTGGGAATGGGACTTGCCTTCCCTGACTCAGATGTTCAGTCTAAGTTGTTCTTGGCAGTCAAAGGAGAGACACTACAAGAACTCCTGGAGGCATCAGTCGCTGTAGGTGTCTTTCACTCTCCCTTGACAAGTGGGAGAGTCTGGACAAGAGGGTTGGTCTCCACACCACAGTTTTCAGATGCCTAATGTTTACAAGGAAATTCTATCCTTACCTACTCTCCACCTCAGATATCTAATATAGTAATAAAACCAAGACCACCTTCCATCAGTTATCAGCCATCTCTGTTCAGGATATACAATGTTGTCACACTCATATTCTGTGTCTGAAGAGTGCCCAGTTAGATAAAGGAGGGACCATGCACGCCTCCTATGCAGGAAAGGTTGAAGCATCACTCCAGGCAGGTTCTGTTAAACATAGGCCAAAGAGAGGAAGACACAGCCATCCTCCAAGGGCAGGTGGAGAGCTCTGCCAGCAGTTGATCACATCCATCCATCTTTCTTCTGTTAGCCAGAAGGAAGATTACTTGACAATGATTTTCAGTATCCTTTCAGTTTGGCTATATACAGTTTATATTCTACAAATCTTTCATATTTATTGAATTTTTTAGTATCATAGCATAGATTCAGCAAATACATGCAATTGATTGGCCTGCTATGCTCAACTGTCATGATCATTATTTTTGCCTTCCAACCTCATATTTTCTCATTTTTGACATTAAGATATTCAGAGACATCTGTAATTGAGCTTTTTTATTCCAATGATTATGAAAACTGAAGTTAAATATGAAATTCACAACCACACCAGTTATCTGGTTGTGAATATCCGAAATTCAGAAATGCCCATCATATACCACATTATTAAGTTACTCAAGAGCTAGTTTCTAAGAACAGGTCCAAAATGTTTTGGATTTATCCACCATATGTTAGAATTTCCCACTAGCTTTTGGTTCACCCTTTCAAACAGGTGGTAAGGAAGAAGGGCAGTCTAGTTCAGATCTTCTGACTTGCTCATGTTGCAACAATCAGGAGCCTCAGGCAGTTTGGCCTGAGCTCTTGGTTCAGTGTTGAGAATACTTAGGAATCCAGAACCAGCAAATATCACTAGAACAAAGTTTACGGCACCAGGGACAACATAACAAGGAGAGGCTGCTGAAGCAATTCACTCACTTTTCACCAGGAAGACAATCTGTTCCTGGCTTTCACGCTCATATGAAGGCTGTGTTCAAATTTAGGTCTTGCCTTATATGGTCAAATAAGGATTCTAACTGTGCTCAAGGAACATTTTGTCTGAAGCTATTTTCTACTCTTCCTTTCTCCTTTAGCTAAGGAACATTTCAGTTAGATTCATTCCGAAACTGTTCTCCCCATTATAAACACAATTAGTACACACTGGCATCTTATCATGGTACATGTATCACTGCACGGGCATTACCAGCTGTAGCACAATTCCTACAGACCAATTATCCTGCTGACATTTACTAAATAACCACCAGACAAGACAAGAGCTGCTCTCATTCTCCTCCTAGTGTGAAGACAGATGGACAAACAGTTTTGTTCAGGCAATTCTCAGAATTTTAGTCAAGCAGTTGAAATACATGAGGGGTCAGAAAGAATTATTTCCTTCATTTACATTTTTAATACAAGGATGTGCAACACAGAGATGATGGGGCAGATGTATACATTTCATAGGGATACACAGTTACATACAAACCAATACAGACAGACACATACATACACATTTAACATGCAACACAGAATATGCAATATTAGCTTATATGGTTCTTATGGTTTTATAAACACATTCTCCTAAATGTAAATAGATGTATAGGATATATTATTAGGACACGGCACATGACTCATTTTAAATTTATTTATGTTGTGTCTTCCTTCAGTTTTTCAGAAATCACTCATGTCCTGAATGACTTCCTAACATCCCTTATTCAGATGAGTCAATACTAAACCATTTTTTTTATTTTTTTACAGTACAAAACATTGCAATTTAAATAATAAAATTACTTATTATTTTTCCACCTCTTCAAAGTGTGATTTTGGCCTGAGTTTGGAATGTCAATAAACTCAAAGCTAAGCACATGCATAAGTACTTACCTGGATTACAGCCAATAAAACCAGCTGAGACCGGGGATTCATAAAAGGTAGACTTATGAATCATTATCATGGAAATGGTCACAGAATCTTTTTAAGTAGATTACATAAAGGGACTGTACACAAACAAAGAGAAGACACTAATAACTGCCCCTGTTGGATGTGACAGGAAGCTGAGATCGGGAGAAGGATTTCGCAAAGGCATCCCAGTAAGAACCTGTCTCTGTTCCCTCAGACCATATATAAAAGTAAGACTTCTACTGCTTTCCCCTGACTTTAATATGGCCCTAATAATGGACAAAGGTTCCAAGCCAGGAGATTCAGGAGCAGTCTTTCAGTATTGGGGATTACATATGTGTTTGCTCCCATCACTTAAGTCAATATTAAGGGACTGCAAAAACATTATCACATTGATGGAAACCAAGTCTGGGGCTCCGTCAAAAAACCCAAAACATGCTTCAGATGTGCAGCTGGAGTGATGCAACAGCATCACCTATTAGTCAGTATAAACAATTTTGTATATATATGATATAAAAATATCAACCATGTTCTCTAAAGCAGTGTAACAGATTAACTGTGTTTGTATGCAGAATTATTTCAGTGTTTGCAGTGCAACAGTCACTAGCAGTGTCATAAACCTGGATCCTTCTTTGCACTCAGAGATTCCACAGCCCTCCTGTTGCAACTTTACTGAATCATCTAAAAACCCAGAGTGAAGGATATGCAGATTTTTAAAATGGCGAAAATGATGGCAAATTGGATAAATTAAAACATGATCTTCCCATAAGATCTGTACTGTTCATATAAAACACAAGATACTTAAATTCTAAGGCTAAGGACTGAAGCATAGCAAAGTACTGAC
The DNA here is from genome assembly GCA_013400415.1 of Scytalopus superciliaris. Lineage (NCBI taxonomy): Eukaryota > Metazoa > Chordata > Aves > Passeriformes > Rhinocryptidae > Scytalopus > Scytalopus superciliaris. Next base: position 291,019 of record VXBX01001072.1, read on the forward strand.
TCCTAGTATATTTACTCTATAAGGATGAAAGATTGTTGGTCCCTCTGGGATTATGAGTCTGAGAAGCACTATTATTTCAGACCTGATGTTAAGGCCATTAATGATTAAATGCAGCCTTTTCTTTTACCTCAGGAGCAGCAGTTCTGTCCCTAATGCAATTTTTTTCCCATTTAGCCTGAGGATTTGATGTGATTAACATCTGAAATATATTACTTGGGTTGGTGATAATTAATTTACCTGATATATTACAGCTTTTAAACTCTATTGGTCATGGAAGGCAGAATGATAGGGTTAATTAATTCTGAAGAATTTTAACCATAAACAAAAGTATTTTAGAAATTAAATGAAAGAACATAAAATCATAGCAAGACTTTTCCCTATCATACTTTACTAGGATCCCATTAGTGGTTAGGTGTCTGGTAAGGAAGACAGTATTCTCCCACTAAACTTGTGTTAGCAGGATAATACAGGAATAATGTGCCCTCACTCTGGGTTTGAAATAGTTATCCCAGCAGAGATATGTATCTTAGAAATGGCCCTGTATTTACTGTGAGCTGGACCACATTGATCAATCCCACATTCCAAAGTCTCCCAAACTTAGACTTAAATTCTGCAGTTCATATTTTGAATCTGTATGAATCAAATATTTTTAAGTTTCTCCCTCATTAGTTTTCAGTCAGGATTGTCAGTTAATAAAATACAGGATGGCACAGATGCTCAACTCATGTAAATTTTCCTGACTCCTGACACTTGATAGCTGTCTCTTTGACGTCAGTGGAACCATGACAATTGCCATCAACCCCAATATTCATTTTTCCCTCCTGTTATCCACTTCCCCAAAGACATGAATCACTAGATGCTGCCACTGCTGTCATATAGTGCCATATAGACAAAAGATAAGTCACCTAGAAAACTTCACATTTCATGCTATCAGAGGGCATGGATTTGAAAAAGCAGTTCAACTGAAATGACAAATGATGAAACACTGAATTGACCTTTGCACTGTAGATTTTTTCCTCTTCATGCTTGAGTATAAGCTTTTAATTCTCCTCATGTCTGCATCTATTACTCAGCAGATTCAGCTGCTGAAGGACCTCTTCCACATCCTCAATACTGTATGTTTTCTCTGTCACTTCTGGCATGGATGGAAGCAGGATCCCTAAATACAATTCCATCATTAGACATTAAGAAGAAAGATGGGATGGCAGCATTGCATCTCTGGTGGGTAGATGTGCACAGGTTGGCAGAACAAAAAAGAATATTTGAAAAATGTGTTTTTAAAGGTCCAAGTGAAGGACCATCCTAAAGTGTGTGGAACACAGATTGGTCTACTACAATCTTTTTACAAGAAACAAAAAATCAACTTAATCTCAACTGAAAAAGTAGCAACAGGGCACAGATTTTAACTGCAAGTACTCCTAGACCCAGACTTTCATTCAGATTTTTCTGACTTAAAAAACATAATCCTTTCTGCATTATTTGTCTTCTTCCTATACACTAATTTGGCACCTACACTTGAGAAATAAAGACATACGGGCCTGAAGATCCTCAGCTCAAGCAATGAGAGCTAAGGATAATACCTCTAGAAATTCAAAAATAGAAAAATAAGTCTACAATAACATTACTTTCATCTTTTCTGTTTCACAGTGATGCATGGGTTTTTATTATTACTAGCCTCAGAACAATAGAGTGTACTGAGTCTTTCTTTTGTTGATAACCACATGGATGGTATTTGCTAATGCTTTCTAAAAAGGCAACTTCTAGAGCGTTAGTAGTGGTTGTTATTTAAAAGTCACACTTCTTACCCCCAAAGCTGCAATACTTGTCCCATGTGACAACAACGCCCTTATAGCATTAAAATGAAGAGTTCTCAGATGTCTAGATGAACAATAAATATTAAGCTTGGAGGTGTTTGATTGTCTTGCTTTGTTGTGGCTTCTTTGCTTGAACAATCAAACTAATTAGTCTTGTTCTCCTTTTCATGTTACTACTTTATGGTCTGTTTCACTTCAAGCTTTCTTTGATTATTATCACAAATATGATATGTGATATGTCATTCAGACAGTGCTGGCCAGAAATTTTCCATCAAAAAATTTCATTTAATGAAAAACTTCTATTCAGTTAAATGAAAACATCTGTAGCTATTCCTCATATAATGTATTAAAACACAAGCACTTTCAAAAAGAAACCTCCCTCTTGCACATTTCAGAAGTAAAAAAAATAATTGAAAAATAGAAAAAAATAATTTAAATCATTTTACTGAAGTCACTGGAGATCAGGTGGAAGAAACTGGGAAGGAGAATATGTTTTTTTAACATATTCTTTTTCCTATTACCACACAGGCAGTTCTCACTAAATATTGAAAATTACTGGTGATAAGGTCTTAATTGACTTTTGGCATAGTTTGATTTTTTTTAAGGTCTACATTTAGGGTCTTTTTAATTTAATCTGGTTTGTTTTGTTTTGGTTTTTTTTTAACGGGGTCTTTTAAAATCCAGATCAAATCTTACTGCATTACAGAAGGCAGATAACTGCAGCTGAAGAGCCACACACCGGTTGCTTTAAGTTCAATGAAGGAGGTACAGGATGGTAGCACCCTGCTGCAACAGTCACAGTATACAGTGATGAAGCCAAGGTGATTTGTCAGCACTGCCAGTACAAATAAAAAGCATATCATGCCACCTGCTAATGCAGCAAGATTTCAGGTAGTACTGCAGGGGAGCTGAAGACCCATTTGAATGACTCAGTGGTAAGATTTTACATGAGAGATTTTACATGAGAGGGGACTTCTACTTTTTCTGTTTCTCTTTCTCTTTGAGAATTTATTGCATTGATTTAAAACTCCTGGATTTTTTCAGACTCTTTCACTACCACACCATGTAATTTTAACATGTTCTGTCTCTCTTCCCGTACAGTTTGTCTGTCTGCATTCTTGCTTTCCACAGATCTGTAAAGTCAGAAGCAGCCATGAGAGTTTTCTTAGGTTTGAAACAGCTCCTCTGCTGTCCCTGTCAAAGCACGACCACCAGCAAGTCTATGGCAGCTCCTTTCAAGGGAACATCGCTGTACTTCTCATCTGTAGGAGCCTGATACAGCAGCAGAGACTGATATTTGAGCTCTGTGTGGCTGCCGCTCCTTTTTTCATCTTGTTGGCATTATTTTCAGTAAAAGCATTGCTGCTACTTCCAGTCGAGTCTCTTCTCACAGAAAACTGAAAGTCATTCCCACCCAGAGCATGAATTCTTCAAATTCTCCAAGCATTACCATGTTTGGAGTTCCTCATACTGTCACACTGCATCTGACAGTATGTTCAGTGTACTAATAAGACTTTTTGAGTTGTAACCTTAGAACACACTTAGATCACTAATTATCATCTTCATTCCAGGAAAAGCCTTGTTTTAGATACTGACAAACCTGTGAAACTGAAATAACACCAGACTTCTCACTCACTTCCCACAGCTCATGGAGAAAGCACGTGCTCGTGCCACATTTCATGTTAAAAAATCCCCTATAACAATTTAAAAAAACCAAACAACTCCACAAATTCCACTCTTCTCTTAAAATTGACACAGATTACAAGATTATGAGGTTTCTTCTTTAGTAGCTCACTTTTCTTCCATCCATTCCGCATTTCAAAGATACTGGTCATAAGAATAAGGAAAAAAATGCATTTGTTATGGTGTACTCCTAGGTAAGACTGCACTGCAAAAGGAAGAGTAGCCTACCCTGGTCAGTATCACTCTACCACAAGTGGTCTAGGAGGTAACAGGAGCCAGAAATTATACCCAGTAGGCAACACGTGTGTTGCTACACTTTTGCAAAGTTTAAAAAGAGTCAAATAGTATGCATTTGGAGTGTTCTGTGCCAACTGGCCTTGCACCCAGAGAACAGTCTGATGAGCATTTAATTTATTAGTATAGTTGCAGCCATACAGAGTTTACTGAGCATCTGTTCCACACACAGCACATCCTACAAGTTACAAAACACTTTCCAACGTGTCATAACACAAGTAGGATAACACAATGTTTAAGAAAAAAGGGCTAAAACCTAATGTGCAATTAATACTGATCCAGCAAGACAATGAGTTGGGAATGTGGTCAGTAAAAATGGACAGATGCTGTATAGAGCTATAATGAGAAATATACTGCTTCTAGTAACTGTGACATACATCTGGAAGGTTATATAGGAACGGGATGGAAAACTCTGGGGAAATAGAGGACATCCTCCATTCTGTAAAGTATTGCTTGTAATCCTGGACAGAGGGAATGTGGCCAGAAGTTTTGCATAAATAATGTCAGTGAGTCAATCCAGGAACCCTGCAATAATACATCAGCCTAAAGGAATGATTTGTGTTCAAACATCTGCCTCCAGCTATGCTTTTTTCCTATCTATTATTCCATTCCCTATTTCACATAATCTTATATCATTGGGAAGACACAAGTGGCATTTGACTTGCATCAAGAGATGATGGCTTTTGTGGACAGGACCTGTGCTATGTATCTTTCATGCCCTTATAACTCTTTCTGCATTGCCATCTACACTGTTGATGACTTTCATGGTAAATTAGGACACTCCAATCTCCTTATCTAGAAACTATTAGGTCCCTTTTTAATCTATCTTCTTCTTTGCTGTGAAATATACAATCTGAATTGCAAACCGCTGAGGACAAGGAGTGTTTTCTTCTGTCCTCACAGAGCAGAATGAGGTTATACTCTTGCCTGGAGTCTTCTGCTGCTACCATAACATATCTGACATGACCACATAATGTATGTCTGCATTTGTTTAAATCATTCTAAAGCTACTAAGAAGAAAACAAGAAGAGCAAAATTTACCTTGAGATGAACAGATTGTGTGAATGAATGTCCAAACAATTGAGTGAAGGACAGAGTATAAGTCCATGAATGGTTACACACATAGGGGAGCTACTGATCAGAATACAAAAATTCCCAGGACCAGATTTGCAGCACCAGAAGGGCTGATCTCACTACCTTGTTAATACCTGTTTTACATGCCATCCATGTGTGCAACCAATATCTGATTCACATGCAGGAAGGGCTGTGGAATCTCTGAATAAGAAACGAGGCTAGAGAATCTAAATTGATTGACACTGAATAAATCACAAGTAATTTTGCTCATAAGAAGGAAGTTAAGGTGATGAAAATACCTCTTGCCACAGATACAAGAAACAACAGTGAGCCTTATAATGCTTCAAGAATACAGATATTCTTTGCAATCAGTTGACAAGTGGTCAGTGCTGTCCCACATGACAGGGTAGGCTTGTACCTGCGAAGTCACAGAGAAAGTTTTCACCTGTGTATTGGATTTCTGTGGCCAGGTTTTGGTAGTGGGGGGCTACAGGGGTGACTTCTGGGGGAAGCTGTTGGAACCCTCCCCCATGTCCAATAGATGCCAGCTAGCTCCAGGATGGACCAGCCACTGGCCAAGACTAAGCCCATCAGGAATGACAGTAATGTCTCTGTGATAATATATTTAAGAAGGGAAAAAACAAACTGTGGGACAGATGTATATTGCAGCCAGAGAAGACTGGAATGAGAACATGTGAACAACTCTGCAGACACCAAGGTCAGTGGAAAAGGAGGGGCAGGAGGTGCTCCAGGTGCTGGAGCTGAGGTTCTCCTGCAGCTTGTGGTGAGGCAGCTGTGCCCCTGCAGCCCGCAGAGGACCATTGGTGTGCAGAGATTCACCTGCAGCCTATGGTGGAGCCCACACTGAAGCAAGGGGATGCCTGAGGGAGGCTGTGATTCCATGGGAGGCCCATGCTGGAGCAGGGTCCTGGCAGGGACCTGCTGACCTGTAGGGAGAGGAGCCCACACTGGAGCAGGTTTGCTGGCAGGGCTTGAGGCCCTGTGGGGGATCCACGCTGGATCTGCCTGTGCCTGAACAACTGCACTCTGTGGAAAAATGACCCACTTTGCAGCAGTTTGTGAAGAACTGCTGCCCGTGGGATGGACTCAATCTGGAGAAGTTTGTGAAGGACCCCACAGGGAGCAGGGGAAGGACCTCTCCCTGAGCAGCAGCAGAAACCACTGACCATTACCCACATTCCCTGTTTCCCTGTGCCTCTGGCGGGGAGGAGGTAGAACCTGGAAGGAGGGAAGGAGAAGCAGTTTTTAAGATTTATTTTTCCTTCTCATTCTCCTGGTCTGATTCTGTTAGTAATAAATTTAATTAATATCCCTCCTTTGAGGGGTTTGCCTGTAATGGTGATTAGTGGTTGAACTCTCCCAGTTCTTATCTCAACTCATGAACCCTTTGTTACATTTTCTCTCCTCTGTCCAGCTGCAGAGGGGAGTGAGAGCAGCTTTAGTGGGTACCTGGTGTCCAGACAAGGTCAACCCACTACAATCTACTAACTAGGGATTTAAAATTAGAGACAGAAATAAAACATCAATAGAGGCAGATGAAGAGAGAAATCCCTGCTGCACTTTTTAGGGTCTAGGGCAAAAAGCCATGTACTTACAGGGCAGAGGAGGGATCGCCTCACACAATTAGGACATGTTTTGAGAAGGAAAATAGCACAGGACCTCTCTCCTTGTCTTACTATGGAGCAAGTCACAGGAGTATCATCTGTCAACACCTTAATGAGAACTATGCCTCCAACTGTGGAGCAACAGTGGGAAACTGCATACTGGCAATGACCCCTGAAGGGAAAAAACACCCTTGCACTCCTGCTTATAATGTTAATAGCACATAAGCAGTCAAACCACAGGGCAGGCTAGCTTTTCTCCAGTATTAACTACTGTGAAGTCCACCACAAAGTCATTTGTCACCAACATACTTTCAGCACTGGTGTAACAGCTGTGAAAATATAATTAGTCCCTCCATCTCTGTCCCACTGGGTACCAGTCACTGCTTCAGTAGTCTCTTTAGATATGTTTCTGTCCTCTACTGGCCAGAGGTCAAGTTTTCCAGAAGCTAGTTGCCTGTATAAATTACAGTGCACATATTTTACATCTCATTGTAATGCTTTCTTTAGCCAGCATCCACTTTGCAAATGTTCCATTTCCAAGCCATTTTGGTGAAAGCCCCAAGAGAAGCCATCAAACAAGCATGCTGAAAATTTATCCACAGGCATCATTAATGCACATTTGGCTGATGAAGACACAGAGTTCATATAAACTGCAATTTGGAATGCCTCTTCTTCCAAACAGCTAGTCCCACAAGACACAATTTGCTCAGGAAAAATAGAACCATGGGAAACATCTGAAAGTCCAGTACAAGAAGTCACAGACTGCCCACAGCTATTTTGTGGCAAAAAGAGAAACTTGATACTGTTCTGTTTAAACAATTTACAGTGTCAGCATTTGGAGCACCAATAAGTGAGAGGCTGCAGGAGAAGTGCTGGGTAGTGAGACCAAAAGAAGACACAATACATCTGCTTTTGGACTTGGGTCTGAAGTCACAATGCCTAGATTCTATTGGGACTTTCAGACATCTCTTTGGAAATAAGTAACTGAACAACTGCAAAAGCAGAAAAATTATAAGGATGAGATTTCTGCATTGGGATACTCTGGAAGAAGTCTGGGAACTTCCTGTTACTCCTTTTTCTTCTGTCACAGTTGCAGGGAGAGTACCAGCTGCTGGGCATAACAGCCCATCATGTAAAATGTAGGAAAGGATAACAATCTTCATGCCAAAAAGAACTGACTATGAAACTAGTTCTTTGGTGTTTGAAGGAACAAAGGGGCCAAGGGCAACATTTCTGAGCCAAAGATCAAGAAGCACACTTTTGAGAAGTAGAGAATTGTTAATACAACATACCTGTCAAGATGAAGAAATGGGTGTGTAGGACCCACAAAGCAAAAACCAAAAAGCTACATCACACTTTTAAGTCCCCCACATGTAGGCTGAACTATCACACTCATCATTCCTTAATGCTTATTTTTAAATCATGGGAAATGGATGTGACCCTGACTTACGGAGGCAATGCAAGTCCCGACTGGCAAAGTGTCTAAGCTTTAAGAGAACACCTTGCAATGCTGTTTGGATCAGTCTGTGGCAGGACTGTGCTTCAACATTCAGCCTTTGCTTTCTTTCATTAAACTGACTTTATCTCAAGCCATGAGTTTTTCCTCTTATTTTCTCCCCCTGTACTGCTGAGGAGGGGGAATGAGGGAGTGGGGGAATGAGGGAGTTTGATGGTGGAGCAGTGTGGTGGGGAGCTGGTAGCCATGATGCCACATAAGGCCATTCTGAAATTAGCGATTTACAGATAATTTTTTCTGACAACTCTGTGAACTGTGGCAAACCACTGAAGTTGGTTACTACCTGTATGAAAGCCAGTAGGCATGACACTCTGCTTCTCTGAGCCCTTGCAGAAGGTGTCATTAGCATGTATAATATATAGACAAGTGTGCTTATAGATATAGAGAGGATGGAGGAGACGAGGCAAGCAAGGAGGCTGAAGCCCTTCCATCTGCTCTTCTTGCTGTCCTTCTACCACCTAGAGCACCAAAGAGCTGTGCAAGAGAATGACATAAAGGCAGAGGGCTCTTAATTGCTCAACCCCAGATTCCCCTTTGTCCAGCTGTGTTCATCCCCTACCGAGCAAAGGAATGGAGTACTACCCTCTGCTCTGATGTTTTGGGCTCTGATCCTACCTAATTTATCCCATCTCATCTAGCACTACCACCAATGATCCTGCTTCTTTCTAAATGGATGCTTTCACAGTTCATGAAAATATCTGCCTGGCTGAGAAAAACATCATTTGGAAAAACGCCCATGTCACACACAAAAAAACCCCCAACCCTGCAATCCTCCTCACTTAATCACAGCCATTAACTGTTTCCTCTGGCCTCTAAACGTGATCTCTGATGAAACTCCACCTACTTTAACTGTCTGTGTTGGCCACATACTAAAAAAGTTATGTGCCATGCCATTATCTGTCACAGCTCGGTAACGTTAAAATTGTGCCTTGTCTGTTTATTGTTGGCAAAGGTTCCATAAAGTCCCATTATTTCTCCTTGAATGAACACATAAACACTGAATGGGACAGAGTGGAGAATGAAAGTCCTTTCCTGGCTAACACATTTCCCCCAAGCCCATCTGTCACCCTCAGAGCAGTATCAAACCACTGCTGCTAAGGAATAGTGTGAGGAAACTTGTGAGGAAGTGCACTCTTATTCAGGGAAAACAGAAGATCCAGGGATTTCACCAGTTCTGTTTATTTTTAAACAGAATGATTCATATTGCCTTGCAAACATATCAACTGATTTAGAGAAAATTATTTGAACAAAAGCAACAATTACTCACTTCTGTGGATTTTTACTCTCCCAACAGAGCACAACTATACCACCTCTGGAGCTGCTCAGGGTATATGAGTGAGAACCTCTTAAAACAGAAAAAATCAAAAGCCATTATAATTGTGATATGATGATGATGATGATGATGATGATGATGATGATGATGATGATGATGATGATGATGAATTACTTTTTAAAGAGTCCTAATTTCAAATTTAAGTTAAAGTTGATTGGACTAGAATATTACATGCAGACACAGGCTCTTTGTTAGGCTTTTGGTAGCTTCTCTACAACACAACAACAAAGACTGCCGAATTCTAAGTCACTGGTGGAACTGATGCCACAGAAATTGACATGGATGTGAAAGATGATCTCTGATTTGGACACCTTCCGGATGAAAGCACTTGGCCCAAACTGAAGTCAGACAGCAGTTACTTAACAGGTTGCTTTTAAAAAGAAAAACATATATTAATCCTTTTCTCATTCAACCAAGAAAACATTCTTATCTGAAAGAGATTCCTTTGTCTGGAAGTGAAATATCAGACTTAGATGGCTCCACAGACTGACAATGGAGAAAACTAGGCCTCCTAGCAACGTTCTTCAGCACTCTCCACATGTAGACTTGGCTCTGTATTTCAACTGCCTATTGTAAATGACAGGCCTATACTTCAGGATACAACTGCTTATGGAGTCTGTGTCTGGCAGCCCTGAATAGTAGGTGGTCTGAGTCACTCATTACTCTCATGCCATCGGATCTGGGGCCAGTTAAGCAGTGTGAACAGAGCTCTTGGCCATGCAATCGGAAGAGGAAAACATTACCCTTTGTGCTCAGCTCTTGAACAGTTTTTGTATCATTTTCTCAATGTACAGTGAACTGAGATGCAAGCCTTCAAGCCAGTCCTTTGAAATTCTCCAGGGACTGCTCTCCCAAAGCACTGTCTAGCCAGACACCATGGGATGTTCATTTGCTGTCTGAAAATATCCTTCTCTTATTTTTACAAACCATTTTTTCCTATCTGTTTAGAAAAAACACTTTTGTATCCTTTACAGTCTGTTAAAATATAATTATTTACATTGTACCTGGCTCTGGCAGAGTACTAGGGAGAACTTAGCCAGGCAGCAAAAAGCTTCACTTTAGGAAAAGGAGTGGTGTTTACCCTCATTAGTCCGTTTCTGAGGTAAAAAATGTTTTCTTCAGCAAAATGCCTCTGACAGCAAGTTTGTATGAATCTGTCCCTGAATGTTCCTTGACTGCTTCTTTCTTCAACAAAGGTTGTATACCACATGTATGATTTTATATACATGCAGCTAACCAGAGAACTAAGCCATTAGCTCCAGTCTTGAAGAAAGTCTAATTCCTAGAACAGACTGCAAGAACTCAGCCAGGTGGGAGAGAATACACACATACCCTGGAGCTGGGCTCCTGCCTTATGTATCAAAGGCCCAATACACAGGCAGAATGATCTCTGGGCTGCTTTTTACAGTTTTCACTTTCTCTTCTTATTTCCCCTTCCTCACTCTGTGGGAAAAAATGCTTTGAAGTTTTACACAACCTGCAATTATCTCTCGTGATACAAACTTCATTTGTTTCAGCAAAAACAGCCCTGGGGAAAGACAGAATGCTGCTGTTTCCCACATTATTTCTTCTAGACTTAAACCTTCCAGATGCAGAAGGTCTCTTGAGCAAAGGAAAATCCTCAAACAGCTCAGCTTTTCTCCTTGCCCAATTTCTTGTGCTTGCCACCCCTTGCATCCCCACATGTGTCAAATTTCTGATTTATTTTTACAGATTACAAATGCAACACATTTCCCACAAAAGATCATTCATAACACCAGTTTTAATACAGCACAACTACCTTAACCAGACTTACTGAGAATCCATAAGAAGTCAGCGGTATATAAATTCCCTCTTCTACATTTTCAGATACTTACTGTCAGAATCAGTAAAATACAGAGTCCTAGGCATGGCATCAACTGGAGGGGAAAAAAAAGAACCTTTGGTACCTATTCATTTTTGCATATGAATAAATTTTCCATTAGGCAGACAGTAAGCATTAGCTACTGTATAGATGGCTCATATCCATCAAGCCTGTCTATCGTAGACCTCACCTAGTTTCTTTTTGAGGGCATTCCTTCTCCCTCACATAGGAGGCCTCATATTTTGGTACTGCCTCAATTCAATAGTATTAGTGTGGTACAGGCACTCAGAGAGATTTTATACCCACTCAAACACTGTGACAGAGGAAGGTCAAGTGTTAAGGCTTTTCTGTATTAGCAATAATGTTTCTATGCAAGAAGGAGTATCAGTACACCTATGAAGCTGTAAAATTAGTACAGGTGTGTAAGGTGTGTATGTGCATGATGACATATATACATCTGTCTTGCAAAACATCCTCAGCCACTTATCTGCGTGACTGGGAGCAGATCACCTCTCCTAAGCAGCCAGGCTGACAAAGCTGGGGCTGTCCAGCCCGGAGAAGGTCCCAAGGAGACCCCGCAGCAACCTTCCACTACTATCTGAGAGGCGCCCACCAGGCAGGCGCGGAGGGACTTCATCAGGAACTGCAGGGATGCGACAAAGGGGAACGGCTTCAGGCTGAAAGAGCAGGTTTAGATTAGGTGTTAGGAAGCAATTCTTTGCTGTGAGGGTGGAGGGGCACCGGCACAGGCTGCCGGGAGACCTTGACACCCCATCCCTGGCAGCGCCCAAGGCCAGCCCGGACGGGGCTCTGAGCAACGTGGGCTAGGGGAAGGTGTCCCTGCCCACGGCNGAGTGCGGGGGGCTGCGGGACGGGCTGCGGGCCCGGTGGGTGCGGGACGGGCTGCGGGGCCCGGGGCAGCGCTTCACCTCGGGCCCGGCCATGGCCACCCCCCCGCTGTCCGGGGCCGGGATGGCCCCCGGGCCGTTCGCGGGCGCGCAGGCCCAGGCGGCCCGGGAGGTGAACACCGCCTCCCTCTGTCGCATCGGCCAGGAGACCGTGCAGGACATCGTGTTCCGAACCATGGAGATCTTCCAGCTGCTGAGGAACATGCAGGTGAAAAGCAGCGCTTCGTTTTTATGGCCCTTGCCCCCCGTGCTTTTGTCGCTGAGTGTCAGTGTTTACAGACAGGAGGTGGTTTAGGACGGACAGGTAACTCGATCGGACTGCTGTAAAAAGGAGAAATGGTTGGAGAGGTAAATACTATTCTTGATGCATTTGTTTACTCCTGTAGATTTAGTGAAGATGTAGGCTATTCAGAAATGCTAAATTGTTGTTGCCCCCATAATAAACTCTAAATACACTGGTAACTGCGTTTTCCTATATGAATAGCAAAGCTTGTTTATATGCTGGTTACGTTTCTCTGTTTATGTTAACATACATTTGTTAGCATAATTTTAGAGGAATTTTCATTGATCTTTTTTGGTAATACGTCCCATCTAAAACTTTTTGACTTTTTTTTTTTCTTGTGAAAATGGACATAATCCTTATTTGTGGTTATTTACTGAGAAAACTTTTTTGTTGTGTTTTCTCTGTGGAGAGCAGAAGATAAATAATCACGCCCTTTCCCTCTGTATTTTCATGACTCTCGTGTTTCTGAATTGTGTGGGCTGGGGTTGAGACATGAAGTCTCAAAGTGTAATACTTGGATTACAGCAACGTCATACTTAAACATTGTGAAGACACTCACTGAAAAGAGTTAAAAGGATTGACAGTGACCAAAGTATAGAATACATGGAGCTGTTTGACAGCAGTGATTGAGAACATAAAATACAGAATTTTGCCCATAAAGAAAAAAAAAAGGTTTCAGTGATTGCTGTGGCAATAATGTGATTGTCTGATTTTAAAATGTACAAAGCCCCATCTGGTTTCTTTTAGTCTGTTTATTTCGTGTGACAGAAACTTTAATGTAGTATTTTTTATGTTTTGGTTCTCTTAAGTTACCAAATGGTGTTACTTACCATACTGCAACATATCAAGACAGATTGGGAAAGCTGCAGGAACATCTCCGTCAGTTATCAATACTCTTCAGAAAACTGAGATTAGTCTATGACAAATGCAATGAAAACTGTGCTGGGCTGGATCCTGTTCCCATAGAAGTAAGTATATTTATTCATATATACATTACAGCTGAGAATAAGTACTCTTTGCATAACATATCGTCCATTCTCCTCAGTTGCAAGAGACTCACAACAAGTTTTAATGAGACTGGAGTTAGATGGACTGAATTCTGTTTATTAGTTAGAGCTGGTTGAAAGACTGAAACTTTCACATGAACATCATCAATTCTTATCAGTTGAGAGGGATCCAGTTTTGAAATTGAATCCCAATTTGAAGTTTTCCCTCTCTACTCGGCACTGATGAGGCCACATCTTGAGTGCTGTGTCCAGTTCTGGGCCCCTCAATTTGGGAAGGATATTGAGGTGCTGGAGCAAGGCCAGAGAAGAGCAGTGAAGCAAGCTGGTGAAGGGTCTGAAGCACAAATCTGATGAGGAGCAGCTGAGAGAGCTGGGGTTCTTTAGCCTGGAGAAGAGGAGGCTCAGGGGGAACCTTCTCACTCTACAGCTACCTGAAAGGAGGTTGTAGACAGATGGGCCTTGGCTTCTTCTCCCAGACAACAGGTGACAGGACAAGAGGAATTGACCTCAAACTGTGCCAGGGGAAGTTTAGGTTGGACATAGGAAGAATTTCTTCACAGAAAGGGTGATTAAACATTGGAATGCGCTGACCAGGGAGGTGGTGGAATCCCTGTCCCAGGAAAGACTGGACATAGCATATGGTACCATGGTCTAGTAGACAAGGTGGTATTTGGTCATAGGTTGGATGATTTCAGAAGTCTTTTCCAACCTAATTGATTCTGTGATTTTGTGATACCAATTTAAAATTTAAGCGTTTTTTCCTCAGGCTTCTTGGTTCCTTCATCAATTTGTTTCCCCCAAGGGAAAAAAAATGGGTCAGGGTAAATTTTTAAAAAATATAAGCATTATTCTTTTTCTCTGACTATCAGTCTCTGCCTCCTTAGTTCTCTCATTCTGCTACGCCCAACCTGCTGGGCCAGTATCAACCAATCAACTAAATGTGCAGTGGTGATGGAAAAGTTACAGCATAGGACTTCCTGGAAGGAGGATTGGCTGAAGTTTTTCCTAATGAAACTGCTATTCCTAGTAAAATCAAAACTTTGTTTTTTCCCCCCTCATAAGTTTTTTCTAATTTCTAGTAATACTCTTAAACCGTGTTTTGTTTTATGATTTGAGTTACTACTGTTTTGTATTATCCAGAACTATGAAGTCCTTTAAATATTGACCTTTGGATTCTGAGGCAACTTTATTAACAGACTTATAATTGTCTATTGAATTTCAACCATATAAGCCTTATATTTTATATTTCAGTCTCTGCACTGAATAAAAGTAATGAAATTAAGTTCACTCATTCATTCTGTTCAGTCCAGTCTAGACTACTACTTCTGTCAGCAATCACTGCCAAGGGGTTCAGAGAAACCTGACAACAAGCAAAGAAGTAAGAAAACTTTCCCATTTTAAAGAATAAAACTTTTTCCATGGTGTGTTGACTTGTGTGCAATAACTGAATATTTTTGTGACTTTTTTAAAAGCATTTTTTTCCTTTTCTTTTTAGTAAAATTTGACATTTTTTCCTGTTACCAGGACAAACAAGAATCTCCATAGAGAAAATAAGTAGGCACTTTAATGTGATGTCTCACTGATAACTTAGGCACAGCAGCTTTGTATCAATAGTTGGAGTTATTTTCTTTTTAATCTACTTAGTCTTTTCTGCTCTGAAGTTAGTAGGTGCCTGCCTGTCTCATGTTTTTATTGGTTAGGGTGAATGACAGTGGCACACTATTTCTCTTGGATCAGTTTTCTTAAATTTTTTATTTTGCATTTCAGTAATAGTCTCAAACATATTATTTAGTGGCTGACATTCTAACTGTACCTTTAAAGAATATTTGCAAAGCTCTTCTTTTTACACAGTCAAGAGAAGCAGTACCTACTAATATTCCTTAGTCTTATTATTGATATAAATGTTTTCATATTTTTTGTAAGTGCATACTGCCAATATAGTAGGTACTACTAAATTTCTGTTAACCAGCATAGCAAGGCATGAGATAATTGTGAAGCAGATCTGGCTAAAAAGTTTGAATTTCCTGCTTTTGTGTGTTAAGTGTAGTTGGACTTTTCTTTCCGAGTTTGTTTTTTTTTCCTATTACCTTTTCTGAAAGACAGGAGGTCTTCAGAGGAAATGTTGTACTTTGAGTGCTACTTCATTTTTCCATCAGAGAATTTTTTCCAAGAGTATTTAGGAGTCACACTATTTTATGGTCTGCAAATGTAATAAGTGGTTAACCTTTACTACATTTTCGTGCCAGAGTTTAGTGTGGTAGTTTTTGTCCATTTTGATAAGCTTAATAAGAATGGCCTACAAAAAAATTTGTATAGAAATTAATTTAAATGAAATTAAATTTTCATTGGGTTAAATCAAAGTAAATTTTCTGTCAGAATGCTGAAGGAGGCTGCTGAGTGCTTTGTAATATTACACCCCCACCTAAGTAACACCTTAATATGCACTTGAAGAGCAACTTGCTCCCAGGCTTCTAAACTAGTGTCTTCTTGCTCATTTTCATTAATACTGGTCCTTAATTTGTCTGTATGTGAACATGGATGTAATTTTGCTCAGTTCAGGACAGAAAAAAGCAATGATAGACTGTTGACTTGGTGGATGTATGCTATGGCTAAAATGTTACAGCTTACTTTTTTTATAAGTTGTTAGTAGCTCGGGAATGTTCTGACACAGAAGCACATATTTATTTTGTACCTACTATATTTACTGATTCTTCTTAATGTATTTTCTTTTTAGGAAGGAAATGTACAGTAGTATTTGTTTAGGGAAAAAAAACCCAAAACCAAAAACTGATTGAGGTCATTCCAAGGCCTTTGGGTTTCAGGTGACAAAGTAAGCTTGTGTCCGCTTTCTCTTGGGCAGTTTGAACCTGTGGAGAAAATGGTAATACCTTAGGCATCTCCTGGGTTTGATTTCTTCATTTTTTTCTTTTTCTTTTAATTTTTCTTTTATTTTTAGTAAAGCTAATGTTTCTTGTCTTCACAGCAACTTATTCCATATGTTGAAGAAGATGGCTCCAAGCATGATGATCGTGGGGCTGCAAGTCAGCTTCGTTTTGCTAGTGAAGAGAGAAGGGAAATTCTGGAAGTAAATAAGGTAACAAAGTTAAATTAATTTGCATAAAAAGGGAAATGTCACCTTGGTGTCACAAAGCTTAAATCTCTGTATCGCTTTACTAAATGCAGAATGTGTGATGACTGCCATCAAAAGTGGGAATAAATACTTCTTGCACGTCACTCTTTCAGAATTACCTTTTAGGAAACAATTGGTTTTTTTAGCTGTACCTCTGGTGGCAGAGTTTTGGTTCCCTGACACTTTTTACTTGTGCCTCTTTTAAAACCAACATATATTCTTCTGAATCCAGTGTACTATGTTTATACTTAGCCCACTAGATATCAGCACTGCAGACTGAGGTAAGGTACATGTTGAACTTCTCTTCAAAACTTACCTCAGGTTTAAGAAAAAAGGATATTGAACGACAGGTGTGTAAATATTATTACAACTATGGAAGTTAATAAAGGATTTTCAGGGCTACCTTCTGTATTTTGACAGTTTGAGGAAGACCATTCCTTTTGTTAAGAGGAAAATTTATACAATCTTAATACATTCAGAAAAAAATGTGCTATGAATTATAAAGATACTGTTAAATTTTCAGTTTGAGTGGCAGTATGCAACTGGGTACAATTACTAAAGATGGATTCAAATCTAAAAATAAATATGGTGTAGTAAATGCTAATATAATATTGAGATTAAAAATACGTAGTTTTGCCAGACCACAGTTTTGAATGTTGTTTCTTCAAACTGTAAAGTACAAAGATAGGATTAATTAAATATTTCTATGGCTGTAATATCTGTAAATGCTCAGTAAAAAGGAGGTATAATCTAGAAAAATAACAAAGGAAATAAGTGGATGAAATGTTTTAGAGAAGAATTGGAGGATTTTTAGCTTTAAAAATATTTCCAGTATTTTAATTTGTCTTCAACACTCGGAGATGTATTGAATTTTTCATAACCCATTAATTTAGAAAAATGGGGACTACTTGAATTTAGAGAAAAGCAGTTGTCAGCTTTCCTGTTGTAATCATTCTCTTAAGTGCTGATGTAGCAGAGTTGTATGCATTATATTATGTGCAATGTTCTACTGTGAATTTATGCACATTTATTTGCAATCTTTAAGTGTTAATAAGCTTAAGTGTCCATATTTGCTGTGGTTTTAATAGTTCTGTGACATGTTTTTGCCCTTGTTGTACTTGTATGCTAATATGTTTTTAAACCTCCTTGGTGTGATATTGTGAAAAGAGTTTCATAAATTTTTATGATGAGTTTTGAACCTTAAAAAGGTTGATGATGTTACAGGACATTGGTAGAAAACTGATAATTAGGAATGCATTAAAACCTTCACTTAAATCTTGTCTGAAATCCTGTATTTACACTTAAATGCCTATACCTAGTTTTCCAAATTTTCCATAGTAAATCTTCACAAGATAGTTGAACTTTCTCTAATATTCTTGTGGACAAATACTTAGTCACTGCTGCAGAAGAAAGGTGAACTTCTTGTTTTGTGAAAGTGCACTGATTTTTTTCTTCTGTCTCCATCCACCTCTATAGGCACATCCTCTATCACTTTCAAAGTTCAAGTTTTAGTACTTTATAGAATAGGAAATGCTTTGGGGTTTATGACTAGAAATAAAGACATTCTTCCTTTTGCAAAGAAAAATCACCAGAATCAGATTTATTCTTCTAGTTTCTGGCACTGGCTGCTGGGGTTAACTAGCCCTCTCTGGTTCTTAGCTGGCACTCCTGACAGCTTTTCAGTTCCTCTGTAATCTCCAACTCAATTGGATTAATTTATTTTTGAAAAATTTTGTAACATAAAATGTTGATGAAGATGCTTTGATAGAGAAACTAAGATTATAGATAAAGAAGCTTTTTATATTCTTGACCCAGTCTTTTCTTCCTTCAGCTTGTTGTCCTGTTCTCACCTAATCCTTTTTCTGTGATAGGCATTTTTTTTTCAGTCTTGGATGTTATTGGTACCAAAAAAGGCATTATTACAGTAACCCAATACTTTGACACTACTGAGATACTTGAATTCTTAGGCCTGCCACGGGTCTCTTAACTTTACCCTTCTGCTGTGATGTTCCAACCAGTCTAGTTTCTTCAGAATGTATGTTTCTTCTGGATGTATGTGAAAGGCACTTAACTGTGCCTCAGTGTGGAGCACAGACAAAACTAGTAGTAGCTCATACAAATCTTGTGGATCATGTATTCTCACAGGAAAATGTCCCTCATTCCACAAACCACTGACTTGAAATATGGTAGCTCTACTTTGCTACCACAGTTTTCTGGGAAGGGTATGCTTGAGTGCAGGAGAAGAGGAGCATCAAACTTCCTATACTCACCATCTCATTCATGGGGCAGGAAAACCTGTTGATGTAGCAGAGTTCCTAAATACTGCAGGAGCTTTTGGTGTTGGTTTACTGTGTAGTGACATCCTTCTGCTATATCAGACTTACATTTTAGGTCAGAAAGTTTAATGTGCTCACCTTGGCTATGGAAGTACTTATCTGTTAATTTAAAATATAGATCGATTTACAAGGTAACGAATTTCTGTCCTAGCAATTCAGTAATAATTAACAACTAGGTTTAAATAAAGCCCATTAAGCTCAATACCACAAGGGAGTTTTGCCAGCACTAAGAAGCAGGTACCATTATTATAAAACAAACAAACAAACCGTTTCTTGAGCAGTGAACTACCTCTACCTTTTGTACTCAACAGTTCTCTTCTGCAGTCCCCAGAAATGTAGCTTATTCTTTTTTAACTGTATTTGCTTTCTGGACTTGTAAATTGGGATGTTTGACTCATTTTTGGAATAAGTAATTTACTGTTCCAGAATCAGTTTAGCATTTGCATTGGTCTACTAGTACAAGCCTTGATCCAGTTTTCGTTGAAACTAATCTGTTTGCAACAAATGGAAGCTGTTACCAAGATTTCCTCACTTGTCTTCGTGTTTTTTGAGTGTTTAATGTTCTGTCTACAGGTTTTTTACCTTCTAAGTATAGCATCATCAGTATTATTTTCAAGGTGTCAGGCTCACCTTAAGTCTGTGATCTTGTAGTACGTTTGACAGGACTTAGAAAATATCAAATCAGAAACTGAGAATGCTTTAGTCTGTGTGGAGCAAGTACAGCTTAGGTTCCTTACGTGCTGTAGGTCTGGTTTCAAGTGAAGCACTTAGGAAAACTATCACGTAATTGGTACTCTCAGTACATTTGGATGAAAATAAAATGATGTGAAACAGCATTAGGATATTCCAGGTGACCCTTTAGAAAACATCATGTTTGCTGTTCTTAACTGAGATTTGTGAAGTGTTTAACAGTGATCTTGCTAAGAGAAGAAAAGACAATCTACATGACAGACTTTTAAGTTAACCTGTTAAGAGTTTATCTCTGGGCTTTTTCTGATGACACAAATAGTGCACTGCAGCTGATGTTATTAGGGAAGTATCCTTAAAATGACAGCAATTTGCAATTAGTCTTTCTCTTTGGAAAACTACTTGAAAACTACTTTTAAACTATGCTGAAAACCTAAGTTCCTTTTAAACTATGTCTCACACTATTTGCATGTATTTTTAATTGTATTGTGTGTGTAGAGTCCTTTTTCATGTGCACAAAGGAACACGGGCAAGAGGGGAAGAATTCTTTATTTGGACACCTCCTTGGCAGATTAGTCTGCACGGGATCATATTTTGATCCATCATGTTTTGAGTACCTAAACTGGCTCTCTGCAGTGGTAGAAGCAGAGGAATTTAGACTCAGCAGCAGGTCTGGAGATGATCTGGTTCAGCCTCCAGCTCAAAGCAGGGTCAACCAGCAAAGTCAGATCCTATTGCTCCTGCTCATATCCAGTAGCATTTCAAATATCTGTAAGGATGGAAATTCTGCCTTTTCTGGGCCCTTTTTAAGGGTTGACTTTCACAGTGAAATTTTTCCTAATGTTGCACTGGAATTTTGTCATAACCTGTATATCCACTGTCCCTCATCCTTTTGCTGTATGTATTCAAGAAGAGTCCAGCTTTGTCTTTTCTATGATCTTCAGTAGGTAGCTGAAGACAGTGATCATGCCTTATGGCCTTCTCTGCTTGAGACTGAACAAATACAGCTTTAATCATCCTGGTGGCCTTCCACTGGGTGTTATTCAATATGTTAGTGCCTTATATTGATCCCCAAATTGGACAATCCAATTCTCCAGAACCAAATAGAGGGGATTAACAATTTCACTTAACCTGATGGGTACACTCTTCTCATATAGCACAGCGTGCAGTTAGTCTGCATTGTTGCAAAAAGATATGCTGCTGATTCATGTTCATCTTGTCAAAAAGTATCAGAAAGAACCTTGGATCCTTTTCTGCAAATTTGATTTCTATTCAGTCAGCCCTCTGCCTGTGCTGTTGTGTGAGAGCAGATGTAGGATTTGGCTTTAGCTGAAGCTCCCTCTGAATCAGATAACCTACCACTAAGTATTGTTACCACTTTTCACTACTTGGCATTGTCCACAAATTTGGTAGAATAACCAGGTCATTAAGTGTGGATTAGTCAGTAATGAGGATATTAAGAATACTCACCTTAATATCAATTCTGAGAAACTTCAAGAGTGACCAGCTGCCACTTGGTCTTAATACCGATGATCCCAGCATTTAGGATCCCATAGCCCAGGCAGTTTTTCATCAACCCTGTAATCCACCTATCCAAACAATATCTCTCCAGTTTGGCTACAAGACTATGACAGACTGTGTCAAAAGCCTGACTAATATAAAAGTAAAGAAAAACTTCTGCTCTCCCCTCTCTCACAGCCAGTCATTTCTCAATAGAAGGATATCATGGTGGTCAGGCACAACACATCGTTGGGGAATCCAAGATGACTGTTCCCAGTCACCACGACCTTACCACTCGTGTCTGGACACGACTTCCAGAAGGATTTGCTGCATAGTCTTTCTAGAGTCAGCCTGTAGTTTGCTGGATACCACTCCTTGACTTTCTTGCAGATGAGTTGAGATGTTTCCTTTCTCATCAGGAGCCTCCTCCCTTCTGCAGTAGAAAATTATGTAGAGTGATCTTGTAATGTCATCAAACAGCTCTACAGCACTCAGATGCATTTTATTTCAGATAATGATACACTTGCTTTTCAGTTTTGTATAAAATGTTGCATGCAGTTTTTCACATTGCATCCTATATCAAAACAATATCATTGTTAAAAAGTTGAAAAAACTTAAAAAACTCAGCCTAAAGCAGTCTGTACAATCGCAGTTGTCCCCTTTTGTCTGTATATGGGTGCATATTGTACAGCCTTTATTGCATTATCACATTTGGTTCCTCTTTGCCCCTCCCTGCTTTCTTTTCTGAAAGAGTCCTTGAGTTATTCTGCTTTTGTTGTAGTCTAGGCACTGTTTAGATTGAATCAGTATTGTGGTAAATAAGATTATAAAAATCCTGGTTTGTGTATTTTGTAACTGGCATGAGGGTATTGAATAAGCAGGGAATTTGGGAATGAGAAGTTAAGATTTATTATGAGTAGTGAGTAACTAATTGAAGGCAGCGCCTGAGAACTGGTTTTTTTTTTTTTTTCTCTGCAGCAAAATATCTGTGGCAGCAGTTCATTCTTCCCCTTACGGTTTGTGGTAGCTTTGAATATGTAGGAAACTGTTAAAATATGAAGTTTAGTGATGAACTTAAATGTCTCTGGACAAAGTTAATAGGCATTCAGGTTTTATCTGTGGTGTTCGTGTGACTTAGTTTGCCATCTGTAACTGAGGATCATACATCTGTGTAGTGGTCATGTTAAGAATGGGGATGTAACACTGAGGAGTGTGGTGGAGAAGCACCTTGGGGAATGGATAGTCCCATTACAAGCTCAGTAAATAAGACATCAGACCTCATCATTGAGTAATAAATAGTTGGTGTGAAGCAAACATCCATCTGTTTGAAGGAACATGCTTGTTCCTCTCCAACAGCAAAGCAGTGGATACATGCAATCCTGTCTGGGTCAATAGGTGAAAAGTGCTGGGTATGCTGTGGAGCACACTGTCACTGGTGCCTCTGCATGTTTCAGGAACAGAGTTACACGTGCAGAAGGAGCAGTTTTCCTTTCAGCTATCAGGCGAGGAGAGAGACAGAAAACCCAGTCTCTCATTTCTTCTAAGAGCAGAACAGTTATGCCTGTGAATGACATCAGGAAAAGCTGTGTTAATGTTTAATTGCACAGCAGCTACCTTATTACTGATGAGTATTTTTTATCCCTCTGGGAAAAAAATTATACATGGATTGATAAATGAATTTATTATGATGGAAAGTGGCCCTTGGTATCAGTTGAGCAGACATAAGTTAGGACATCACCTGACAGCTTTAAGAGGGTTTAAGCAAAGTGTCAAGGGCATTTTTTCTGTCATATTTTTTCCCAGCTGTATGCATATAATATTGCAATTCTTTTGACTGTAAAACCAAAGGTTTTTCAACCTTACTTCAGAGATTTACTATGAAGGACTCATTTTAAAAAGGAACAGTATAAGTTGCACTTTCCTATCACAAACACTGTGTTTCTGTAGAAATTTCTTGGGTGTCTTACATGGGAACGCAGAGACCACTGTCACCTTCATAAGGCTTTCAACAGTCACTTCCTACAGCAGTTTAATGGTCAGAAGGAGTAACGTGAATTCTGTTCCCAGCTCTGGGGTCCTCAGCACAGGAGGGATATGGATCTGTTGGGGGAGGTCCAGAGGAGGGCCACAAAAATGATCAGAGAGGTGAAGCACCTCTCCTGTGAGGAAAGGCTGAGAGAGTTGGGGCTGTTCAGTCTGGAGGAGAGAAGACTCCAGAGAGACCTTGGAGCAGCCTTTCAGTACCGAAAAGGGCCTACAAGAAAGATGTGAATAGACTTTTTAGCAGGGCCTGTTGTGATAGGACAAAGGGTTATAGGTTTAAACTAAAAGATAGCTTAGATACAAGAAAGAAATTTTTTTATGCTGAAGGTGATGAAATACTTGGCCAGAGAGGAGATAGATGCCCCATCCCTGGACACATTCACAGTCAGGCTGGGTGGGGCTCTGAGCAACCTGATCTAGTTGAAGATGCTCTTTGGGGGGTTGGACTAGATGACCATCAAATGTCCCTTCCAAGCCAAACTGTTTCATGATTCTATGCTCATGGAAAAGAATATGTTGCAAATTCTCTGTAGTAGAGTCATAATTAACAAAGTAAACATTTTTTTAATTCTGTCAAGATTTATGCAAATTAAGGTACTACTATTATTAATATTTAGTGTTTTATTACCCTGAGGTGTCCTTCTGGCTTTTACTGTAGTAGATCTTGAATAGAGCAGGTAAGAACTATAGCTATCATAGCATTCAGGAGAATGGTCTTTTACATAAGCTTTTCAAGATGGAAAAACCTCTTCATTTGATTTTTTTCTTAAGCAGGAGAGCCTGTGCAACATAGGCAAGTAGCGTTGATGGTTTTTACAGGCACCATTTGAAATTTGATCTTACTCTTCCACGACGTTTACACGATTTTCTTTACCTGAAGAACAGACTTCTAACAAATGGATTGAGTGCAGCATAATGACCCATAGTGATGAATTTTGGTTTTAAAATTTGAAGGATAGATGAGCTTAAAATGAGGAGGGAGATGGAAAGTTCTGATACATCTCTGATACTAAGTTGTGAATTGATCTAGACAGCACTGATTTCAAATGTAAGTGAACCAGAAATTAGTTTTAGTAGAAAATTTATTTCAGTCAAAGTTGAAATTACTGTGTCCTACTGAACCCAAATCTATATGAAAGATGGCACGTTCTTTATGGCAGCTTTTCTTTTCCTTGAAAGACAGCTGCTTTCTGGATGCATGTTACCGTTCTTAGACTTCATTTCATTTATGTAGGTTTTGTGCTTCAGTACATGTTTTCATAAATGAGCTGCAAGACCTATGCCTACTAAGGTCTCACTGGTTATTGGAGGAAGGTACAGTTCTTTACACCTCCATTATGTTGGCCATAGTACTTGCAGTGTCAGTCAAAATGTGTAGGTAATCACACTGAATATTAGTATCACAAAAGAAGACCTCTTAGTATTGGTTTTTAGTCAGATCCCTTTTCTGACAGAAGGGGACTAACAGAAACAAGTGTGTCAGATGTAACTTGAATTTAGGTTTCTTAAACTCATTATAAACTGCCTCATAAGGTAATTTCCCTTTGCTATCTTAAAACAAATCAAGTCAGAAGCAGTACCATATATGTAGGATGAAGTACTTTTTCTTGTTTCATACAACTGTTAATCGTGAGAAGCAGTCCAGAGTTCAACTAAGTCATTTCAGTAGAAGGAGGAAAGAGTGGGAGACAACTTGCAAGCAATCTGTTCAAATGAAAATTTGTCATTACTGCAGAAGCTTCTTACAGATCTTGCCCATTTCCCAAGAAGGCCATTTCACCTATCTTTCCAAGGTTAGGTCTGAGTTGAGATCTTCTTACTGGCTCAGCAAAGTCTTAAGCAGAGGCCAGCACTTCCAGTGCTGCAGAACATATTAATTATGTATTACTTTGTGGTGTGAACCACTGCCTGTCAAAGATCAGTAACAAAGATCACTATATGCATTTCAATTAGGAGACCATGCTCTCTGAAGCAGATTTTTTTCTTCTCTCTTTGTACTTTCAACAGCCTAGCAATACAGGGATGGTGCTTCATCTTAGATGTTTTTTTCTTTCTCTAGAAAAAGCAGAAGAGCTAAGAAAATAGCTCTTCACTGAAGACAAGGATCTAAACTTATATTCAGATGAATAAAGAAACAATTTTATACTTCCTGTCTTCAGAGATGCTTTGAAAACAAATGAAATCCAGTTTGAAGGTTCCCTTGTCTAGCATCAAATAAAGATCAAGCAATTTACAGTGTCCTAATGCTTGCATGGGAAAGGAAAACAATCTTACAAAATGAGTCTTCTGGGCATAATTTAGATTAAGTTCCTGTGAGATTACCTAAGTAACAGTGTTTAACAATACCATTAGGCATGGATGGAGAGAGAATACAGTCTGGTCAATGCTTCTTATTTCTGTCCGACTTGAATAACCATCACTGACTGTTCAGCCTTCATTTCTGTTGAAGGTTTTGAAAAGTCTTGAAACGGCATGCACTCAGTATCAACGAGTGACAGCTTGTATTAAACTAGTAGTTTTGATGTAACATTCACTGGTGTCTTTAAGATTGAATGTTGAGGATGGCAAACAGAAATGTGTTTAAAAATGCCACAAGTATGAACATGCTTTTTTATCTCATCCCTCTTAGGCTTTCTCAAGCCTTGAGATCTTACATTATGGCCTCTTGTAGGAAGACACTTGCAATTCTCTCATTTGGATGCTGTGGTAACTACAGGATTCTTAGTTTTATCTCTTGTCTTTAAGAGCCAGATCTTTGCCATTATATTGTGAAATCTTAGATCAGCAAATGGAAAAGAAAGAAGCATTTGCAGCGAGTGGCAAGGGAAGGATGCAGCCAACTCATATGATTGATAAGCAAGCTTCGTTTATTGAGCATCAGACTACAGTATTTATCTATAGGCTTTATGAATATGATAATATCGACTTAATGATTGGGTAAATGTTAAAGGTTACATTTCCATATCCCACCTTCTCGTGGCTACAGGCCTGCATTGCTTCAACTGCAACATTCCGTTTGATATCTCTCAAGGCCATGCAGACTTGTTTATTCTC
Organism: Scytalopus superciliaris; assembly: GCA_013400415.1. Classification (NCBI taxonomy): domain Eukaryota; kingdom Metazoa; phylum Chordata; class Aves; order Passeriformes; family Rhinocryptidae; genus Scytalopus; species Scytalopus superciliaris. Next base: position 317,149 of record VXBX01001072.1, read on the forward strand.
CTGGGAATTACTGCTGTTCTCAGTCTTATCTCTATGCCCGTGAGACTGCCGCTGCTCTCAGGATTCCACCCCAGGGGGGGCTCCCCCACTGGTTTGTGGCCTGCAGCCTTTAACCATTTCGCAACAAGCATTAGATAAATACACAAAGTTATCGTTAGAAAACTTTTTAGTCTGTCACATGCTTGATTAGAAATTCCATGCTAGTGCACATGAACTGTCCTCCCTCTGTTTTTACATCCTTTGCAGGAATCTAGAACTGAATATTGTCTCTTCTTCCTGGAAATGTGTCCGCCAAAGTCTGTGTTCAGGTTACTAGGTTACCCATGTCTTCTCCACGGACACCCCCTTGTCGCGGGGGAGAAGCTTGCGTACCCTTATGAGGTTGCGAGCTATGCTGGCGGTGGTTTGTGCCTCCGGTAGGGTCTCCCATGCTAGTCAGGGCACAACTGAAGGGCCAGACAAAGTGTGTCCATGGGCAGGATGGGCTCGCCAGCCTCCTGGCAACCATCCTAGGAGAAGGACAACTCTAACTCCAAACCCGGGCAGATGGAGCTCACTTAGCCCTGTAAGGCCATCCATCTAAGAGAAGGATACTCTAACTAAACCTACATCCAAGCTTGCTCGGCCCTGGCAGATGAACCTCAGGAGTAACAGGTGGGACCAGTCCCGTGCATGCTGTGCCTCACCTGAAAAATCCACTGTGCAGGTTTGAAGGTTCCCCATGTAATCTAAGACTAATTACTGTATTACTTCAGAGTGTTTTTACAGGTCTGAAGTGAATAGGCTTCCTTTTTCACTCTGGACTTCTTTCCCAGCTGACCAGCTGGGCAACCTAAAAGTGTTGTGTTGTCTTTGTCAAAATTCAGGAGACTAATTTTCAGGATATTGCTTCTTTTGTTGCTTCATTTTATCACTATTCCAGTTGCTTTGGCTGTATGACTGATCTGAGTCACCCTTTTAAGGTATTGCCATTTGTGTAGTGTAAGTAACAAAGTTATGTCAAACCTGAAACATTTTGTTCTCTTTTGATAGTAACAAGCCTTTCCAGTGCTTTCACTTTACTTGGAACTCTGGACGTCCCTAATGAGTATGTAGTTTGATCTGTAATGTGAGAAGGCTGACATCTTGTCAAATCAATATGAAATTAAGGACATACTGTGTATTGTTAACAACAACCTAACTTAGTTCCCAACAGCTTTGATTTGAGCAGGAAAATGAATAAATGAGACAATAAATATGGTTGTTATTGTGAAACATGGACGTTTAGGGAAATTGTGTGATGTCTTCATGCCCATATCTTTCTTCTGTAAAGACATAATTTTTAAGTTTTGGTTATGCAACCAAATAAAAGCAAGTTTGCTTTCTTCTTTTCCTTCAAATGCTTCTGCAGTTTGCAAAAACAAATACATAATTTTTAAGGAACTCAGCATGCTTGGGAAAACCTTTTTCAAGATGGGACTCTAAGCACATCACAGTTGACCTACATAGGCAGAAGGACTGCAAAAGCTTGATTTACTTCACCTATACCTTGTGCTTTGTTCAAACTTCTACTGTCAATTCCTCATCTTTCTGTAAACCCAAGTTACAAAACATATATTCACATAAATTTACCTGTTCCCAAATTCTTTCTTCCTACTGAGGATGCAGTCTCTTGGACTTTGAAAAGTGAGGAATGATCCCCACAAGCCTTTAGCTATTGAAGGCATCAGGTGTTTTGATAAAAAGACTGCTGAGAATAGAAACAGCATTCCCCCCTTAACAAGCGTCCTTAACTTTTGAGTATTTCTTGTATTTTTAGAGTGTGCTTTTCAGGGGGTGTATTATCCCACTAATAGTGCTCACAGACAGATGAAAAAAAGATTCATATAGCATTTCATAACACTGTAAATTTTGTTGAATTTTTGAGTGTGCTATTTGAACTGATTACAAAAAAACCTGATAATAAACTCTTCCCACAGAAACTGAAACAGAAGAATCAGCAGCTGAAGCAGATCATGGATCAGTTACGGAATCTTATTTGGGACATAAATGCCATGTTGGCAATGAGGAATTGAACAAGGAAAATCAAACTTTGTATTTGAAGAAGATATAAATCTGTTTGGATATATGTAACTTCCTTTTAAGAAGAGACATGTTTTCCTACAGTCATATTGCAGTACTGTTTGAAAAGTTTTCAAGAATAAAATGTTGGGGTTTTTCTAATAACTTAAGTGGTGTTGGGTTTGTTTTTATAGAAAAGTCATCGTACAGGTTTTACCTGAGCGATTCACTTAGGCTGTACAGTGTCTTACAGTAATAATTTGGATTGCTGTTCAGATGAGAAGTTTTGTAAGTGAAGTGTTTCTGGATTTGCTCTATTTAGAAAATTAGAAATTTTAAAAACTTGTGTTTGTATGCCATTCTGCAGTACAAGCAGCCTCTGAAGAAATGAAAAGCTGCAAGAGAGGAAAGTTGCTCCAGTAAGCTACATGGCCAAACCACACTTCAGTAATTTTCTCTGTTGTGGGAACATACACTACAGGCTACTATGCCATAACAAGTTCATCTTATTCCCTATCCTATCACTGGTTATATGATATGTTAGATAAATTGCAGCAAAATTCAAAAGCCTCATAAAAATTACCCCTATATTCTTATAGGTAGAATTAAGTCTTTTTAAGGGAAGACTACATTAACTTCTTTTGTAATTCTGTGTTATAATTTCATAAGTACTACTCTAGCTATTGTATGGTGAATCATAGACTATGCTGAGTTGGAAGAATCATTGAGTCCAGCTCTGGGCCCTGCACAGGACTCCCTGAGAATCACACACCATGTGCCTGAGAGCACTGTCAAAATGCTTCTACAACTCTGGCAGGGTTGGTGCTGTGACCACTTCCCTAGGGAGCCTGTTGTGCGTCCCTTCCAACTTGGCATGTTCTGTTCTGTTCTGTTTGGAAGGCTGCCCTAAATCTCCCCTGATTCAGCTTCATGTTGTTTCCTCAAGTCCTGTCACTAGTCACGAGAGTGAAGAGATTGGCACCTGCCCCTCTGCTTCCCCTCAGGAGGATGTTGAAGACCACAGTGAGGTCTCCCTTAAGTCTCCTCTTCTCCAGGCTTAAACAGACCAAGTGCCCTCAGCCACTCCTCATACAGCTTTTCCTCAAGGCCCTTCACCATCCTCATTGCCCTCCTTTGGGCAGTCTCTCATACCTTAATGTCTTCTTTGTACTGTGATGCCCAAAACTGCCACAATATTCAAAGTGAGGCTGTACCAGTGCAGAGCAGAGCAAGACAATCACTTCGACTGGCTGGCAATGCATTGCCTGATGCCCCCCAGGACAGGGTTGGCCCTCCTGGCTGCCAGGGCAGTGCTGACTCACATTCAACTGGCCATCGACCAGGATCCCCAGGTGGCTTTTCACAGCTCTGCTCTCCAGCCTCTCATTCCCTGGTCTGTGCACACAACCTGGGTTGCCCCATTCCAGGTGTAGAATCCGGCACTTCCCTTGTTGAACTGCATATGGTTGGTGATTGCCCAGCTCTCTTAATTTATCTCAGTCTCTCTGCAGGGCCTCCCAGCCCTTGAGTGAGTTGACTGCTCCTCCCAATTTAGTGTTGTTGGCAAACTTAGTATTCCTTCAAGTCCAGGTCATTAGTGAAGATGTTGAAGATAATTGGACTGAGGATGGAGCCCAGCTGAGCCCCACTAGTGACCAGACACCATCCTGATGTCACCCCATCACTATAATTCTTTGTGCTTGACCCATGAGCCAGTTGCTCAGTCATCACCTAACATGGTTATTCAGCTGTGTGCTGGCCATTTTGTCCAGGTAAGTGACAGTATCAAAACCTTTGCTAATGTCCAAAAAGATTTTATCTACTAGCTTTCCTAGGTGGGTTACCCTGTTGTAGAAAGTAAATCAGGTTCAACAAGTAGGACTTTCCCTTCATGAAGCCATGCTGGCTGTGACTGACTATGACTGGTGATGTATTCCTGTAGAATATGTATAGTTGAAATACTTTGGTTTTGTTTACTAGGATGTGATGAATAAACACCTCATTAATCTTTTCCATGTGACTGTCAGTCCTAGAAAACTTTGGTGTTATACAAGCAGTTTGTTATTTTGAGTTAATCATCAGCTTTCATCTTTCTTTGTTCTGCCCTTGCTATTCCCCACAATTTTTGTTAGCCTTGAAAATAGTCCTGAAAAATCTTTGTTACCCATAGATGCTGCCAGTGGACCATGTGTCTCTTTTTCCAGATGAAAGAGTATGTAAAACAACAGTTTCAGTACAAACCCATAGGGCACTTTATTCTTAATATTTGTCAAGTTGAAAACTGCGCATTCTCATGATTTGCTTCTTGTATATTAGTTTTAACACTCAATCCATGTCCAGTCAGATTCCTTAGTAGTTTTCTCTGAAAGATTTGTTCAGAACCTTCTGAGGCATCCAGTTAAATGGTATCCTTTTAAAAGATACCCTTTTTACAGTCTGGGAATTCGGTGCTGCATGCTTACTGATTTGAGATTCATGGGTTTAAAAATGTTACAGTGGTTTTCATAGAATCATACAATGGTTTGGTTTGGAAGGGACCTTAAAGACCATCTAGTTCTAACCCCCTGCCATGGGCAGGGAACCTCCCACTTGATCAGGTTGTTCAGAGCTTCTTCCAGTCTGGTCCCACATCCCGGGACAGGACATCTGCATTTTCTCTGGGCAACCTGTTCCAGTGCCTCATCACCCTCACAAATGTTTTGTTGTTCTGTGAGTCTTTTTAATTTTGTTTTTTAATTAATTTCAAGCCATTTGTCTACTCCTTGAGGTAAAAATCATTGGTAATAGATGTGATCACACCTGGTTAACAATATGTGACTTTTCTCTGAAATTCAGCACAATGTAACTGTCTTTTGTTTCTCCTTTTGAATGTTGTAAATATTAACAGATGAATGGATGTCCTGTCTTAAAATTGCAAATGAAGTGTTAGAAAATGTTAATTTTTATTAGTTTACCCAGTATTGAAAGTGGTCTATAACTGGCAATACCCAGATGTGAGTAGATGTCAAAACACTTTATAAATAAGGTCTCTCTTTTCTCCCACATTACAAATGGAACAGTGGATGTCTTATTATTAGCAGCAGAACTGTTTGTTTCCCATATAGACCGGCCGCTATGGCAGACTTGTTGGTCAGAAATAATAGTTGATTTCTGCAGCTGTGAGAGTCATAACTATTTTAGATGCAAAGCTTTTGAAAAGGAGATGACTGCAAGTAGAGATTTTATTTTGTTGTTGGTTTAGAATGCAAATGCATTTTTCTTTTTGCAAGATGTAGTGGCAACTTTCTGTTTTGTGCATGTATATGTATGCATCCAGCCTAGAAGAAGTATTTGAAGTGAGTTTTGAAATGGCACCATCGTCTTAACTGTGCGTGTAAAATTCGCAGTTCTTTGAATTTTTGTTCTATTTCTGGAACAATTATGGAAAATGGAGATTAGCCTAGACTTTGCTCTGCTGCTTGTGTACTATCTCTCTTTTCACTAAATGTGTTTAAAGTTTTTTTTACTTTTTTATTGCATATAGACAGTACACAAGCAACCTAAAATGTGAATAAGGGTGCAGCTCTTGCAAGTACGTGTCGGGCTGATAAAATATTCAGCCGTCTCTGTGCAGCTGCTAGCAGTAGCCAAGGTCTGTGCTACAATTTTTCATCTGAGAGGAGAAACATTTCAAACCACTACCAGAATAGATGGGCAGTAGCTAAATTGCAAAGTGCAGAAATTGACAGAATTGTAAATTATCACAGTAAATATTGTCAAAGCAGGAACTTTGCGAGGTGTTGGACCTAAACCATACACTTTGACTTACACAGATGAAAGTAAGGGTAGTGAATGTAATTCATGTGCTACCAGGTCTGTGAATAAGTTAAGGATTTGGCCAAGAAGATGACAGTTTTAAGAAAAGTGGCAATTCCTCAGCTGTGAAACACTTTTGAAGGAATTACTGAGCATCAACATGTGCTGAAATTTAATATTTTAGTTAATGCTAACTGAAGTAACCCCTGGTTAATGAAATGGCACCAGATGAAGTATTTACAAACACCAATAAAGCAATATCAACACAGATGTTTCAGTGTTTGGTTTATATATTTATTGTTGACTGTTAACATCATTATATATCATTGAAATTATCTTCATGCATCTAGTGTTCCTCTACTTTCCTCAGCAGGCTGGTGGCTCTCAAAATTGCTGCCTGCAACAGTGCTGGACTTGCTGTCCCTCCTGAACACACAGAGCTCTCTGAAAGCACACCCGGTTCACGTCGAGCATCATCCTTGCATGACTAATTACAGCTCCTTATTAATGGTTGGACTCAATGATCTTAAAGGTATTTTCCACCTTAAATGATTCTATGATTCTATGGTTATATTTGTATTTTTGATAGGGCAGAATCTGGATAAACATAGAGACAGTCCCAGGAGCAAATGCCACAACATAAGTTCGTTGTATTTTTTGAATATAAAAATATTTGAGTGAGGGGGTTGAGCTTTTGTAGAACCCAGATGGGACTTGGGGGACTGGAGTTAGAGTGCAGAATACTTTATAGCATATTTGTGGGAGCACTCCAAGTTAACACACACTCTCAAAATGTAACCATTAATCCAATCCTTTTTAGACAAAATAACTGATACTGAATGTGCACCTCAGTGTCACAACACAACACTAGAAGATGCCTGCTAGGCAGAATACAAAGGTCCAAGGTTTTTCTTATGTAAAAAGACAAAAGTGCAGAGCAGATTTATTCCTTGTTCAGGAAAGATGCAAGGAGTTTACCTTTCCTCTTGTCTTCCATAGAGGCAGCAAGGCCATATCCAGAGTGCTCTAATAAACCATGATCATTCTTGTTGTCCTGTAGAGAAAAACCCTGCTCTGATTGTAGCATTTCTTACTGATGGAGAAACTAGAACTTGTGCACAAATGCTACTTATATTAATCAGTGTAAACAATGGATTTAGAGGGAGGAGGACATGAATTCTGATCTCATAGGAACAAAGATTTCATTGGTGTACAAAGTGCCTGCACAAGCCAAAAAGGCTACAGCTGAGGGATGACTGACAATTGCTGTGGAAAACAGTAAGCTCCAGATGTAGATTTGAAGACCTGAAATTAAGAAAAAATGTCAAAAAAAAAAGAAAAAAAAAGATTTAGTGACACCCAAGGACACTGTGAGTCGACTGAGCTTCACAGAGGATGGATTACTTTAATTGCTTCAGGCTAACAAAGGAAATGGGGGATTATAAAGGAATTTACAAACACATCAGTGCAGAAAAAATATTTGGGCAAGAAAGTGAGTAGTTTTCTCACTCTCCTTATTTAATAATAATGAAGACTGCTAAGGCAGAGCATCAGACCTTTAAAAGAGAAGGGTTTTTTTCTGAGTTGGAAGGTTACTCTATACATAAAAATAACAAGCTGGCTGATATGTATTGCAGGATATTAATGAAAATGACAAAAAATACGTACCAATGTCGGTTTTTATTTAAGAAAATGTAATGGATAAGTAAAATGTAAGAGGTAAATAAATACAATATAGTAAAACTTTTGTCTTGTTAAATCTAACTTCTGTGTAAATTTTAAGGATTTTGCTTACTCATGTTGCATAAGGGACACATTCTGGCATCTGTTACTACAGAACAAATAGACTGCTAACAGCCTGGAGCAGTGTTTGTATTGATTGAATGTAGTCAGAAGCAGAATCAGTGTTTTCCAGCACTTCTCACCAGACTAGGCCCAATAAAGACCATCAGCATATTTGAGGTAAGCAAGCAGAGGCACATTTTTGTGTGTCCCCTTAAGTCTGGAAGCACCAAAGTGCATTGTCTGCCTTCATGTTCAACTTGCAAGCTATGTAATTGCTTAGAGTTCTGCTTCTGCACATGTTCCTAGCAGCTGATGATATCTGATAATCACTGCTGAGGTTGTGTGAACTCTGATTTTTCTGCCCAAATCCTGCAAGAGGCCTGATGTTCTGAGGCCCTCTTTGGCCCCTTGTGCTCTCACTTTCAGCTGACTGCCCCTGTTTCAAAGCTATAGAGCAGTGTTCTGGAATGGAGTTGAAACTGAGTGGCTGAAAGGAATGAACGACATCCACATCTGTGCTAAAATTTTTTCCTAGGCCCACGTGTGCTTATCGTGAAATTTTGCTTGAAAAATAAATTCAGATTTGTCTAAATAGGAAGTAAGATTGGTGATTTTAAAGTTGTCTGAGTAGCAATGGATAGCAGTGCAGTTGTTAACCACATGGAAGTGGTATTTACAGTCCTGGAGAAGGGGGAGGATGGTCATGAAGGCAGTCCATCACTGGAATACATTGTTGAAGTGGGAAGACTTTCAAACAATAAGGGGAAAATAAATATAACAGCAAAAATCAAAACTTAGGGGAGTACGCACTGGCCATAAAATACAGACAATGAAAGGGGGTTGGGGAAAACACATTTTAAACCTGCGTTAAAGAGATAAATTTGGATGCAGTGAGAGGAAAAAAGCCACTGCAGTTTTGGGGTGCATGTCCAAATACTGCACAGCAGGGAGTGTGAGTGTGAAAGCTCCTGCTCTGAGACCAGTATTTCTGGTACAGTAATTCTGCATGAAATACTGCATTAGTTTTGGGGTCAGCATGTTACTAACACAGTGAAAAGAGAAGAATACTGATGTGCTACCATATGAATAATCATTAGAATAATGTGTGAAAGTGAAGACAAGGCTCAAATATAGAAGTTCTTGGGTAGATGCAGAGGGGAGGTAATTAGAGTGATTGGAGCAGCTGTAGTACAGAACAGTGAAAGAAGGTAAGCAGAACTTATTTCACCAAGCAGCAGTGAAGAGAGCTGGCAAAGAGAAACTTCTTAATGCCAAGATATGAAATACTACTTTCCATAGCAGTTTAGAAGATGCCTCTTTGTTTACTTGGAAATTTTAAAACTAAACAGCACTAAAAGGCTAAACAAATGCTTTGGGAAAAGGAAAAAGAAAAGAATCCTATTTTGCACTGGCAGAGCAAGAGGTGGACTGAGGTGACCTGACTGGTTTTTCCACTTTTACACTGTACAGTAGTAGAGCATCTGTTTATCGGGTGACTGTCAGGTGATGATCTCCTGAGAGCACCTGGACTAGATGCCACCTGCAAGTATTAAACAGGCTTTCATGGCTTCTTTGTGATGATTTGTTGCTGAAATTCCTCTTCAGGTTAATATGCCTTCGTGGAATTTCTATTGCAGGAATCAGAGCAGACAAAGAAATGAAGCAGTACCTTGTTTCTCCCTACTTCCCTGCTTCCTCACCCCACATCCCAAGCCTCCCACTCTTAGTTTTGATTCATTTCCTAGTGAAGTAACTGATACCTGATTACTGTCTGTTGACTCAGTAGAACTTAGGAAGCCTTTTACTAATGGGAAACATGATGCTTTTATCCACCCTTCCCCCAGCTGATAACAAAACCAGCTGTAGTGCTTGCATGCCTTGCAGTGTGAGCTGGTCACAGTCTGCACCAAGGGAACTTGTTTGTTCCAGCACAGACACACAGGGGTGATCTAAGACTGTAAAATATGTGATTGTATTTTGCCTCAGATACGAAGTAGCATTATAAATTGTTATGTAAACCACATGTTACTTTTATAGCATTTATATATGTTACATATATTTCTGTTTGGTGTGGGAGTTTTCAATTACTTTCTAAGGAAACGAGAAGTGTTTTTAAAGGTCTTGAATTGTCTGAGCAACTACATCTGAAATGCCCTCCAGCACTCACAGAAGACAGAAGTAAGGGATGGAAATAGAACATAGGCATGGCACTTTCTCATGGGGAAGAAAAAAGGGGGTTTATATGTGTAATTACTATTGCCACAGTCCCAATTTCTCATCATAATCATTTGGTAGCTTAGTTTATAAAAACTATGAGGCCCCCTATACCATTTGGAAAGTAATAAGCAGATTCACAGTACTTACGCTAAATACAATTAGATTTATTTATTTTACAGCATGAAGTTGTAGACACCACTATAATTTAAATTACCTTTACAAAGCCAGAGTGGTGGAGTTGAAATTAATTCAAGCAAAGAGTATACGGGTTTCAGATTTGAGCTTTTGAACTTGATTCGAGCAATTCAGCTAGTTTTCCTGCTGAAGAAAAAAGCAAACAGAAACAGTAAGGAAAGTATAGGAAAAGAGGGGAAAATTTCATCCCTCTGATACTCCGAAATACAGTTACTGAGCAGATTATGGAATATATTACTACCATTTTGCTACACATTAACACAGCACCTACCAAAACAGGTGGTTTCAAGGACAGAGCTCAGATTTGTAGCATAACGCCAGCAACATTCATCTTTATACGCTGACTGCATTCAGGTTTGAGGTACAAATATTTATTCCTGAAGTCAGTTGCTTCCATGTGCTAGGCGTGTAAAATTTCAGAAGCCCCTTGTATTATGGTTTGTGCACTTTTTTAAAAGCCTTTCACTGACACATAATAAAGTCAAGTCTCTGGTGGTCAGCCCTATACCGGTATGCCAATAAAGATCTCTGTTTGTATTGGTGGAAATGTACAAAACCACGGGCATCTCTGTCCCTGAAGAAAAGGAGAGATAAACAGGATAGAATAATGATAGAAAGAGACAGCAAAGAAATGCTTCCCACAGGACTGAAGGATTTGGTTTTCCTTTGTTTCACTTTTTTTTTTTTTTTTTTTTTTGCTTTTTTTTTAT
>VXBX01001072.1:327946-421795 GCA_013400415.1 Scytalopus superciliaris
TCAGTGCATGCAAGTTTCCATTTCCAGTTCCAAGACAATTTGCATTTGAAGTTTGGGTTCAGGCTGTTGAGAGGCAGGAATTATCTGCAGTGTGCAAATGTGAACGTGGAGTGCAACTGCCCAGGAGACTGGTGATACATCATCTCCAGGGTTTTTGTCAAGGTCTTATATTTTAACAGTGTCAGCCTTCCCAGTCTGTTGCAAGCACAATTTACACCCCTTCTGTCTCCTAAGAGGAAAGGAAATAGAGGCGACAGAGATGTTCCCAGAGGAGTGACTAATCTTTACCCTTCAGGAGTGTTCAAGGATAGTCACCTCTACTAATCATTAAATAGTTGTTTTTAAAACAAGGGGGGGAAAAGCAAATCAGTTAATCCCATTTCCCAAGTGTTCTGCAGTGCACATCATTATCTATTCCGCTTCTTGTAGTCATTACCAGAGAGAAATTAGGTCTAGCAATGAATGGTCAGTATGATGCTGTCAGTGACACACAGTTCAATTTTAAATTTAAAATAGACCCTGTTGTCTGCCTATATCAGCTATTAACTTTAGTGTCATTGTCACAAAGCCATCAATCTCAGTCTGTCCCAAACCTATTTTCTGTGTAGAGTCAGCCCATCTTCCTTATTTCCTACACATGCAGATTTTAAATCATCTTGTAAACCTTGTACTGCACGAAAGGTTGAAGGCTGCAAGACTCGGCAGATTGGGGTTTTTTTTTAATTCCTCCCCTCCCCCCAACATACATTTAGTATCCACCACCAGATGACAGATTGCAGCTACTCTCTGAACTGGATCATGCCAGAAATGGAAAAACAGAAAAAAACCCCAACCCTAAAGCTGATACAAAACCAGTAAAAGCCTGATTCCACTAAAGCTGATGGCAAATGCAGTAGAACTTAATTTTCAAGTAATTGCTATAAAAATTGTTTCAGAAAGACACTGCACAAAGTCTCCTTTGTAGGCTGGATCTTTTACATTTTAGAGACGATCTCTGCCTGTGTAGCACCAAAGCAGGGAGTGCATCAGAAATGGCTCACTTAGTTGTCATCTAGTTTAATGTGGGGGAGTTTGTTACTGGAGCATTTTAAACATTTAATTGAGAGAGACTTCTGTTCTGGATTTTGCCTCTCTTCTGGGTCTAACAATGTCTAAGAACATTGACTTTTAAGGCCCATAAATTTCTCAAAATTTCCAGAAGACACAGCTTTGGGAACATATATGTGATTAGTAAAGGATAACTGTAACAGGAAGAGTTACTTGACTAGAAAGCATGTTCTGATCTTCATTTTACTCTATCAACATGAATCCTTCAGGCAAGAGTCTTTTTAAAATACCTAAATAGAGAAGTTTCTGCCTCTTGAGTCCATGACAGAAAGTTGCTTCATTAGCCTACATCTCACTGAACAACTGGGACCGATTTGTTAAATACAATAACTGATGTTGTGTTGCATCAGTACACAACACATCAGGTAATGAAACCTGGGTAATTCTGGCCATTTATATCTGCAATTACTTTGTTGTTAAAGAGTTGGGCACTTGAAATTTGAGTACTTCAAGACCTGTACAGCTGCTTCGAGTGCCATGTCCAACAACTACAGTGACACTAATACTTGTTACAAATCTTGTGTTCAAATCCCATTTTAACCTGTAGATGTCAATATTACTGTAACAAAGCCTAGGTTTTGCTTACAGGAACTCACAGGCTTGCTAAGCCTTGATGTAATTGAGCTGCTGTGATCCCTAGATAGGATCTGAGTGTTGGCAAAACTCCTCTACTGACCCTTTCGTCACCTCTCACTCGTGGGAACTGGCAGTAGTAGGCATTTTGTAAGTGAGGCATGAGAGACTGCACAATGAGATGCAACACCCATCCCACTGGTGATTAAAGCACCTCCTTAGAAGATCCAAACTCAAGTCTTTGACCTTTGGGAGCACATCAGGCTCAGCTTGAGGCAAAGAGGGATGCAGCAGAGTGAGTCATGGCTGAAAGAAGCCAACTTTATGTCTGGAAGGTGTTCTCATATGCAGGTCTTTTGTTTTTGCATACATAGAAGCCTCACTGCAGAGAGAGAAGGCAAACGTGTATTTCATGAAAACTGAGAGATGACACAGAGTACGTGCATAATTTATATTTGTGGGAAGATACAGTTCCTGAGTACAAACCAAATAGCTGTATCCAGAAAAGGGAAGAGTGGAAAATACTGCTGTGTTGGGTTTGTGCGGCAGAGTTTTGGCAGTGGAGGGGTACAGGGGTGGCTTCTATAAGAAGGTAATGGAAGCTTCCCCCAAATCTGACAGAGCCAATGTCACTCAGCTTGGAGATGGTCTCGATGCTGGCCAAGGCTAAGCCCAACAGTCACGGTGATAACACCTCTTGGATAACATATTCAAGAAGGGGAAAAAAACACTCAGAATAACTGCAGTGCACAGAAGAGTGGGAAGCTGTGAGAGAAACAGCCCTGCAGACACCAAGGTCAGTGAGGAAGGAGTGGGAAGAGGTGCTCCAGACACTGGAGCAGAAATTCCCCTGCATCCAGGTGCAGACCATGGTGAGGGAGCTGTGCTCCCAGAGCCCATATCGGTCCGCAGTGGAGCAGAAATCCACCTACAGCTCATGAAGAACATCAAGATGGAACAGGTGAATCCCCAAAGGACACTGTGACCCTGTGGGAAACCCGTGCTGGAATAGGCTCCTGATAGGACCAGCGGACCTGTGGAGAGAGGAGCCCACACTGGAGCAGGTTTGCTGGCAGGACTTGTGACACTGCAAGGGACCTGCACTGGAGCAGCCTGTTCCTGACAGACTGCATCCTGCAGAAGGGACCCATGCTGGAGCAGGAGAGGGGATGTGAGAAGTCCTTCTCGTTGGAAGAAAGGGGTAGCAGAGACAAGGTCTGATGAACTGACCACACACTCATTCCCCATTCCCCATCCCCTTACACTGCTGCAGGGAAGAGAGAGAACTTAGATGTAAAGTTGAGCCTGAGAAGAAGGGAGGAGTGGGGGGAAGGTGATTTAAGATTTTATTTTATTTCTCACTACTTTACTCTGATTTTTATTGGTAATAAATTAAACTAATTTCCCCAAGTCTGCTTTGTAACTCCTAAGTGATCTCCCCCTGCCCTTATCTCGACCCAAAAGCCTTTTGTTTTATTTTCTCTCCCCTGCCCAGCTGAGGAGAGGAGTGATAGAGCAGCTTTGGGGGGCATCTGGCATCCAGTCAGGGTCAGCCTACCATAATTACAGAATGAGAACAAACAACTGCTCCCTTTGGCCTTCAGCAGCTAAGGCCAAAGGAAAAAGAGAGAAGTGGTATTTGGTAACTCTAACACTGCTTCTGTGATGGCAGAGAATTTGCAGTTATGGGCTTGAGTGTGAGACTTGGTTGCACTGCCTTCTTGCCAGATCTTTGCAAAATTACCAGGTAATACTCCATTAGAGAAAATATGCAACACATCCTATTCCTTATGCTCTCTTCACACACTTGTACATGTTGCATAAGGAAGATAGTATATATATAACTGTACCTATAACTCTTCTCACTACAAACACACCTGCAAACCACCAGCTGCACACATATAATCACAAGCCCAACCTCACATTATGCTGGAAAAAACATCCTTTTCTAATGGCAGTAAATATTCTCGGCCAAGCCACTAGGTCTAATAGGACTCCAATAGCCAGGTGAGATCCTGGAAAGATGAGTCTGCAGTACGTCTCATCTTCTAGGAATTCTCTAAATAAGGAAGAAGGCAGGACCAAAGATGAGAGGCACTTTGTGGTGGGAGAACAAAAGTGTCCTGGATGTGGCCTCAGCCAGCCAGTTAAGGATAGAGGAGTTCTCAGAAAAGCCTGATCTGTACTTGGACTCTTTTTGTACCTCAGAAGAGTCTTTGATTTGAAAAATGTAACATGGCTCCACCTGTAAAATAAGAAGGATAATAAAACTTTGTTCCAATCCTCTTAGTTTTATCAATTATTGATGTCTAGAAGTAGGTTGGCACTGCACAGGGCTTGAAGAATGAATGCTGCTGCCTCCAGGTACTTTTAACCAATGAATTGTAAATACAAGCCTGGAGCTCATCAGTGGCCCCAAATGTGATAGTTTTGGCACTGTTTGCCCTTACCTGAATGTCATCATGGAGCAGAGAGGGCTGAAGGAGCACATATCAACAGAGGAAGGTGTGCTTTTAGAGAGGATGTATGAAAACAGGAGTGCATACCTTTCTAAACTGCACAAAAGAAGAATTCAGTTGTTGAGGATAGCCTGGAGCATGGAGGAGACAAGGCATCGCTGAGATGTGATGTACTGGCTGAGTGGAAATGAGAGCAGGAAATACTGCAGTTGATGCTATAGGTCAGAGCAGTGTTCTGGGGATCCTTGAAGGGAAGCACAAGTAGCTCAAATTTAATGCAGGAGGCCAAAGGAAAATGATGAAAGAATTCAGAGGTGCTGCTGTTGAGGCGGATGATTTACTGAGACATTTGAAATAGGTTGCAAAGGAAAAAGGTGAAAATGAAGAGGAGGTTCTAGTAGTCTCACAGAGAAATGATCAGGGCATGACCACATTTTTTGTCACATGGCTGACAAGGGTGAGACTTAGAGAAGTTGCTCATGGTGAAGTGATGTAATTTGGCAAATGTCTGGCTCTTGTTTCAGACTGGGAGAGACGAGTCTGAGATTTAATTAACATGTAGAACTTCTTGTAGGAAATTGCTAAGTGTTGTATGCCCAGACGTTTTTCAGGAAATAGAAAGCAAAATTAAAAATGGTCACGATTTCCTCACTTCACAGAGGAATTCTGCAAGAGTTGCAATCTGTGCTTGCTGTCCAGGAGATGAATATTCAGACCTGTTGTCTCCCTGTGAATAGAAAGCTCTAGAAAGATCAAGTCCTTTCTTGGGCCTCTGGAAGGTTCATGCTGAATGATGTTTGAAACATAGCTCAATAAATCTTTATGGAGAGATAAAGTATAAAGTCTATCTTGATTTCCGCTTGACTTGTTATAGACAAGCAACTGTTCTGAAAATGTTTTCATATGTTCATTCGTCTCCCTTTAGAGAATGCAGTGTGCCAGTTTCTGAGAGAGAACTAAATTATCACATATTATTTTTAGATGCAAGCAATTTGTGGTTAATGTTACTCTGCCAGAACAGGGTACCAAATTCCCAGTTTCAAAACCAGGTGAGTTTATTGCATATCTGTAAACCTCAGTGTGAAGAGGAGAAAGTTTCACCTAACTCAAATAATCTGACA
Source organism: Scytalopus superciliaris (assembly GCA_013400415.1). Lineage (NCBI taxonomy): Eukaryota > Metazoa > Chordata > Aves > Passeriformes > Rhinocryptidae > Scytalopus > Scytalopus superciliaris. Next base: position 333,207 of record VXBX01001072.1, read on the forward strand.
TGTACTTCCAGCCTACAGATAAGACTGAAGCTGGAGTAGCTCAACAAGAGAAGATGAAGAATATTAATGTACTGAAATGTCTCTATACATGGATGCAAGGAGCATGGAAAATAAGCAGCAGGCACTAGAAGAGATACTAAACAATGAAGTTTATGAACTAGTGGGCATAGCTGAGGCAAGGTGTGCTGATTCCTGTCAGTGCTTTGAATATCAATAAAGAGATAGACAGTCTGCACAGACAGACAGAGGCATGGTGACAGGATGCAGCTGTGTTTTCTCACTGGTGTGATGCATGCAGTGGGCTTGGCTGATGTTCTGTTTTCTCAGAAAAACTTTAACTTGGCAGATCAGAAGAAATAATTAACATGGTGGATCCAGTGCAGCTTTATTTTTTGTTCATGAGCTCTTGGAAATCCAGAGTCCTAAACCAAGAGAATGTTTGTGATAAAAAACAGTTCAAGCATTTTGTTAAATTAACACTCACAGTTAAGTAGTGTAATAAAGCTACAAAACACTGGATGCTCTGTTTGAATGTTGGGTGTATTCTTGTTGGAGAAGACACCTACAGTAGTGGAAGAGCAACCCCAGCAACGCAGATTTGTGAATGCCTGAACCCTGGAAACTGCACTTTGATGCCACAGAATTGTTTATAATCTAAGAATTTTACCCTGTTTGAGGATTTTTTTATGTTATAAGGTTCTCCTTTGCCCTCCTATATACCACGTTGGGATTTTTTCACTCACACGGCCTCTAACTCACTTCCAACTGCCTCCTGCTGGCAGCTGGGTAATAACCCCCTATATGGCATATCCTTGCCCCTGTCCCCTCAGTTTTGGGGATCCTGGCCTTGAATGGCTGGGGCCGGCACAGACCCTTCCCTAAAACCTTCCCAGGGTGCTCCTGGGGCCAGAACCCGGCCCCCCGACCCTATTTAAGTTGTGTACCAGTTGGAATAAAGGCCCTTTGGCTTGCGCCTTTCTGCGTCACTCCTCGGAGTTGTCTCCCCTTCTTTCCACCCCCCACGTGCCCTCAGGATCGCATATTCTTATGAAGCTTCCTAATTGCAATAATTAGTACCAGCCTTGGGACAGGCCACCCACTTTGCTTTCCCACTTTGGTGTTGGCTGCTGAAGGGAAGAATGTAAATAGAAGCTGGACTGTAAACAGAAACACTTACTTAAGTCTGTGGCCCCAGTGCTGTAGCCCTGACTCACTGTTTTAGGTTGAACAGCTCAAGCATAGAAGAAAGAACTATCCTATGAAATATGTATCCATAGAAAAGACATTTTAGCTACCTCTAGGAATGGGTAGTTTGACCATTAGCTGCTTTGTGTATTTCTTTTGCACATGAAGTGTTATCACTGAAATCCTGTGTCCATTACATGAACTGCAGTGCTCGGAACCAGCTGGCACTCGGTGAGGCCAGACTCAGCTTTCCAGTGGAGCTGGGAGCCACAGCTGGCCCAAATTGGCCAAAGGTCAATTCCCTACCATACAATGATTGACATGCTCAGGAATAAAAACTGGGGTAAAGGAAGAAAACAATGGAATTTTGACTTCCAATATGGCTGTTGCTTAGCTGGTCTGCCTGTGGGACAGGGTGAGTAATCTTCTTGGTCTCGCTTGACTTTTTTTCTCACCTGTTAAACCATCATTGTTTTAGTTCATGAGTCTTCTCGCTTTTGTTCTACTTCTCCTCTTGCAGTGGAACTGGAAAACTCAAGATAAACAGTAGTCTTGTGAGCAATATCAGTGTGAATGCAATGTCATAGGACATTGTCTAGCCACAAGGTTAGTGCCAGGGCTTTTTCTGAGGCACATTGATGAAGACACCCTCAGCCTGATTTGGCACATGCTTTCCTGCTCCTGGAGGGATGAGATATCTCAAGAGCCTTTGTGAACTATGGAATAAGAGGTTAGGTACCCAGGAAGCCACCTTCTGCTACAAACAGTGGCTCTTGGATCCCTTTCCAGTCAGCTTCTCACAGATGTATGCACTACTAAATAACTATCTAAGGATAGTTCATTCAGAGACACTTTTCCACAGGCATTGTGGACAAGATTACCCCAAGTTTGGATCTGTCCACCATCCATTAGTAACCACTATCCCAAAAAGTCTTGAAGCTTCCCTTCTACTCCTCAAGCCACAGACTACTGTGGGAAACAGTCTAATATCAGTTCAAACAGACTTGGAGGAAAACCACCAAAAATTGTTACGTATTAGGTCCTTCATGAGAAGGTGGTGGAGGCTGAGGCTGCATGCTAGATGTGTGGATTACCAGTTGCCTCTAGGACAAGCCCTGAACTGTCAGGCTGCAATCTACACCATGCCAGTGTCCAAGGTGTGTGTAGCCTGTTGCAAATGCCTGTAGGCAGGTAGGCACAGCCTAAGCCTAGTTTAAAACATGATGGGGAAAGACAGGCACCTTCTACAGAATACCTGCAAGGGGAGCGCATGTCCCTGAACAGGCCCTTGCTGTGGTGGGTGGTCCTGGTCTGAATGAGGCAATGATGGGAATTTAAATGTTATCTTCTGCCACCTACTCTGATCAGCATCCTGACTACCTAGTCTCCTTCGCTTCTCGAGACTTTGACTTCATGGCTGATGGCTGTGGGGAAAAGATGATGTGAAACCACCATATTTCATGGTGGCTGGACAGTGCACTAAAATACATGGAGGAAGATTTCTGAGCTGTCAGGGAAAATCATAAAAGAGCTCATAGACTATTTATTCAGGAGTAAGCTTTTCCAAAGGCATCTGCAGCCAGCCTCTGTCTCCAGGCACAGCAGCCTCCTGGCCTTGGAAGACGGCAGTGCTGCTTGCAGGTGGCTGGGCTCTTACATCCAGGATGTTACTGCTGTCCCTTCCCAGCACTTTTTGTGAGACCCATATGCAACCCAGAGCTGAGAGAATGAAAAAACATGCACACCTTCATGACTTTGGACTCTTCCAACACTCACTGCTCCCCCATATAGCTGCTTCCTACTGTCTTCCCCATCACCCTAAAAGCTGATGTCCCCACTCTTCTCCCAGAGGCCCTGCACCTGCTGAGCCTCCCTACCAGACTCTTCCAGATTATCTTAAATGCTTTTGAGCAGTAGATGCTTCCTTGCCTGGATCAGTTGAAAGACAGGGAATGCTTGTTTGACTAAGCTGCCCCTTAATCCTTTAACAGGAAGCTTTTATCCAGCAACACTGGGGAGTGAAACACACAGGACAAAGACTTGTTAGCAGAAAATATTGCACCGTTGTGTTTTCTTTGGCAGCTTGGCAGCAGACTGCAACACTTTATAGACGTGTGTGTGTGTCAAAGGAAGCCATGCTGTGGGGCTGAATGCAGCCTGCTGGGAGCAGGGGAGGGAGAGGAACTGGAGATGGGTCTGGGATGAGATACTTCAAACTGCAACTGCCCTGCATGTATCATTAGATCCTCACTTTTAGATATTAAAACAGTGTGGGACTGTCAACACTAAATATGTCAGTCACAGGTAGAAATTGCCTGGCGTCCTGCAATTCTTATTTGCATGAAATCAAAAATAGTAGGAGGAAATCTGCCCGCAGCAGACTTTCAATTTACGTCAGTCTGCCAAACTCTTCAGCGAAAGCAAGCCGCTGTGTGAACACTTAGTCATCACCTTCATTTAACATCCAGTGGGTGTAATGTTTGGCAGCCTAGCCCTCTGAAGAGACAGCCCTGGCATCTCATTTTAGCACATTATCCCATTATATTGTGTGCTGTAGTATCCCAGTGTAAGGAAAGCAAGGAAAGCATGTAACTCTGTGCAGAAGGCAGGGGCCATACAATTAAAGCTGGCTTGTCTGGGGCAAGCAGAGTGCTTGTGATTGAAACCTGGAGGGTGGGAGATACAGGGGTAAGGTGAGGTAAGAGCTGGAACTGCCTGAGCAGGCTGGAATTTGGAGTCCAACACCCGCTACAGCTGAGGAGCCTGTTTCCAAACCTGCTCCTGAAAGGAATAAAATAAGGCTGTCCACATGATCTGGTCTAATGGTTGGCATCCCTTTCCATGGCAGGGTCGTTGGAGATAGGTGATCTTCCAGGTGCCTTCCAACACAAACCATTCCATGAATCAATGAGACTATGGGATAGGAGTGGCATTGCTCTGCCGCACACAGCACAATTTGGAAACTTATTCTCAGGCCTTGTTTTGGTGCTCCTTGTCCTCTTAGCTCCTCTCCTCAGTGGTGCTCAGATGACTGGTGCTCCAGGTACAGGGAGCACCACAAGGCTAGCTTCTTGGGCTTTGCCAGCTCTTCCCAGTGAATGGGACTGTCAACACTAAATATGTCAGTCACAGGTAGAAATTGCCTGGCGTCCTGCAATTCTTATTTGCATGAAATCAAAAATAGTAGGAGGAAATCTGCCCGCAGCAGACCCCATGGCTCACAAATAGTCTGACTCATGAAGAATGGAGGTTGCTCAGTGCCTGAGCTGGGGGATCTTGGGAATGTCCTCAAGGTGGACTTACATATCTTTTTAGACAGCAAAACATATTCGAAATCTGACCCTGCTGGGAATCAAATAGGTTTTCAAAAATACCTAGGTAGAATCATGATGCCAAGTTCAAGTTAATAACGTACCAAAGTGCACAACACTGATGTTTGCTGAATATTCATCCGCTCTTTTACAACAAACCCTATGATACTACATTTATATCTGCAAGTACTAAATATCTATTTTTGGTTCTTAGGTGCTTAGTATCTGTGTAATCAAAAATCCAAGGCCCAGATGGATCCTCAAGGGGCTCTAGACTTTCAGTGATATTCATGTAGTTGGCAATTAAAAGCAAGAGTCATACGATTACAAGTGAGGCACCAAAATACTTAGCTTTTAGATCTCCCTGGTGCAGAACCCAAAATAAGAGTGGACATATAGAGGTTGCAGACATCTGGTACATTAAACATCACCAGAGGCATGCTGTCACAAAGGCCAGCCAGCATCAAAGTTTGCAGAGGCATTGAGCCACAAGCAGACTGATTCCTTGGAGAGGACCTGGACCATTCTTGCTCTAAGGCTGTAGCCAGGTGCTCTTTGGGAGACTAAAAAGGATTCAAAGCTAGGTTGGATGGGGCCCTGAGCGACTTGATCTAGTTGCATCCCTGCCCATGGCAGAGAGGTTGAAACCTGATGAACTTTAAGGACCCTCCCAACCCAAACCATTCTGTGATGAAGAGGTGGCTCAAGCCAAAAAGGTTTCCAGGAAAAGAAAAGCACCCATGACTGAATTACAGTTTCGCTAGAGATCCCCTGGAACTCCACACCTGATCGACACAGAAAGAGTCACGAACTGTCAGTACAGCCCTTGGAAGGGAGGAGCACTGGTGGAAGAAGAGACCTTCCATCTGCCTTCCTCAGGTGCTGTGACTCCTAGGGCTTGCTTGTGTGCTCTCCTCCTGGCCCCAGGAGCCTTGACTTTTTTGTGCATGCAGCTGCTTTCTTTCTGTTTCTCTAAACTTCAGACAGCTCCCTGCTTTGCTGGCCAGCCACAGTCTGTCTTAGACATTTATCTGCCTCCGGGCACTGGAGGAACCTGAACACCACAGAGCATGAGGCAGTAAGTCCTATGAGAGCTTCACTGTTGTGTGCTCAGCTGAACAACAGCAAAATTCCTTCTTGCATGTTGTGCCCTTTAAAATGTTATCCCTAGAAAAACTGGACATAGCTGTTGTGGTGCTTCTGAGACCTTATAACAGGCCATGATGACATGAGCATCCCTGAAATTCCACTCGAGCTGAGGGTGAGGAGGTGGATATTTTTATTTGCATTTAGCCTGTGACCTGATCCCGTGAAAGTATCCTCACTAATAGGCCTGATACAAGCGGGATTACTCTCATTACTCAGTAAAGAGTGAGCCCACCAGCAGAATAAACATTGGCAGGATCAAGTAGCAGATGAGTCATCTTTTCCAAACACAAAAAGACAGGAGACAGTAAATAAACATGTTAGTTACATTAACTATCACACACAAACTTTATATATGTAAAACAACTGCAAACTGAAGTACTGTCTCAGTCTCTGTCCTAGCACAAGTGTCCCCAGCTAACTCTGTCCCTATGCACAGCGATGCCACTACTGTGGCTGTCCCTGGCCAGAGGAACGCTCCTCCTAATCCAAACCATGTGCCAGCTGAATGCCAGCAGGTAAACTAATCTAGCCCAGCAAGACAAACATCTGCAGGGTTAACTTCTCCTCTCTTTGCTTCCTCTACAACCTGTTTGAAGTCCATGGAGTTGTACTGAGTAAATTAGAGGGGAATTGTGTTCACAGTATCTCTCGTGTAAACACAACACTCCCATATTCCCCCATGGGCATTCAAATAACTTTTAACAATCAGTATAAAAACATAATCATTGAATTAAAAACCCCCTAATATTTAAGCTGATAACTCTTCCCTGAGGGTTTAAAGACTTCTTTTTATTTTTAAACTAAAATTAAGTAGGTGAACATCTCCTGAGTAAAGTGATCCTAGCAGTGCAAGGATGAAGCAAAGAAGGGCAGGATGCCTTGCCAATGCAGAATTCTTCTTTGTAATAGTCTTTTTGCTGGTTTTTTTTCCAGGCATCTTCCAGAGAATCAAACAAGAAATGTCTGACAGGATCATGCCATGATCAATTAGACCTCACCTATGGGAAAGTGTTACCAGTGTTCAACATTTTTCTTGTTAAATCTTATCCTACTGCTCTTCACAGGCTCCATCACTGGTATCCTTTACAGTAAGAAACTGATCACATCAACGGTGTCTTTAAAGGCTGAGTTCAGTGCCTGCTTGAGCAGTGGGACCATTCCCAATCACTACAGCATGGTTACTGCTCTGGGCATCCTGGCCTGTCCTGCAGTCAAAGCAGAAAGACCTGTTGTCATAGGGAGATACGAGGGCTCATCCTCCAACAGGAAGCTGGTGTGCTTATTTCCAAGAACTGATTTAGGGTCATTCTGGGCAAGTTGAAGCCTGTTTTTTAGTGAGGCTGAGGAATCTGATATGTATAATGCACTTATTGTGTCTGAGAGTCAGACGCATGTGGGGATATACACAGATGTGTCCAGCACTGGGGAAAACAGAGCTGTTTGAGGAGTTTGGATGAATATGCCATCACTGCCTATGATATTATTCCTTTTAAAAGAGAGCTGTGCGGTTTGCATGGAATTCTGTAGCCTGAGATGTCAACTTCTAAATCTTAATGGAGCAAATTTTGGGAGTCTTTTTACCTTGCAGCACTGGATTATCCACAAAGACATATTTTTCCCATTGTATTTTATTTTTAGAAGAAAACTGCAGCTTATGATGATACTTGTTAAGATCCTTTCAGTTCTAGCCTTATTTTGACAGCATTTTAAATGAATTATGGAACAAATTTTGGCTGTACTGTTAGCCACTGGTCCCATTTTCATGGCGAGTTTGACACTATCTCTAGCATCTTTTTCAAAGCTTTGCATGGGCTGGGTGCCATGTGATTTGATGGTGAGCTTTCCCATTGAAATCCATGCGAGTCTAGCACATGGGCAATTTCATAGCATAGAAATGATGTTTCCAAAAATGTACATTGTCAATGTCTTTTCCTTGGGCATGGGGCCCACTTGCTGCCTTCTGAGCTGAAAAACACTCCAGTTGTTGCAGTGGCTTTGTGCAACTTATTTAAGGAGCAGAATCTCAGCTGCTTCAAACTTAATAGCTCCTCTGATTTCTGTTTCCACCTGATAAAATTACAGCTCATTTGTTTGCTTGTTGGTTTCATTTAAGGTTTGAATTGTGCTGATGAGCCTCACAAGATCCATTTCCTTCTGTGTCTTCTGTCGAGACATTGGTGCTGAACTGGGTTGAGCTGTGATGCAGGAACTCTTCATGTTTAAACAGCTCCTGGGTGAAATCATGATGCAGGCTGTGGCAAGGCATGGAGGCTGATGGCCTTTGGTGGGGCTCTGAATCTGACACCTGGTCATCTGTCCCTCAGACCTCTCATCTGTGCCACAAGACAGCTGACAAGATAATGAATGTTCTGATCTGAGAATAAAACCCCAGTAGAACCCAGCACAGTCATGGCTCTGAATTCTTCCTGATCATTTAGTAGGATACAACACACCAGAGCAAAGCAATTGAAAAATGTTCTTATTTTGTAAGGCCACTTCATACCCATATAGTTTTCCTCTCCACATTGTTTGATTTCAGCAGTCTAAGGGCACAGCATGCAAGGCACTGGAGAATCAGACTGTGTCATTTTAATATGGAGCTTTAGCTGCATTTCGTTTTAGTAATGTTTCACAGGAGGTTTCTATGACTGACAGACACCATATAAATAAAATACATGATCATTTCAAAAGCATACATGTAGGTTACTTTCTTGTGCTGAGTACATTTGCTACTAATGTTCTTCCTCAGCCACAAATAAAATGAATCAGTGAAGCTGCTGGACACGATAGTCTTAAAACTGGTCTATATACCAAAAATTTAAAAGAGGTATATAAAACATAAGGTAGGGTACATCTATATATATATATGTGTGTGTATATATATACACACACACACACACACATTTATATGCCAGTCACTCACTCACTCACTGTCACATATTCACATGGTACAAAATATCAACTTCTTCCTTTTCAATCATATACTGTTAGCAAATGTAAAAATAAATCATCAGTAAAAATAAACCAAGCAACTCAGCTGCCCACACACTGAACTGTGGTATGCCCTGCTTGTCAGTAGGTGTCATGCAACACCACAGTTTTTAAACACCTGGCTTGCACAAAAATATCCCTTCAAGAGAATATTCACCACCAAATGGCTTTTTTTGTTTTGTTTTTAGTCACAAATATTCTTATCAGAGTGATGAACAAGCGTAATTGAGCATCCACTAATGAGGGACTACAACTAATTCCCGTGTCTTTGGATACACAGTCGGTTGTGTTTGGAAAGGCAGCAGCAGCTGCCAAAGCAGCAGTGAGGGGGGTAGACAGGGTAACAGAGAAGAAGAGAGCCCTTGCTGGAGATAGTGAGCACAAAGGCATCAAGCCTAATACCTGTTCACCTCTGTATTACCTTTCCTTTTCCCTTTTCTTCCTGAGCCCCAGTAATCCAATAAAAAATTTTTTGTTTCTGTCATAGCTGCAAACACAACTCAATAATGTCATCATACAGATCAGCCAGCTCCATTTTTCTCTAATCCAATCAATAAAATGACCATGCTGTGCTCCCTGCTCCAATTCAAAATCAAGGATGATAGCCTGAAAGAGGTAAATCCCAGTGTGCTGCTGATCAGACCTTAGGGTATCATTTTGTTTGGTTGCTGTTTTCACAGCTTGGTCATACAAACACTGAACCTGCAAATGCAGCAATGAAGCTAAACGAAGTGGGAAGCAAAGCAAAAGCTGAATTTTACAGATTTTAGGCTGACTGGAGGCCTCAAAGACCTCATCGGATGCCCCAGCTGTGAGTTGAGTGAGTGCCTGGGTGCTCAGTTGGAAGCAGTAGGGTTCAGTCACATGCCTGGCATCACATGTGTGAGTGACTTGGCAGACCACAGGGATTTATGGTTCTGTGCCCTAAAAGCAAGATCAATCCAAAGCCCTGAAGGGTTCAGACTGCCCTGAGACAGGACATTAGATACAGAGGCTGAAATCAGCAAGCATTTCCATCCCAGCTCCCTCCGGCTAATTCCTGATAACGCTTTGAATGTCTATTGATCAGGCAGAAATTTTTCTATTTGCTCCTGCAATTGAAATCTCATCTGATTTGTTGGCATGAAGGCATCACTGGCTTTTAATATAAAGAGAATGATATTTTTTTCCAACATCTATACAGAAGAAAATTGTTGCAACTCTTTTTTTTTTTTTTTTTAACATCTTCAATGCCAAAACAGCTGGGGGAAGCAAGCCTGAATTTGTCAGACAGATAGATAGCCCTCGTTGTAGAGAAGTGTCTTGGAGTGTTCCGGTTAAAATTGGTTTTGATTTGCCAGAGTTAAGAGCTGTTGAGAATTGCACATGCAGTAAATGTTTTAACGCTTATAATGCTGAGCTGGGAGCTGGCAGAAGCTCCGTGTGCTGCTGCTGTAGTTGTGGTCTGGCCAAGTTTGCTGAGGCATGGGATGTCAGAGGCCCCTGGGGGCTGTAAACCAAAGGGGCCAGGTGGAGGGATCCAGAACACTAAATGAAGTGAGCTGGAGCCAAAAAAATGCCACCAAAGTCCCCGTGGGGTTCTGACCTCTCAGACCCCTTCTAAATCCAGCCCTAAGACAGGGTGATGTTTTTTTCCCACATGAAGTGAGGCTCCCCAGAGGAGATGCCATGCTCGTGTCATCAGTAAGGTAGCAAAGTGCTCTGACAGCATATTGATTTTGCACAATGTAAGGTACTTCATGGAAAGAGAGAGATTTACTGTGTGACTGATAGACAGAAAGTCAGGTAGCTATGTAATCAGAGAAAATGGAGTCTACTAGCAGCATCTTATTTATGGTTGTTTATTGTGAAAATACAGAGCACCAAAGAAGGACTGTTATTTTCTCTTTAAAAGGGAGAACAACTTCCCAGCACCGTGTGCAGTATTGCAGTTACTGAACTACTGAGCTAAGTAACTTGGACCAAGGTTTTGTATTACTATTAGAATATCTATTGATCTATCACTTAACTTGGGGCCAAACCTTGGTTCTAGGCAGAACCTCTGGGGTAGCTATAACCTGTGCAGTGCCATGGCTGTACACCACCAACACAACATCACCCCCCTCCACAGACAGCCTTTTGCCTCCTATTTATGTTATTATTTCTGCGACCTGTAAATGGCCACACCATATCTATAGGTCCAACAACTGTTGGTGAGCAGAGAGAAGAGGTAGATGGTGGCAGTGTAGTTGGGTTGTCAATAAAATCTATAGATGGAGAAGTAAATATAGAGCATCTAAACAGCTGGATTATGCAGAGATGTAGAGATACAGAGAAGGGGGGTGTGTGTGAGTGAAAGACAAATTAATTCATGAGATGTATTCAAATATATGTCTGCAGATACATAATTTCCATATATATTACAAGACAGCAGAAAGAGAAGGGTGGGTATGCATTTCCAGAGATATCCAATTCTCTAAGCAAAGGAAAATACACAAATATAGCAAATAGCTCAGAGCAGCAGAACTAATGCAGGCTGGTTTCCTATAGATTTGTGTCCTGCCTTTACTATACAATATATAACAACCTGTGAGCTCCAAATTACTATTTCCCAGTTCTGGAAACTTGACAGGGTTTCCTAGCATCTAGGAAAGGATTAGGCAAATCTTGTGTGGCAACCTTTCCTTCAGTGGAGATGACAGCATAACTCTTTCCTCTACTTGGCTGCTGATTTTCATTAAATCTGTAGGGATATATTACCACTGAGATTGTCAAATATGTTTGAAATTATTCAAGAAGTTGAAAATTTATTAGTAACACATACACATACATACAGGCACACACATGCAGCACGTGCTTGCAGAAGCATGGGCTCATAGGAAGCCAAGCCTAGAAGAATATGTAAAAAGCTCTCTGATCTGTAAGCTGCTCATTCCCAGTGTGAAGCAAAACAGCAGAATGTAGTTTATTAAAATATTTGTCAGTCTGTTCTTAATTTAGAATCTGGTTCTTTCTATAGGAGAAAGCTCCTGAGAGCTGAACAAGAGGCAAATGTGTAACTGTTCGTAGGTTTGAAAGCTGGAGGACAATTACACTCCTGTAGTTGCACATCCTCACCAAAGAGTGTACAGGTAAGGTAGTTTCCACATGCACAAGGCACAATTAGTGCTATAAACTGAGTAAGACTTTGGTAAGATGGTACCTGGAGTCCCATACTTAGTTCTACTGCCGTGTGGTAACAAAGAATTCAACTCAGAATGCAGTAGAGGAGGCCCTGTAGGATGCTCAGGGATTTTAGCACTTATTTTTTGAGGGGACACTATAAAAGGTTGACTTGTTTAGCTTATCAAAGTGAATGTTGGGAGACAATATGGTCATTCTCTATAAAAATACCAGGGGCAAATAGAAGCAAGGCAGAAGAACTGGTTCAATGTGGGTATTATTGACAGCCTAAGAGCTCACACTTATAAGATAATCTTCTGAAATTAGAACAGAAGTCAAAGAAGCTACCTAGTGAGCAGAGAAGTTAATTCCTGGATGTCCATTTTAGCACAAGTGAGAGTAAGTAACAAACTCATGTTAAGATCTATCTTAAGAAAAGATTACCAGGAAGGTGTTTGACACAGTGGTATGTGATTAGGAGAACTTGGACTTTGCAAACCAAGATGTCATTTATCCTCATGAAGTTCTAAAGGACGTTGTTCAGCAGTTCAGAAGCTGGATATCTGGAGCTATATTGGAAAAACAATGTGCCAAAGGATAGGTCTGAAGTGCAAAGCCGCATTCGCCATTGTAGGAGGGTTGGGATCTACCCAAGAATAAGGGGGAATTTAGGCCCATTCCCCTACACAATATATCAAGCAGCACACCATGCAAGCCTCCAAGTGATGTGATTATAGCCCTATCACTGCTCCCACTTAACCTGGCACCATGTCAACTCCTGTTAAAGGCTATGCCATTAGTGAGCACAGTGCTCTATCCTGTTTTTTGAACTTTAGCACTTTCTTTGCTCATGCCCTATTTACTGGGCTTGTAAAATGTGTACAGCCTACAACTGGCAGAAAGAGTTTGACTAAAAATATAATTAAGAGAATTCTATACAACACAGATGTTGAAACTGGAAGGCACCAGCCATAATGACAATGCTGTTGGACATGTGTAATTGATTGTCACTAAGCCACCCAACAGCATTCCTTGTTACATGGGTTTGATTTCTTTTTCCCAGATACTACTGAACAGATCTGTGGGAGTGAGGAGAAGAAAACAGAAAAATTTATATTCTCACTTGCACCCTAGATGCTGAGCCTCACCTTCCACTAGCTCTCCAGCCTGACATCAATTGAGAACTCTTTCTTTGGATGCATAGGTGTAGGAGAAATCTCATTCCTAATGTGGCATATAGTCTGTATTTCAGTCTCTCTTCGTGTTTATCATAACATAAATCTCTTTTCTTACAGTGCAGAACATCTCTTGGAGACAGGAACTCATTGACCACATGCTGCAGCAGTTGGAGAGCCATGCCTCCTAATTACTGGCACTCTGTAGCACTTCATCAACATTTGCTGTTGCAAGTAATAATAATGAGCACAGCATGAACTGGATCACACAACCAGTAGCTTCCTTTCTACTTCTTGTTTTTTACCCAAGTTTTTCCTTTTCACTTTTCACCTTTGCATCCTGATCACCTCCCTCATCCTTGGGCCATTAACAGTGTTCAGGTCTGACAAAACTTCCAAGTTGAAACAAAGGAAAATGAAGGTACTAACCCTGCCTGGAAATTTGTCTGAGACAGAGATATCCTCTGAGCTACTCTCATATATTTTTAAAAGTATATTTAGGTTAATGTTCCCCAAGGTGTGGCCAACCTGACTGTGACAGCCTGGGCTGGTGTTACAGGACAATTTTCCTATGTCAAGTGAGCAGGAAGTCTCTGTAGGTCATAGGCAGAGAAAAACAGTTGCATGTCCATCCATTTCTGTAGTGTTAGCCATCTGCACTTAGACTAAAAAGATATCACGAGAACTGATGGTGTACTAAGTTACCAGACTGAATCAGGGATGTCTGCATAAATGAATGGAGAATCAGTGCTTTAAAATGCATGTGAATATTAGGAGAATGGATGGGTTGTACAGTTAGCTTTTCATGGTGGCCTTCTTTTCATCTCTTACATCTCTTCAAGTTCCTCATAAGCAGGTAGTATCAGCAAAGGCTGGACAACTTACAACAGCTGCAGTGGATGCTTCAGGATGCTGCAGCAGCCCTGACCACCCCTGTAACAGACATCTCCCTCCAGATGCTTCACGGGTTATTTTGACCTGCCTGCCATCTGTGTTCTCAGAGCTATTGCTAATGTGCTGCACTCACCTGTGTGTTGCTCTGGTTGGTGATGTTGCCACCCTGCCTGAAGCAGGACACAGTACCAGCACAACAAGCAGAGCATGGTGGGTCCCTTACTCCTTTTCTGTAAATTGTTCTGTCCCTGGTCACCTTTCCATCCAAGCGCTCTTGGAGAAGTCAGCTTTCTCTGTATGCCAGTGGGAACAATTACAATCCATCTGAGGCAAAGCCCAGCCAGCATCAGCTCAAGAACTCCCTATCTCTTCCAGATGCACCTCAAGAAGTTAGATGTACCATCAGAAAGTCCAGCTCACACAGTCTCTTGGCTTGGACTGTATAAAGAGTGATTCCCAAAGAGTGCCAAAGCCCATATCCCAGATCATCCCTCACAAGAAAACTACATCCTTATTACTTTTCTACATGGTAGAACAAATCAGCTTCTCCTTTCCATCCACAGCCCCTGTAGTCCCTCCTTAGTGGAATGAGTGCACTCCAGCAGCCTGGAGACTCGCAGAGAAGTTTTCAGCAACACGTGCTTGGCTCCTAAGACAAGTCCATGGAGAGCACTAGCCTGCCACTGCACAGAATGAAGCAAAGGACAACCCATGCAGCATGCAAAGCCTCAAGTTAACTGCTTTATTTTCTGGTATCTTTCTTTCTTACTTTGATTAATACTTAAAAACCCACCACTAGCACTAAAATAATTGCCAGTATTTTGAATAGCAGCTTGCATTTTCAAACTTGAGAAGCTAACATGGGTCATAGCACATTAGTCTGATTGCCTGTGTTGTCCAATAGTCTCTTCCTGAGGAAAAGCAGGGGAAGAACTCAGCTATATAAACTGGTAGTGACACAAAATATCCTTCCTGCCTCCAGCAGCTTGGGGACTACACAGGCTGTGCAGGCAGTTTTTGTATGAATGATAATGTGATAAATGCTCTTTATTTTTAGTCAGCTAGCACATACAAGAAGCTTTTAGGATTTTAGTCTACTCAAGTAGGAGGCAAAAAGATTTTTAGATGCTATTTATTTCTCTATATAGAAGAAACTACTGTTTATGTCCCCTAATGTATTCTTGTTTTCCTTTTATTCTCAAGGTTTTCATGCTGGAAAAGCAAATACATTTGTAAGTTAAATACATCTTTTTAGTTGAAACTGATATGAGGACTTACTGGGGAAAAAATAATAAGGTAAAATGCTGTCTCAGTTGAGTCTTTTTTTTTTTTTCTAATATAATCTGTATTGATGAATACTTGTCAGATCATAACATGGATGGTCAACAATCAGGTAAACAGTGTGAATTTGGTAGCTGTTTTCCCAAACCAGAGCCAAGATTTTTAGTGGTGCCAAAGATGAGTGTCACTGACAGTCTGTACAGTCTGCACAATGCACAACAGAAAGTTTTAGTGGTCCTACCAAGGCTAAAAAATATGCTACATGCTCTGAGTGTCCTTTCTTGGCTCTTATCTATTTAACTGCTACAAACATATGTGCTATAGAATAGTTAAGTTGCCCAATTTGAAATATTACTCAGTCTTCAACTCCCACTGATCTTAGTGTTTAGCTTTCTGGGAAAAAGAAAACAAACCACAGAAGAAAACAAGCAAGATTTGGCTATCTTTTCAGGAGTCTAGAGGTGGAAACAGAAAAACAGATACTCAAATTCTGGCACCAGATGTCTGATGGCATGTTTAGAGAATTAGTAAGACTGGAAAGACAGGAAAAATGGAGAGGAAGTCTTCACCCAATATGATAGGAATGTATCTGCAAGCAATTATTATGTCATTATGATTTCACAAACAATACATATTAACCGGTACACAAATCTCCATAAGTGCTAAATGAAATGTTAACCATTATATTCCAAATGCTTTATCACAAGAGACATTTTGTGACATCAGAAACTAGTTTTCCTTTCACTCAATTATCTCTATTAACTGGTATATGCATGCTGAATCCCTGCCATGCATTTTGTAATGCTGATCCTCATTAACTGAGTAAACAGAAATGCAGCCTCATTGGCAAGGCAACTCAAGTGACCAGGGAGCAGTGGTCACTCTGGCCAGAAATCATCCATCACAGTCCCTGTGCCAGGGTATGAAGTTAGCATGTAATTATTGGGCACTCAGGGTGAGCAGGACCACAGATGGAGCCTGGACACAGCACAGCACTTCCACAAAATCCCACAGCTACAGCAAGGTGCAAGACTTTGCTTTATGTGAAGCATTTTAGAGCATTGGATAGATTTCAATGCCCCAAAATCTAGAGCAATTTGTAAAGCAAAATGACATAAACCCAAAAAGCGCAGTGCACATAAACACATAACTCGCTTTTGTTTTCTCCAGTGCAGCAGTGCAAAATTGGACAATTATCCTTCCCTTGAAAGACTTGAAGTATAAATTACATTTCTAGATCTCTATAAATGGGTAACTCTCACACTGTTGAGTAGTGGGCCTGATGCTTCTTAACTTCAACATCATGTATAAAACCAAGGACCCACTTCAGAAAAACATTTAAGCATGTGCTTAAGCTTAACTACTGCAATGTCGTTGATGCAAGCAAAGATCACATTTAACTACTTTGCAGAGCAGGGGTGTCATTATGAATTGAAAACCTGCCTTGGACTGAAACTGCTCTGACTCCAAAGGGGCTGCATCCACTCTGTCTCACTCTAGAGTGGTTTGAATGGCTGAGCAGGGAGCACAGCTGTGCAGGAAGAACCCCAGCCCCAGAATCCACCAGCTTCAGTTCTGCTGGCCTCTTTCCCCTGTTCAGTATAATTGCATGAGCACAGCTTGAATATTTTCTCACTTCTGCAAGTGTAAATCACAAGTAAATCCTCTGAGGAGGGGACTGAATAGTGAAAAACAGGGAGAGAGTGAGGCCAGCTCTTCACTCCATAGGTACTCAGCAAAATCATACCAGCAGTGGAAAAAGAATTCCTAGGGAAAAAAAAAATATAAAGGAAAAAAGTTTCTGTAAAACTGTCACACCCTACAGCTCTGAATTTCCTACTGTGCTTCTGTCATCAGCTTCTGATCTCCCTCTAACTTTGTAGCTTATCTAATTCTTCCTGAGTTTGCCAATCCTGGTTCTCCCCTGACAACACTTTAGTATAAATCTGCCAGCTGCAGTTACATGTGATTTACACCAGCAGGAGTGGGCAAGTGAAGGAATGACCCCAGTAGCCCTTACCTTCCCACCACTGAGCATCCCTAACTCACAAAGAGTAGGGATCACACCCAGCAGCTTGTCTCATGTGGGCTGAGTTGTACGGGTATGGAGGCCCATTATGGGATTTATTAACAGAGAAGGTGGTGATGGCGGTGCTGTTCTTCCTGAAATTTGCATAAAATCTGTGCAGAAAGAGGGAGAAAAATTGTGAACATCTGGCTATACCCATAGCCAGTACAGAATTCTATTACTGTGTTGGCATAAGCCTGTGAGCATGGCACTGCTAAATAATTCATTGAATTAGCAGAATTTGCACGTGGAAGATGTACACTAATACAATGCAGAGGAACGCTGTTGTCTACAGCAGAACAAGCTTTACAAGATGAGGTGTTTCCACCTGACGTCAAACCAAAGCCTAAAAGGATGTTGGTCTTGCTCCAATGAATTTAGTATGGGATAAAAGCTCAGAGGACACTCATTGCCTGCTCTTGTGGATGCTTAGTCTTCATCACAGGGTACAAGAACAGCTGCTCTCCCTCCCCGTGGCAGTTGTGCCACTGGGCTGCAAAGAGACCCTTCCCAAGCAGTGCCAAGACAGAAAAGGGACTGAGTGTTTCACCCTCTTGGCATCACAGATCATCCAGTGTCACTCTCTAGATGAGGGTGATGGAAACCTCTCAGTCAGGGAAGTCACATGCCTTCCATTCCCCTAGAACTCTTCCGTTGTGTGTGTGTGTCTCCCAGCCACTGGATGAGGGCCCCGACACCAGCACAAGGCTCAGTAGGGCACACAGAGCTCCCCAGGCCAGATCCAGCCCACCAAGACTAGGCTGAGGTCCTCAGCTGTCTCAGAGGAGCTGGGAGCAATTTCCAGTGCTGGGTCTCCTGCTGGGGTTCAGCACTGTCCCTCTCAGGACAGG
Organism: Scytalopus superciliaris; assembly: GCA_013400415.1. Classification (NCBI taxonomy): domain Eukaryota; kingdom Metazoa; phylum Chordata; class Aves; order Passeriformes; family Rhinocryptidae; genus Scytalopus; species Scytalopus superciliaris. The sequence goes on from VXBX01001072.1 coordinate 351,253, forward strand.
CATTTCCTCAGTGTCAAAAGAATTCTTCATGTCCTTGATGTCTGCAAGCAGTTCAGGTATTTGCAGGATTAATCCACAGAAGAATCTGCTTAAATAGCAAAAAGAGCATAACTGGAAATCATCATCAGCTGGAGAGCCCAGACAGAAGCAGCACAATGTTGGTCACTTACTCAAGATTAATTCAACCATCTCTAATTTGCCTAACATACTGAATTTGCATTTACTCTGAATTTGCTATATAAGCTTCCATGCAGCATGACATTGGCTCCCTGCAAACCCCATTTTTCATCTCTTTTTAAGCTCAATTTTTACAGCCCTTTTTTCTTTCACTTTTTTTGTCTTTCTGTATTTTAAAGGCACTGAAATAAAGTAGAGTTCCTTTCTATTGTTTTGCAAACAACTGCTGAGTAAAAGAGCAAAACTGTCAGGTCTGTGTATTGCCTGAATGAATGCCATTCTCAGAAAGGACAGTGCTTTCATCTTAATTGCTAGCTAGCAACAAAAGTGTTAGAGTTCAGCACTTCATATAAATCAACGATGGAAAAAAATCAAAACAGTTTACTAGAAAAGTGAATATCTTTTATTGTGGGTATTTTATAGTGCTACAAAAGTAGGAGAATTACATAGCACATACTAACACAATATTTATAAATCCCTATTATGCCAGTTTCCATAATTTTAATTTTTTTTTTTCTATTCCTGAGCCATTTGCAAACATGCTCTGTGTTCTGATAAACACTGAAATACAGATTCCTTGCAATACCCAGTACCTGTGAGCTTACAAATGAGCTGTGCAAAGCATTAGTAATTTAAAACTTATTTAAAAAAAAACAAAACCAAAACATACAGGGCTTTGAAACTGCAGAGCTATCAAAATATCTCCTTGAATATGTGTGTGATTCCTTGCAACACATTTAACATCAGATCTTTCCTTGTTTAGCATGAAACCTGGTCAGTGTGGCTAGTCCCATTCCAATGGCTACCACAGTTCCCATACTCACTCCACCCTAATCATGTAGCCTTATCTAGTGGTGGCTCAGCCCAGTGCAATGATTACAGTGCTAAAAAGGGGACAAGCATTTTGAAGTATCCATTCTTACCTTAAAAGTTTCTGGTCTCAGAGACAGGGGAGAAACTGAAGGTCTATCAGCTATGCAGAAGCAGAGGTGCCTGAGACCATGGACAGTGGGGGCTGTCCCCTTTCCCAGGAGAGAACTTTCTATCACAGAACATTGTCTGAGAATTGTTTTACAAAAACTCCCAGTCTCTAATTAAATAGTTGTAGTATAGCTTGTCATTAAATATGAATCTTTCTCTCAAAAAAAAAAACACCCTGCCATGACATTGTTATAAACAAAACCAGTCTTTTCCATAAGTCCATGTTAATCTTCACTGTGAGGTGGGTGAGGCACCAGAGAATTTGTGGATGCCCCATCCCTGTAAGTGTACAAGCCAAGTTGGATGGAGCTTTGAGTAACCTGGTCTAGTGGAAGCTGTCCCTGCTCATGGCAGGGGGCTTGGTGACTGGATGATCTTTAATGTCCCTTCCAACCCAAACCATTCTATCCATGATTCTCTAATTCTATGAAGAGTGTTTCAAATGTGTACCCACAAGCCAGTTTGAACTTTTCACATTACCATTTGAAGCTGACATCCAAACTTCTCCAGCAGCTGGTCCCTGTATCCAATTAGTTTTCTTGACAGGACCTGAATATTAATTTGCTGCGGGTTTTAATTAAATATTGAAGAATTATGGTGACATGGCATGACAGCCTACTGCAAAATAATTTACAATATCCTGTTACTTTGTTATTCTAAAACAATTTTCCTAGCATGTTTAATCTTCTTAAAACCTGCTGCTAAATGAAATTACTGTATTTTGCTATATATCAAATAATGATAAATGGCATCTTGTATTTACATGTGCCTTCCATATCCAAGGAACAGGGTACTCACTCCTTCTTACCTGCTTCCCTCCTTCCCTTAAAGAGAAAAACATTTCTTTCCATCATTAAGAAGCCTGAGGTTTTTTAGAACAGATCCTCAAGGGGGTCACTTATATTTTAGAAACTGAGCTCATGCTGAACATGTGCTATTACCATCAAAGGCAGAAAGGTCAAAATGGGTATTACAAATCTGTACAAACCTTCTTTGTCTAGCAGCTCAGGTCAAGAAGCACCAATTCACTTGTCTAATGTTTTGATGCAGTTTGTGCATTGGCTGAAAAATAAATCACAAAATCTACCATTCAACAGCAATTAGGTGTGTAATAAAATGGGTTAGATCCTGTTCTCCCTTTCAGCTGCAAAACACCACAGAGCATGATGAAATTCCTTGGATAAGTGCAACCCAGAGCTGGATTTACCTGACATGTGAAAGTATTAGCAGGTATTGTGTCAACCTACTCTGGAATTACCTATAGAGCTGGGCTGATGCTTCTTTTCAGGTTTTTATGTAGTGCCCATCCACTCATTAGCTAAGCAGTGATCTGCTATGCTTATCCCTCCACACACCATGAGGTCATGTATTTAAAATAGACCTTCATGATACCAATATTTGAATATCACTGGCTCTTTGAATGACACTAGAATTGAATTTTGTAATCAGCTTTGCTTGAGCTAAACCAGCAAAGGAACATAAGATCTCTGAGCACATGGTATATTTTTCAAATGTTAGAAAGATCTTTTTTCCAGCATGAGCAGGAAAAAATGCAAATTTTGACAGCACAGACACTGCTGCCATTGTACAGGCAGAAACTCAAACTTCCCAGCTGTCTTGCTGGCTCAACACTCCATTAGACATTTGAAAGGGAAATGCTGGAAATTCTGTTTGGAGGAATAGCTCAAGGGCAGAATGTTAGACTGCTGTCAAAGTGTTCTGGAAGCCATATTATTATTATTATTATTATTATTATTATTATTATTGTTGTTATAGTTATCATTAGTATTTCTGTTCTTCCCTTTATAATCTTCAGCTTTGAGGTACCTAATGCCACACTGCTGCTTCTCAAAACCATAAGGGTGGCAACTGAAACTTGGGCCAGCATCATCAACCATCTGAAACCTGAGTATAGAGAAGGCAGAGGTGCCTGTGGACCAGCCTGAGTTCCCCTGCAGCAATCCTGCTTGGTGTCAGTCTTATCTGGAATAATGTGAGAGGCATCTGTCTCTAAAGAAAATATTATCATCAAACCAAATTATTTCAATCCAGCTGCAAACAGCAATAAAAAGATGGATAGGTATGTGGGAAACAACAACAACGAGGATTGAAAAGTGAAAGTAAATATAACACCTTTTTTCACAGCCTTTCCTCTGAGCCTAACAGCCTGCTCCAGGCACACAGTTCATTTTGTTTGTACATAGCTTCAAAACATCTTCCCAGAGCTTGGCCGTTCCTCATGGCACCCCTGCAGAGAGACCATCCATGCTAGTCCTGCACACAGCATAGGTGACATCCTCATGCTGGAACACAGAAAAGAAGTTTTACTCTCCCTATGCTCCCCTTAATGCATATTCGTTTTTCAAAGTAAGTGACTAGGATTGCTGCTGTGGAAGTGCTTTGGGGAGCCCCTGTGACGAAAGCTTTAAAAGCATAAGGGGAACTATTAGTTTTTATTAATCCCAAAAGGCTATTCTGAGAGTTGCCCAAAGGGAACACATGAGCAATACTTGAGAAGAAGAAATATTATTTTTCAATAAGGTATAAAATATTTCCTATCTGCAAGTGATGGGCACTGAATGATTTGTGGATATTACTTTGACAGCACAGTGTTTAAGGATGCTTTCCTCCATACACAGCCAGTCATCAGAGCCGTATATCAAAACCTAAAAATCTCTTGCCAGGGTAGATATTGACTGCATCAGAAAACAAACGCATGTATAACTTACCTTAAAGTTGTGTGACTTTTAAATATGTGCATACATATTGTATATATTTCCTGTTGGACGAAACTTGCAGCTGGTATATCTCATTGCTCAGGAAAGAAAGATCAAGGTTATATTTTACATCACATGCAGGAAATTTAGATGCCTTTCCCATTATTTACTTAGACAGGGTGCCTGCACTCCGTCCTGTCAATTGACGAATAAAAGCTTCCTCCAGAGTCAGAGCAGAACAAAAGGTAGCCCTAGGGATAATTCACCTTCTCTATCATATATCTTGCCTTCAGAAGGAAGGGTTGCTCTCTGGAGGTGCCCACCTCTTGCTAATGAGCTGCTTAGCCCAGAGACATCAGAAGGGAAGAGAAGTGAATGTCTACTAGTAAAAGAGTAAGTATATGCAAGTACTTTGCCTTTTTTAAAAAAGTATTTTGTCAAAGTTCTTAATTAGCATCCTTATAGTTTGTAGATCTGTGCAAAACTCCCAAGAACAGTGGAGTCTTTGCTTCACTGGTTTTAATTCATTTACACTCAAGCCCAGTGGGCTGCATTTTTAATTCTGGCTTCCACAGAACCCAGACTGAGCTGAAAGGCTGCAGATATCATTGTTCGGTATACAGTTCAAAGCCTCAAGCTTTTAATAGTTTCAGAGCAAGCAAAATAAATCCCTTCAGTTTCTCACTTTTTTCCCCAATGTTATGTTTATTTTCCAATTGGTTTAAAGCAACAAATTTTAAAAAAGACTTCACGTCTGCTGCAAGGATGTTGTGTAGATGTGCATAAAACTCCAGGAACTCGAGTGATGTTATTCTTCTGAGTGCATCGCCCAGTAGCAGCGCTGGACCTCTGGAAGCCTAATTACACACCTCTGGATTATTCACAGGAGTGAAGCCTGTAAGATCAGGCTCCCCTAATGAGAGATTGCTTTACCCAAACCTGACATGTAGCCACCTCTGATATGGATTTTGGTAGCATTTAACAGTGCACAGCAAGATAACCTAACTAAATTAGGACAAGAAGTGGAAAAAGAATAATGCTGCCAACAGGAACTCTGGGGAGACTGTAAGTAGGCAGATTGCAGCTACCCAAGCTGTAACCAGGCCAAGGAGCCGGGGGCAACACTATCAGTAGCACAACAGTGGCTTCACTGTTCCAGTAGTTGGAAGGAGCTAAAACCTGGTTTATCTCTTACATTAAACTGCACAGCCCCCATAGGGCACAGGTGAGAGTAAAGAGCAATACCTTGGAGTCAGCTCTGTAGGCTGCAATGGGCCCACTGCAGGCTGTCACCTGGGTGCACCCCACCCCATGGATAACCAGCTACCCTTGCCTGACTGCGTGCTCTGAAGGGAGGGTGTAAAACTGTAGGAATGAATCTGCAGCTATTATGGTTGCTATTACTTTTCCAGTGCTTGCTTGCTTTATGGAGCTGTCTGGGGATATTAGGAAGTTTCTGGATTGCATGAGACTTTTAAACTTTTTGGGTACCTATGAATAAACTGAGCCACATGAAATCATAGCCTAAAGGAAATTAAGAGTCTGAGTCTTATACTGGATGTATGCCTGAAAAAATCTATGAGTGCACCAGCAAGCTGAGATATCTTCCCTTCCTACCAAATTCCTAGTGAGTACTTTGTTAGGTTTTATTGGTTTCTGTTGCTCAGCTTCAGCCTGAGAGCATTTTAGATCAACACAGCAGAGGAACCTGAGCTAGCAAGGCTAGAAAGCATCAGTCAGCCTCTTCAATATGAGAAGACTTCAAGCTATTTTTAAACAGCCCTTTTGGTGGTTGCTCAGAGCATCCCAGAGAAAACAAGCATCAGCACAAAGTCAGTTCCTTAACACCTTGGAATGCAATTGTTCAAGCAACCCGCAACACACCAGAACAGATATTAATATAAATGAGAAAGTTTCCTCTGCTGAACTTCTTCTCAGCATTAATTTATCAGCCGATCCATATTCTGTGAACCTGAAACCACATGTGTATTCCATGAGAAGAGAGAATCTGGTGTGTCACAGGGCTGAGAAGTTTGGAGCCCAAACCTACCTCCCCTGGGATGATCCTCTTGATCTTTGCTGGTGGAGTGGTCATTCCCTGTCAATAGTAACTTGTATGAGCATTTTGACATGGATTCTGCAGCTGGCTGGAATGTGTTGGAGGCCTAGCTGTGACCCACTTCAGCTATTTACTCCTATATCACTAGTGTGATATATGTGGTGTAAGACATTCAGGTTGTACACCAGAGGTTCACACAGCACTTCATATAATGGAGCTGACCATGGGAAATCAGATTTTTGCTCCAGGTCTTTTGTTGTCTTCCAAAAGGCTGAAAAAATGGAGTTCACTCTGTGATGGATCATTCAAATAATTTTTGTCTTGAGCCCAAAGTATCTTAAATACTGCTTAAAGCCCTCAATAAAATCTGTACTCAGTAACTTTGCTCCTCTGCTGGAAGTGAACTTCTCTAAAACTAGGGCAAAGCTTATCTGTGGAGACAGAGCTGGTCAGCCTACGACTGTGGAATGAGCTCCCTAAAGACCTAAGGTCCTTGTTTCTCTAACCTTGCTTTCTCTAAAATAAATACATCCTAATATGTGTATTTTTCCAGAAAAGCAAAGCTAAACAAAACCAAAAGTGATAAAGTTGTACCAAAATAAGACATTCCAGAGAACACACTTCTCTCCAAAGCAGGAGTGAAGAGTAAACATTGTATGATAGATATTAATTGCATCATTTAAGACATCGGTGCAATCCATTCAGATACTATCAAGATGGACATAGGTAGATTAAAAGTCTGAATGCTGAGCTATTCAGACAACTTCTCCCTTAAAACCACTTTGGAACTGGAAAACTGCAATGTTGCCTTCTATAGGGGAGATCAAGGGAGATATTGATGTCTAAAACTGACACAGGTAACAGACAAATTAGAAGAAATTGTAGTAAAAAAGAAACAGGATGCTCCAATACATCTGATGTATTTTTGGAAGTTACCACAGTTGCTATAAATGTAATTCCTGACTTAGAAATCTATGACAGGCCTTTGAGGGAGCTGACAAAGAGGTAAAGGGGATCAGTTGATAAGGGCTTGCTCTTTGCCAAAGCACTTTGTGCAGGAAATTTTGTTGTCTGGTTTCACTGAAAATCCAACATGTTAATGGGAGAGGGAGTAACAGTCATTTCTTGCACAGAAAACCTCTGAACTAAAAATGTTTGAAAGATGCTTCTAGTATCAGGTATGTTTGTCTCATAGTCTTCATTTTACAGCAATTCCATGCACACACACAACAGTACCATAAGCCTTTGATCTGACTGCCATTTTATCCAGCTGTTGATCATTTCAGCATTTTTCATTAATTGCCAATAAAGAATCATCATCAGAGTAAGAAACAAAATTGGAAATATGGTTGGAATGAGTTTGAATCTCTCTTTTTTCAATTTTCTGGTAGACTTTAATCCCTACTCATTAAATGGCAGTCTCTCTGCTTCCCTACCTTAGTGACATTACGTGAAGGACTGAGAGGTGCCTTGACTTTTCAGTAATGAGAGGGAGTAGACACCCTATAGTTACAGAAAGGGCAGGGAAAAATGTGTTGTAGGAATACAGACATGGTCTGTTCTTGGTTCTATGAGAGATAAATATGGCAAAAAGCCATCTACTATCTTTTGAGATGCTTTTGGGTACCCGGGGCAACCACACAAGGCTGCCAGATGAGCCTCCAAGTTTCCAGGGGACCCATCACTTTCGCAGGGTCAGCCACAGAGAAGGAAGTACTGAGGGCATCTGTGGTGACACAACCAACTGCACTCAGTTTGTTACAGCCACAAAATGACTCAAGTTGGATTTTGTCATCTGAAGATCAGAATGACAGCAGAGGCCTGCCCCACCAGATAGCGTGGATGGGACTTTTGTCCTCTGCAGTGACAGAAGAGATGCTCTGGTAGCTGTGAATCACTTCCCCCTGACAAGGACCATCAACTTCACAGAGCTGCTGACCTTTCCTTTTCAAAACTGTGCTGTGAGCTACTTTTCTACAGTGTAAACTGGATTCCTTTTATATAAAGCCCAGCACCTATGTGAAAAAATATCCAACATACATCAATATACATGGCTTTACTTGGGGCTACAGCAACCACCAGATGCAGCCTTGCTGCAAGGAGCAGGTTCCAGAAAACAAGGGAGAATCAATGTCAAGCTGCAAACAGTGGAAGAGCCGTTTCTGTTGGACAGTGTTCATCACAGGTTAATCTCTTTATCCTGTTTTTACCTGATTTAATGTGGTTTTATGCAAAAGGTTTAGAAAATCGCTAGTAAATAGGTGCCCTGGAAATACAAGTATTAAAATATACTTGTGTTCCTCTTTTTCAAATCACTTCTTACAAGCCAAATCTTGTGGCCACAAGGAGGGTACATTGCACATGTTTCTGAGTACAGGAGAAGAAGTGAAAGCTGGAGTCCGCTGAGAAAAGTCCATGATAAAAAGAGAAAGGCTAACAACCTCCTGGAAATCTGTAAATATAATTACAACATGGAAAGGAGAATGTCAAGCGGATTAAGGTTAATGGTTCACACACTGCCACAGCTTGCTTATGAAGAGCATTAATGGTTTTATCAGAAAAGAGTGGGAAAGGAGACTGCGAGCAATCTGCCTCACTTCTGAAGCAATCTGCAGAGCACTCTACCAGCCTCAAAGATGTATCTTGACCTGGTCAAGAATGGCCACCTGAAGACTACAATATAGTAAGGTAAGGAGGGAAAAAGACTTAGAAATACAGCTTTACATCCTGAAATCTGATTGAACCTCACCTGGGTTGCAGACTAATCCAAAAGAAAATGTAGCGGAAAGCTTGGGCTGACTTGAGATATTATCTCAGAGCATCTCTTTCAGCTCCCTCCTCATTATTTGGCAGTGTCTTTTGATACTGCTATTCTTCTCTCAGTGATTTCAGACACAACTGGCTTTCCTTCAGGCAAATGCTGGCTGGGGAGCTGGAGGGAAGGTCACTGAGGAAAAGAAGTCCTTGTTGTATATGCTGTGCATGGAGAGGAAATCCTAATGGTATCCACACCATGTGGAGGGAGGTATGAAGGGGGGACAGGGGCTGTACACTGAGGACTCAGATAAGAAATGGAAATCCCAAATCTGGCTTAGAATGTGAAATAAAGTGGTAATACTTTGAGAAACGGTTCAGAAGTGTAAGGGTTCTGGTTTCTTCAGGGAATTAGTAACACAAAAGTCAGTCTGATTTTGCTCGGCAGAAGAGAAACAATACCTAGCTGACAAGATAGCTCTGAGTACAGGAGATGACTAGTTAGATTACCCTGAACAAAGAAGGCTGCTGTGACAGCAAAGTTTCCTTCCTTGTGTCTCACGCTCTTAACAGATGTTTACTGAGAGCACTTTTTCCCAGTCAGTCTTTTAAAAATCTAGTTCAAAGGAGTTAGGAATTCGTGACCACCGACATAACAAAAGAAGCAATAAACTTATGCATATCAAGGCTGATGTGTCAAAAGCTCCAAAGACCCAAGCAAGCAATACAGTGATGTACTATGATATAAATAAGATGCTGTGATACATCTCAGTAAGTTATTTTTAGCACAATGTCGCAAAAAATCCACACCTTCTGAAGAGAGGGCTTCTCTAATAAACATTTCTCTTTTGAAGAGACTTATCTGTTTTGTAGGTATACTGAGTGTTCCTTATTGACCAGGCTTTTTTTACCATAGCAATACCATTTCCATTCTAGTTTTGCTTGCCATAGTGTCGTTTCTGTCATGATAAGTAAGCAGATAATTTTTTATTTTTTGGTACACAAATGTAGTGCCACACCTGTAAATACAGGCAGGCCCTTTCACCTTGACTTTACAGTTGTGGAAACAGACACACCTCTACCTTCATAGACTTAAGATCAATTTTTCAGTGTGATCACCACTAGACCACATCCCTCTGATATGGTTTCATTTATCTTGTTTACTTCAATTTCCACATTTTGGCTTAATTTAGCTGCTTTACCATCACACACTAGGGTCACATTAAAGATGGCAGCAAATCATATGCTTCCTGGTTTGTTACCTTCTAAAAATGTCCTCTGTTTTTAGAGTAGTAGGATCAAATGTAAACAAGGAGTTATGGTAAGGTAGAAGGTGAAAATGTTTGAAGACACACTGTGCTACAATAAGCCAGAGCTGCCACTGTACAACTGTACACTTTAAAACCTGAACAGTGATTAAAAAGAATGGCATCCATCCACAACAGCTACAGAGCCTAGTGAGAGCCACAGGTTTTGTCATGTTTGATAAGAGAAATCAGTTTATAGTCTTACACTTGTGCTGGGAAGCTGCTTATGGCAGTCAATGGGTGAAAAACAAAGATCTTATGTTTTTTGTTAAGTATAAAAAAGCAAGAATTGTGTTTGAAGAAGAAAAGTAATTTCTCTGGTATGTCATCCTGTTGCCATAAGCCTTAATATAGTTGTAGATTTTAATGTAGTTTTATATAGTTTTATAGTCTTTTGCATTTAAAAAGTAGTTTATAACCCCTGTACCAAATACTTAAGCTAAATTTTAACCTCTGTGTCACATTCTTGAAGCCTGTTTCTGTGCTAANAAACTTTTGAGTTCAGTTTACAAGCTTATGGACAGGTGATGCCCATTTTGTCCATGCTGCCAGTGTAAAAATTGCGGTAGTAAAAGGTCTTCTGCATCATGGTCTTGCTTTAACTTCTGAAACATCTCAAGGGTAATGTCAAGGAACCACTTGACAGGTACAGTTGTGAGGTAATAAAGGCTTCATTAAAGCAAGGTCCACATTCATAAAAAAGAAGATGCTACTGTTGCTGTATTTCATGGAAAATTGTTTGCTGGACAGCAGCTACTTTTGTCCAGTAAGTGCCATCTGCCCCGTTGCCCAATGCCACACACCAACTGCTGTGCACACAACTTGACCAAAAATCAGTAAAAATCCACTCCCCTCTCCTGTTCTGTGTAAGACAGTATAATGTCCATTGACATAGTCTCATAGTAAGAGACTAATACTAAAATCCTTCTTGTAGATTTTAGTGTTAACACAGAAACTAATCTCCAGTACTGTTCTTCTATCCACCCATCCATCCATCCATCCATCCATCCATCCATCCATCCATCCATCCATCCATCCATCCATCCAGACACCAAGGTACTTACCCAGTGCTAGTTGCCATGATTAGATTAACTGTGAACACTGAGGCATGCAGACAGAAATATGATACTACTGAGACTTTGGACTTAGGCCAGTCAGTAGTAAAGGGGAGTTAGAAAGTATTTTCCAAGCAAGGAAGCCAACATTCATCTGGGTAAGTTAGTGCAAGCAGGACAGGATGGGCAGATAGCCACAACTTCTGAGGCACACATGTTACTTTAAAGCAGTTTTCCTTCAGTATGTCTGTCACACCAAAATTTATTATTGTCACATAAACCTCACTCCTTTCACAGAACTTCCTTCTAGTGTCTTTCTAAATTATATTGGTTTCTCTAGCACAGTTGTGCTCTTTGGGGAAGGAACTGTAATCATCTGAAGTAACAAGTCCAATTCACACAGAAATGCTTCTTGCAGAAGCTCAGTATTAAGATGGTAATATCCCTTGGGCTTGGTATTCCCTTGTCAGGGAGATTCTGAAATTCACTAGGGAGATTTACTCTCAAGAGCTAAATACATATCTGTCTGTGTGGGAGATTCAATTGCCACGTATATTTGGCAGTTTATTGCCCTTTTGTGTCACTAGTCTTGTTGCCATTCCCTTATCAGCAAACAGCATTTATCCACCTTTGCACCTGCTCTGAGACCTCAGGATACAAACTGGTGATCAGAGATGGAAGAAATTCAAAATGGCAATTTAATATCATGGTAAACGGCTACTAACTAAGTTCCTTTGGACAGTGGCCTCTTCCTGCACAGTCTAAGCTCTTGCACATTGTTTGGGCATGGTTTATGTGTGTTTTGGTCCACACATCTGAAAAATTACATGAGAATGAGGGAGAGAGGGGAAAAGACTGAAGAAAAAGCTCATGAGAGTACGAGCTGTCCTTTTGTATTGCACGAATTTAGCTAGCGACCTTCCTCAGCTGGCCCCATCTCCCAAGGGGCCACCAGATGTGTCCTGTGGGTCTGGAGTTGTCACGACTCACAGAGCCCATCTGAAGGCATGAACCCAAGCTCAACTCCTGGAGGTACTTAGCTTGGAGAGAAAGACAACAGTTTAATCTGACAAACTCTCTGGACATTCCTGTTTCCCTCTGCCATGTGTATCCCTATCCTTTTCTTCCAGTTATCTTGAAGGTAACCTGAGCCAGTAACTGTCAGCTGGCTTTTGCACTTACTTTTTGGGTTGTCCTTGTCTGAACCACATACAAATGTAGAAAAATGTCAGTTTTGATACTGTTGAACACTTCTTAGTGTGAGATGGAAATCTGCTGAACCAACGAGCAGCCAAACCATGGTGTCACATATGGGCCTCCTCTGCCTCAGGCAGGTGAGTGATTGCTTTGGGCATGTTTCTGTCAGCTGGAACGAGCAGCATGTCCAGAGGCCAGGAGCTCACTGGGCTTGGCCTCTGCCTCCCGCCCCGGCTCTCCCATCCCCATTGTGGGCATCTGGAGGAAAGTGTCTATCCAAGAGCCCCAGGGAGAGCCTCAGCTCTGGCTCAGTGCTGGCAGATGCAGGGTCTGCAGGAGAGGCAGGCTGGTTGCCAGGCTGTGCTGGGCTGCCCTGAGCAGGCAGAGCAGCCACCTCTGCTGGCCAGTGAGCCTGCAGGACGCAGCTTCAACGTGCCTGGGGAGTGCAGCTGGAGAGCACAGACCATCAGAACAGCTGCCAACCATGTTTAACTTGTCCTGAGCCTGCTGTGCTCTCCTCTGGTTTGGAAGTCATGTTGAATCAAGCCATCTCACCTGAAGCTCATACATGTGCCAGAAAAGTGTACCTGCCTATGGCTCTTTGGAGCAAGCAGATCCTCTGTGTGGTGTTCAGAGTTATGGTGTGAGACAAATGGGAAGGAAAAACTCCTCCTCTGATCCTTCCTAGCAAGCCCAGAAGATATAGGGAAGCTAGCAACAAAATCTAAAACTTCCCTGTGGTGGTCCTGACAACTGAGAAAAACACCTGTACTTAAACATTAGACAAGAGCAGGAACAGAGAGGAGGAGGAGAAAGAAGAAGAGGGGGAGAGCTGTGTTGGAACGGGCACAAAGGGCCTCAAAGCCCCCCCAGGAGCTCCTGCCACCCATCTGGGGCTGTGCTGTGCCTACTCAGAGCTTGCACCCCCAGCACAGCTATGCCAGTGTGACAAGCTTTCTACTTCGTGTCCCTTTGCCAAACAGATTGAGGAAGTGTCCTATTCAGTCTCATCACCAGTTGAGCAAAGGGTTAATCCATCACTGCCACACAGTGTCACCAGCTTTCTGATGCTGCCTGATTTTAAAACAAGACTTACAGCATTTCTGACCCAGACCATAAATTATTAGCATACTTTGCTCAGTGGCCTTCCTCAGACATTTCTGCAGTGCCCACAGATGGTTTTGATAGACTGCAGCCACTATTTAGCCACAGGTGAACTCAGACCCTCTCCCCTCCTTGCAGTCAGTTCACTCGCTTTCTAACTGGTATCACAGCAATTACAATTTTTCTGCTTTGACTTTACCAGCCCCTGTCCTTTTCCACCTAACAGATCTGTGCGCTTGTCTGGAGGTTTCAATATAGGATAAAGGAATCCTAACCAGCTCAAAACATCATCCTCAGCATCATACACTTGCTTTGCTGAGAAGCTTTCATGGTGAATTAAGATAAAGATTGTCAAGACATCTATTTTCAAAGTCCAGAAAATTGTTTGTGTTGGCACTTCTCAAATAATATAATTTTTAGAAATTGTTGTACAACAGAAGAAGTTGATTCTTTTCTTCAGAGATTTACTCATAACAATAGGAAGCTTGGGTTTCTCTCTCATTGTCTCTATTCAGACAATTGGAGGATATTTATGAAAACCCTGGAGGTGTTACACATTCTGGGAGGGCTGGCTGTCTCTCTGAGAACACCCACTGAGTGCATATTTTCTGCAGTTATTGTGAAGTGTCCAAGCACCCTACAACTCCCCGTGCATCTATATAAACCAGATAGGGGAAGATAGAGGAAGCTTCTTCTGCTTTATCAGATGGCTATCTCTGCAATCTGGTGCAGTACTCAAACCCAGAGAATTGCAGTGATTTCCCAAGATTATTTATAGTAAGTGTAGTGAAGGCTCCATCTGATGCCAGGCCTAGTAGCCTAACTACAGAAATCAAAGCACTGATTGGTTTGGATGCTGGGGGAGTGTTGATCATTAATGTTCCAATATTCATATTTTCAGTTAACAGAAGTAATACCCCAAGGTAGAGATGACCAACAATTTTCCAAGTAAGATAAAAGTGTAGATATCATCTATAAATGAGATTAAAGAGATGTGGTCTGTGTTGCATTTGTAATTGGCCTGCACTACAATGAACATGTGTGGTTTAATGCAGTTAAAGATAATCTGTATCACCTGCTAAACTCATTCCATCAGTTTTACATTTATGCAGCTAAAGGCAAATGTTTAAACATTTGGTTAATGCACCATATGTCTAAAATGTTTTAGTTCCATCTGACATTTTTAAAATATTTTTATTTCAGTGGTAGCTCAGTGAGTAAATTCATTTTTTCTAGAGCTAAGTATCCCATACTCCCTTTTGCCACAGCATTCCTAGACCTGTCTGCCATGATGTCTTAATTTTTTGGCTCGCTAATCCAGTTTAATCTAATGTAATTGGTTTGGCAGCTCTATTAACTTTTTTTTTTTTTTTGTATGTAGGTGCTAAATGAGGCAGAATGTGTGCATGGTATGTGAGGCTGCCGTTTTCCACTCGCCCGTTTTAAAGCATGATTGCAATTTTCTGGACAAGGGCAAGGAAAGTGGGACAACACGGCCCCTCTGTGCAACCCACCTGGCGGCAAATGAAGCATCCTTCATGGTAGATTAGCAGTGAAGCCTGCTGGCAAGCCCTGGCACAGTGCAGGTCAGGATCAACTTTGTGCAGCCTGCTCAGGGTGACTAACGTGCATGAAAACTGTACCTCAATAAGAAGACCTTACACAGACAAACGTAGAGACAGGACGGACAACATAGAGGCAAAAGTCTGTCTTGCTTCATCCAGGGGAATTTAGGTTTGTTAAGAGCTGGGAACCCTCACTACTGCAGGCTGTGCATTGGGCTCCTCAAAACAACATGAGGCAAAAATATCCAAGCAGATATAATTACTTCAATGCTTTCGTTTATGACTGCTTCTTCACACATAACTAGCACTCTGCTTTCCAAAAACTTGCAGCTCTCTGGAAATTCTGACTGAGAGCAACAGTGCAACAAGTCTTTCAGCGAGACACAAAAGCCATTATAACAAATATCAAAACAGCAAGTCAGCCTAAATGTTTAATGAAGTGAGATTCAAACAGAGCTTAATAGATTTTCTTCAAAACTTCACAGGAACATCCTTCTTGGTTCTGAAAGAAAATCTTCAGTTTTCTGTCTGGATCAATTTTGTGAATTAAAATGGTAAGGAAACATAAGTAAGTTTTTATTGCTGAATCCTCATCATGCAGCATTACGAGGAGCATTTATTAGTGTGGTACTAAAACAAGAGCTGTTTCTCTGACTCCAGTGATAGCAAAACAAATTCTCTGATGGTGTAACTTAGTTTAGGTCCTGGGTGTCGCGCCAAAAGGATACTTCACCTGATGCAACAATCAGGTTGTTCCAAGATGTAGATTAATTTAGATTCAATGGATTTATGTCAAGAGAGAATTTAGCCTAATATTCCTCACTCTGGCTTCTATCTAGGGAAATACTCTAAGAGGAAATTTAAGTGGGTTTTGACTGATTTCATTTATCGAATTCCAATAGAAGACCTCACTGGGGAAAGGAGAAGGTCAGCTTTTCCTCAGCACAATCCAATTTAGATGATTGTCAGAACAGCAGGAGATGCTTTTGAAAAACCAATGATAAATATTTTTCAGAACTTAGGGGCAATTTCTTTTTCATGGATGGTGAGGCACTGCACAGTCATACCAAGGTGCAATTTCCAGAAGTATGTCTGTTCCTCTTTGGGCATTGACATTGGCTTCCCAATGGCAGTGGAAAGAGGCATAAGAGAAAGGTTTGCATATCTGCAGATTTGGGCCACAAAGGATGATGAAGACTTTTAAGAACAATTTACATAAATGTCTGACAGGGAAGACAAATGGTGGGCTTAATTCTGACTGTCTTGGATGGACAGAAAGACTGGACAACTTCTTGGTCTGAATGCTCTGCAGACCTCTCCATGCAGCACAGGCTTCTTTTGATGTCTTCTCTCACGCAGATCCTCCCCTCTTGGCAAAGGGAGTGTCGCCCTTCGGCAAGACACTGCTTTACACAAATGCCAGAAAAGGAATCCTGATCAAGTAATCAATCAGTTTAACAGAATGAAATCCCTGTGTACTAAAAGGTGACGTGAAATTATTGCCTAACCTATTAAAGGAATAAGCCTGCTGTAGCCCAATTACACCTTCACTATATACAATGAAATAGCTCTCAAGCAATTCCTCAACAAAACAATAAACCTGTCACGAAAGAAAAATTTATTGTTCATCAAGGCTGTGTATTTCGGAAGTAACACTGCTTTCAGGGTCATGCTGGTAGTAACTCGGCATGAGATTAAAGGAAATTATAGGGAGTCTTCATTGCATTTTATGTTTTCCTTTTGTGAAGCTACCAAAGGTCTGCCTGAAACCCTAAACTTCACCATCAAAAGATTATTTAGTGGAAAATAAAAGTGCAAATTGACAAATACAAAGAATAGCAATTTATATGTGTATCAATTTTTACTTTGTAAACTTTCTCCCTGAAAATAATCTTGAAAATAATACCAACTAAAAGTAAAGTAACTACACTGAATTATTTTTTTTTTTAAATCTTCTGATTTGCTCTGGTGTAGCTGAGAGTCTAACCTCTTGTCAATATGAAGTATTCAGACTCCATATTCCTGAATCCATTTATAATTCTCTTTGTAGTCTAACAAAGAAATTGTGAGGTGAACTACTTCTAATGATTTTCAGTATTAAGAATTCCCCTCTCAATCTTTGCAAGAGAAAAAGACATACTAAAATAGAAAGTGTCATATCGCAGTCTTTTGGTTAGCTGAGCAGCAAGTTAAAATCACAGGGAGAAAAGGTCGTGAAGTAGGCTTAAATATTGATTGGATGCCTGCTCTCATTCTGAAAAGTTTAAGCTGTATATTCCCATGAGCTTCAATTGTTAAAACCTTTTCTAACAGCTCTTCCAGGCTATGCAAGCAACTTGCTGTCTCACTAACTGCTTATCTAATCAAGCTGTAATTAGCATGGCTTTCTTTAGAGAAAAATTAAAAATGACCCAAAGCCATATTATAGAAGATGCACATTTGGTGAAAAGAAGAAATACAACAGATTTAAGAACTGCCATTTATAAAATGAACGATGCTTTTCCCATCATGGGTTTTTGTGAAGATCTGTGGAACAATTGCACCATGTAAATACAATTCCTGAATCATTTAACAATCATTTAAAGCAAAGCAGGTTCTGCTTCTGAGCAATTAGAGTATGATCAGAAATCACAGAGCTGCTGAGCAGGGAAAGTGAAGCTAGTTATAATTCTGCTCCTCCACAATGGGGTGAAGGATTGCCATATAATTAAGCTTCTTCAAGCTTTTATGGAAATATTTATGAAATTAGAACATCTTTTAAATAAATTACTGGTCTATTTATTATTCTAAAAATGTCGCGTTGACAAAATATTCACCCTGGCTTGATTGTTAAACTTGTTCATGATTCAGGCTCAGCAGTCTGAAGCTAAAGAGCTGAACATATTACAATCACAGGACATTTTCAGTCTGTGCCTACTACATGACCCCATCAACTCAGGCAGAAGAGACAAAACATACTGGGATCACAGCAAGTGGAACAGGGAAAATCTGCCTCCCCAGCATTGTCTTCCCTTGCCCTGACTACAAAGGCTGTCAAATAAACACTGTGTGAATTACGGGTTCCCTTATTTCAGAGAGAATATTGCAGAGCTGCAGGGCTATAGGAAAGCAAGGCAGGTCAATAGAAACAATAAAAGTCTTGGAAACATTCCCCTAGGAGAAGAAATTGCAATGATTGGAGTTATTTACCTGAAAGTTCCAGTTCATGAATAGCAGCCAGATAGTTTAGGATGGCTGAAGTGGTTTCTGGCCTCCAGATCCCATTTGTGCAGCATTGTTATCAGAGATGTTTGCAGAGATGCTGTGAGCCCCATGGTGCAGATTAGTTGGAGGGGGGACCACTAGGGACAGCTCCCTTCTGGGCTGTGAAGTGAAGGCCTTAGAGAAGACAGAAGGCTTATTTGTGCTTTCCTGTCTCAAGACACAAGCTGAAGGCAGGAAGGGAGGTGGTAAGAAGGGAATAGCAATGAAATTAGCACTGAACCAACTCAAATACAAGACAAAATTCCTTCCTGACAAGTGGACCTATGCTGTGGACCTTGGTACTGCTGGGCACTATTGATGGTGACAGTGTGAGAAGGTGAAAGAACTGGGTGTGAATACTGCTTTGCTAAATGGGTGCAAGTGAAAATTGCTACAGTTTTACCCTTACTAAGAGTCTTATGCTTACTTTAAAGATTTACTTCATTGCTTGAGCCAACCTGTAATGAGCAGAGTGAAGAGGGTGCCTAAAGCAGTAGCTCTCATCAATGGAGGTCTTCTGTCACCTTCCTTTAAATGGGGAAGAATGGGATACTTCTGGAAGTATACCCATCAGAGCTGGTGTAGCAGACTGCTTCCTCTGCTCATTGCCAGCCCCATCAGACTGCAGCCCCAGGATGGTCCCAGCATCCCTCTGCTCAGGGTCACAGCCAAAGGACAAGGCAAAGCTTGCAGGTTCCAGCAAGGGAAACTTCAACCCAACACGAGGGAAAAAGATTTCAGAGAGGGAGAAGGGGCCCAGGAGAGGCAGTGCCACCTTTGTCTTTGGAAGTATTCAAAACCAGCTTGGACAAGGGTCTGAGCAACCTGGAGTAAGATAGCCCTGCTCAGAGTAGGAGGGTAGAGTAGCTGATCATATGTATCTGATGGCTTCCTGTACTTCAGCACAGAGCCAGGTAAACATTAATACCTGAATATCATTACACCTTGTCCTGCAAGATGCAGGAAGGAAAGATAGGAAATTGACTCTGCATAGGAATGACAGTGTGGACAAGTCCTGGGCTCTACAGGACTTTCTGTGCAAGTAACAGCCAGCGCTGGGTGCCACCAGCTGCCCACAGACCCTGGGTGGAGGGGAAGGAAAGCATCAGTGTGTGACAGTGCTGAGGATGTCTATCACGATAGCTTGATTCTTGACTTGCTAATGGATCTACTTCAGAAAGAAGGGAATTTAATAAAGATTAACCTTTGTATTCTTAGGGAAATGAGAAAGAAATGTAGAATGACTTTTTACCAATTCAATGATACATGTTCCTCTCTACGTCTGGTAAAAGGCAATAATAATCCTACAGAGACACGAGGAAAGTCATCAGCGTACATTGTTCCCATTTGATTTTTCATCATATCTGTCTATCTCCTGCCACAAATCATCTGAAATTGTCTCCATTCATTAGAAAAGAATATAATTAGGAATCATATGAAAACATTTCTTTTTTTAAAGAGCACTAACTTGCAAATGTCTGGTAGATCAAGAATATTTTCAGATCCCCAGGCCCCAGTGAAATGAAGCTGAAGCTCAATTATCTTTCAGAGAGAACCACAAACCTCCAACATTTTCATTTTATTTCAATACTTTTTTTCTTGTCCCTACTGACCTCAAAAACCCTTCCCCCCAAGACATGGAACAATGAACTTTTCTATTATTATATGAAGAAAGATGTTTGTTCTATGATTTTAAAAAGCAATGCGAATAAGGCAGAGGTTTATTTGACTCACAGATAGCAGCAGCTGCAGTTCCCCTCAGTAGAATAACCATAACTTCCCAGGCTGAAAGGTTTATATGACATCCCTGTACATCCCATGCACAGATTTATGGCCAAGTCCATCTGCAAGGCCATCTTAGAAAAATTACTGTGCAATTCTAGAAATCAGTACTCCAAAAGACAATTTAGGATGTATTAGCAATTTTACTTTTTTTTTAAGTGCACAAACTCTTTAAAAATACTCAAATTCATCCCATCTCAAGGAGCTTGTGAAACAGTGTTTGTATGAGCACTCACATGACCTTGCAGTGGCTTCCTGCACTGGTGCCAAATGCAGACAGACTTGACTGATGATTCCTCCTTTTTTTTTTTTGCCTTCCATTCTCATCTCCAAGCATGCAGCAGTCATTCTTGGATGCAGCATTTCTATATATCTTTTCAGCGACTAATCCAGTCTTCTCTTAAAAGCACCACATCCTCAGTAGACGTAGTTCTTTGCTCTTTCCTGTACTTTCATGATATGCTACCAAAGTGTAAGTTCTTGGCTTTTGAGACCGTAAAAATTTCCCTTTATATCCTGTGGGCATGAAGTGTTTCGTGTGAATGAGATCAGGACACCTGCATGTCATGCAACCACAAATACTAAGTGCAGCACAGCAATTTTCTGTCTTGAGAACTGCATTGTAGTCACTGCCTGTTTTTCTCTCTCTCTACCCCTTCATTGTTGCTATGAGAATATGAAGGCACTAATTCTGTGGATGCTCCAGTGAAGGGGATGTCTTTTTCTCCATCGACTTCAGTGAGGAAGCGAATCTTTCCATGAAACCTAACTGATCTTGAAAAAATTATTCTTTTTAAAGACAGTTGAATAAATTTTATCAACAGCAAATTTCAGATCAATTCACTCAGAAGTATTACATTTCTGATTGAGTCTTGTAATCCAGAGCTGCTCAGCCAGAATAAATTTTTTTATCACTCTTGATCTCAGGAAAACTTGCCATTTTACACCAGTTAAGGACCTGCCTCAAATTACAAAGCAAAATCATGTAAAACTAATTTTCATTTATTCTGTGACCTTCCTTTACAAAATTACAGTCATCCAGTGTGAGCAATTTCCATTGAATACATCTTCCCCATTACAATCAATAATGGAAGCAGAAAGCAGATGAGAAGATACTGTAGCTATGTAAGAAAATGTTCCCGACAGATTTGAGTGACTATTTCATTTCTCACAAATACTACATTTTTAAAGCAGTCTTACATGTTTTAATTGCAATGGGCAACATAGCTCACTAGACCATCACTCCAAAGCAGTGCCTGAAGCTCTGAAACATTGAAACTAATGATCTAAAATTTCACAGAGAGAACCACAGGCTACACAGCGGGTTTGTGTTTCTGTTACAACAAAATATTTCGATGTAAACCAAAATAACACATAGAATTTCATTAATAGAGTATAGACCAAGGGAAAAGAAGTGTAGCCATGATGGATATATATAAAACATCTCCTGGAAGACACAAAAAGTGTGACTGGCGGGAGTCTACATTTCCCTATCATGTCAGTCTAAATGCATGCATCAGACTGGATGGGCAGAGTTCATTTTAATTCTTCTTTTCTGAGGCCAAGAAATTAATTCTGATGCTAAAAAATTGTTCTTTTATTTTTCATACCAATACTAATAATAGTTGATAAATTTTTTTTTGTTTTAAAATGTCTAACTGTTCACAGGGTAGAAAGGTCATGAAACAAATTCAAAAGAGTTGTCTGATGATTTTCTTATTATGTTGGTGAGCAACATGTCTATTTCAAATTCACAAGCAACAAAACATGTTTTATTTTTCTTTCCCTGTGGGCAGCTTCAACACCATAATCACTTGGGATTTCTACTTCACATTGGAAATTTAAGTGAATCGTTTCAATTCACTATTCACCCTTTTTTCTCTGCTTCAGAAATTAAAACAATGTTTAATGAGTTGGTAATCACAGTGATTTCTTCATATGGAATGAGTTAAGGGTTATAAAGTAAAGAAGAACAGGATGGAATGTCAGTTATGGCAAATACAATACAGCAACAGGGTATGGCTGGTCATACAAAGGTTTTGGCCAAAGGGTTGCTGAGGCAGCATTGAAAGTGGTAAGACAAGGGCAAGTTCTGAGATTTGATCTGTGTTTTGTAACCCCTATGCCAGATACATGCAAGGAATGTCTCTGCCCAGTGTAGGCTGGGGAGGGCAGGATAACTCCCTCCCCAAAATCCACCAACATCCATTTGTATTGTTCAATGCAAAAGTGGAGACTCCACGCCAACCTAAACCAGCACACCTGGTTAGAGGCAGGAATTGGGCTCCTCAAAAATCCCACATGAGGACAAGGTTGGAATGAAAACTGCCTCCAGCTGTGAGGAAGGGGACATCCATCCTGCCTACCACGTGCTGCTGGGATGCCACCCACCTGGGAGGCTGAGTTCAACAGCCACGTGGCCACACACCAGCCGCTCTGCTGGCAGGGATCTCCAGCTCGTCCTGTCCCTCAGCCCTGGGTGGACACCAACACCTACAAGGCTGTTGTGACACCTCATTTGGCCACCCAAATTACACTGCAAGCAATGTACAGTGAGGCAGCCAGAGTCACAGCGTGGGCAGGCATGAGAAGTACCAGGACTGGGCACCTTCTCACAGCTGCCCCCTGTGACTGCTGTAGAGCCACAGACAAAAATCTCCACTGTTTGAATGTCAGACAATGTCCTTCACTGGTGGCTTTATTCTGTGATCTTCATGGGTGGTAAAGAGCTGGAAGGGGAAATACTTGTCCCCTGCCAGGAATTATTAATTCCTTCCTTTATGAAATGAGAAAGGCATGTATGAGCAATCCCTAAACACAAATTAGATGGCTGGATCAGGGACTGTTGGTCTGGAGAGGCGCCACCTCCTATTTTGCTATGAAGTTACAAGGGAGGCCTCCAGCAGTTCCTTGAACTCTTAGACTTTCTTCCCTAGTTAGAATGGGCCATGTGGGTAAGGGCAGCAACTGCACTTCTTTCATGCAGTGAGCTCTTCCAAGCAGTGAAGAAGGAGCTACTGACACTTGGCACATCTAGAAATCATGTCAAGTAATTGCCTACAGGGGTTTGGAGCTGAGGTCCTCAGCCTGCTTTCAGAAAACTGTATCTCTGTAAATTATACACATTGCAAGCATGCACCTATTTGCAAAAAGTATAAAAATGCAGAATACACTAACAGTTGGGAATACTTACAGCTGTAGTGTATTATTTTTAGTCACTCTTTTCCCCTAGCGAAAACTTCACTGAGAGGAGAAAAAAGGCTCTTGAAAGGGAACAAGAAGGAAACTAGACCTCCAAGAGCAGGGTGGGATTCTTATTAGAGTAGAAGGAGCAAGCTTAGTTGTCTCTCTAGTTTATTACTAGTTACTTTTTTTAAACATTCTTTTCCCAATTACCCTGCTCTATTTTTTTAAGACCTACTAATTCACAGGTATTCAGTAAAACACTCCACGAATTACTTACAAGGGGATTTATCATATGTTTTGAAATACTCAGAGAAAAAATCTGTATTGAAGTAAAGGAGCAGCCTTCTACACTGTAACCAGAACTTCTAAGAACAAATAGTCTTGACTGAAGAAAACATCACACAGAACTGAGATCCTAAATAACCCAAGTGCAAGAACTAAGGAAGTAAAAAGCATACCAAAGAGTTCTTTAAAAAAAACCCCACCAAATAACAAACAAACCTAAGGGCAAATCTGTCTGTGATTCTTTCCTAAGAAGAACATTGTGCTGCATGTAAGTCCTATGTAAAACTCAAGGAAACAAAACTGCTCCCACCCTTTCAAAAATGCACACCAGCCCTTCTGGACATACTGGGGAGT
The DNA here is from genome assembly GCA_013400415.1 of Scytalopus superciliaris. Taxonomy (NCBI): domain Eukaryota; kingdom Metazoa; phylum Chordata; class Aves; order Passeriformes; family Rhinocryptidae; genus Scytalopus; species Scytalopus superciliaris. The sequence continues at coordinate 375,019 of VXBX01001072.1, forward strand.
GACACCAGGCCTTTGCTTTGCCAGTTGCCCCATTTCGGCAAGTATATTTAGGTATTTCATTGTATATTACCTAAGCTTTTGTTATGGGAAGAAACCAGTGGATTCACCCCCCACAGGTGGCAGGGAGTATGGTTCTGTGATCCTGGTCTCCCAACACATAGGTATGTTTTTAAGTCTTGTTTTCCTCAGAATGCTTGCTTGTGAAGTGGATGAAATGATGCTATCCTCCTCAAAGGGCTTTGTGCAAGAAAGATATCGAACAGAGTGTCACACCCGTGAGTTTTGGTAACTGAGATGCCATATGCATGTGAAACAGATAGCAGTGCTGCAGAGTGGTGAGGTTCTCAATGGAGCCCACATGGCAGAAGAACTCCTGGGTTGCTACATTGTTCCTGTGTTCCACAAACAGGAGAGAGAAGCAGGACTAAAAAGAAAATGGAATCCCATGTATTTGCAGGTTTCTTAGTATGGGTATCAGACTGCCACTAGTCAGCATTTTAGAGAACAATATTAGAAAATAATTCACAAAAGGGAAAAAAAAAAAAAGTGATATTAAAAATAATTAAAAAGTCAAATGGTTTTGTGCTCCTGCTAAATGAAGTGCAGCAAATTCAGATTTAACAAAAAGTAACCAAAGATAAGAATATAAATCATTAAACCAAGCAGGTACTGTACTAGGGAAGACAGAAATCTTGCAGCATAGTGTGATGACTGTAGCAAAAAGACCTACACCAAACAAATTCGAAAAGCTAATGAAAGGGTGGAATGAAGACCACACAAGAACTTGAGGTAAATAATAGAACTTTTTTCAAATATATGAAGAAGAGGCCAACAAAGGAATCATTCACATCTCCCAGAGACAGAAGAACAGAGAGCAGATGCCAGAAGAGGTAGGCACTACAGAAAAATTAACTGAACCTTTTGCTTCACTGTTCATGAGGCAGGAGGATGAACTGCTGCCAAAGAGAGAAATGTACTTTCCTTTGTGAGAAAAATGAAACACAAAAAGAACTCAAGGTCAAAGAATAAAAGCTGATAAAGCTATTAGATTCTGAGAACGTTTCTGAGACTCCAAGGCTCAACTGGTCCCAGCCCACTCATTGGGAAGAGCACAGCAAGGAGCCCCTCATAACTGAGTCAGCTTGGATTTATATCGCTTTCTGTGATAAAATAACTGGATTTGTGTACAAGGGGTGATCGGTGGACAACACTTATGTCAACTTCAGCAGGGCTTTTGACAGTGTCTCCAACACCATTTTTATCTGAGTTTGGACTTTGTGGTCTGGATAGGTGGGCAACCCACTGGGTGGATAAAAATTGGTTGGAGGGTTAGGCTCGGAGGAGAGTGATTAATGGGTTGTACTCTATGCAGAACCAGCCTGGGGATGACTGGCTTTACTGCAAAGGACAGTCAGATACTGGAGCAGGTTACCCAGACAACTTGCGTAGTATCCCTCCTGGGAAGTTTTCAAGACTAACTGGATAAAGCCCTGAGCAACTTGATCTGATATCACATCTGGCCTTTCTTTGCACCGAGTTTGGAGCAGAAACCTCCTAAGGTTCTTTTCAGCCTCGATTATCCTGCAAGCCTATGATCTGTAGGGTTCAAAGATGAGCCAGCTGAGAAGGGAATATTGGAAGACCCCACTAGATCTTGTAAAATTAGACATGCTAAAGAATTAACCCCTTTTGAGTCCATGACAAGAGAAATAGCAGCAATATCAATTAAAGACAAGACTAGGAACAGAGACTAATCCAAAAGTGAGGAAAAAAGGAGCAAGCATAGAGTCTACAATTAAAGGCAGACAAGCTGCTTCCACCAGCTCTGTCCATGGCTTGCTGTGCAGATTTGAAGAAGCCTCAGAGAAAGTTCTCCCCAGTGGTTAAGACCAACTTCTTTCCTTCCTGGCTGATGTAAAAATATGGACAACCAAGAAATCCAGCCATGGGAGTTGTCCTGGAGCCAAAGGGATGATGATGATGATGATGACTGTGTGGAAGATACACAGGTATATCCACAGTATCTCTCCAGCAGAGATCTGTGGTCCAGGCCTGAGAACAACTTCCTTACTGCTGCAGAAACCACCCAGAGAACGTCACCAGCAGAAGCAGCCACCAGAGCAGGAACCACTCAGAAAATTTCCACCATTTTTACCAGAGTTAACTTTATCCTGGGTTAAATGTTTGCCATGGAGGGATAATAAATGCAAACATATTGACTCTGCCTGTGAGAAACCCAAGCTGCTGAAGGCTGGAAAGTATCATAAAAGTATTACTGCTTTTCTGTTCATGTCTATGAGAGACTGGGATGGGTAGACCTTTATCTTTTGTAATCTTTTTTTCCAAGTGATTTTGATTTCTACCCATAAAATGGAGGCACAATTTTTACTCCAGTAATGCAAGGACTTCATCAGACTATACTCACAATAACAAGGGGCTGCTAGATCTTCAGATAAATGTAGATCAAGAAAAACCATGTGTTCTTATGCTTGTAAATAATTGTGATTTAAAATGCCATAAAAAGAAGTCAATAAACCCATTCCCAGGAGATCAGCAAATAGCACTGTCCAAAGATTATAACCCAAGGCTGGGGTCATTCTCAATAGACAGCTGTCTCATTTCCCTTTCAAAGAAACAGCCATATATCACACTGCAACTCATCACGAAAGTGTAATAAAAATACACATTCATTAACCTGCAGGAAGGAAAAAAACATGCTGATGAAACAAAACCAAGTCAGTCTAGCCAAGACGTGAGATTGTAAGGAGCTCCAAATGAATTGAACCAAACGATGTAATTGGACAGTAGCATACTAGATGAAACAGCCTAGGCATGTGGTTTGTGGGAAACAGTTTAAAACTACTTGTAAATGTTTACATGCTCTGCAATCTCCAAGGAAAAGATACAGGAATTATTGCGGACAGCTCAATGAAGACGTCTTCAATGTGCAGCGCCAATAGGAAAAAAAAGGGAAAAAAAAAGAAAAAGAAAAAGAATAAAATGCTAGGGGATACTGAGTATGGAACAGACAGAGAATAATACAGAGAACATTAGAATCAATGAAACATCCTCGGCATTGCCAAGTCAATAGACATTTATTTTGTATGCCACCTCTCCTGAAGTCTACAGCCTCAAGTGTCTTGCAAACCAAAGTAACCTAATTGCAGAATTAAATAATAACAGCGGGAGATAAATTTGATTCTCTGTTCACAAATTGCATAAAGAGCAAAGGTTTGAAATGAAATCTGGATGAGGGCTGCAGTCCTTCACAACTGATGGAGAATTTCTGCCAAGAGAAGATCAGAGAGAGAAGAGAGAAGAGCAAGAATTCAAAGCAAAATAAAGGCCTGCACTGGCTGCTGAAAGGGAAGCAGTCTGACTAGATGGCTAGGTTTGTTTGTGGGCAGACATCCACATACATAGCAAAAAATCTATATATAATAGCATTTCAATGGTTAGCTGCAGGGGAATCCTAGTCACTGGTTCAGTAAGAGCAGGGGTGGACCTCCAGTGCTGCAGCCAGGGTCCGGAGCCAACCATTTTAACTTTCTGTGCCCATTTACCACATCCCTGGTTTTGCCTGGTTTTTTCCCCTTTGGATGTTTATTTTGTAGGTTACAAAACTATTTCTTTATGTTTACTGTATGTTTGTGCTGAGCAGGAAAACCACAGGGCAATAACTGTGAAATGTAGAGAGAGCAATGCTGGCATGCTCAGAGCAGGAGAGCTGAACCTCTGACCTGCCAAGGCCAAGTTGTGTGTATGCCATTTCACAGCAAGAGTAATAGAGTGCATTTGCAGACTCAAAAGGACAAAAAGAATGCAAAGATACTACTGAGACAAGAGTTAACAAAACTAATGGAAAGCCTGAGTTAGGGAGGCTTTTAAGAAATTGTGTAAAAGTAGCTAAAGCTCAAATGAATGGAGTGAATAGCAAAGTAGAGATGCTGAGTCCTGCTGGAGTGGTTCACATTCACACTATTAGAGGTGCAAAGGAATTACTATCCCCATCACACAGATGAAGAAAATAAGAAGAGAGGAGTTAAAGATCACCCACAAAGTCATAGAGTCAGACATTGGTACATGGGAGAATCACACTCAGGTTTGCTGTGACCCACCAATGACTACACTGCAGAAAAGTCACGGAAATGTTCTCCTAGGAGAAACACCATTAATGTGTTGTTAAAGTTTCCAGATAGAGGTGAGGTACAAAGAGCAAAAAGGTGGAAAAAAAAAAAAAAAGTGTCCTGAAAATAACATTAACTTGGGTCACCTCATTTAAAAAAAAAAAGTAGCAGAAACAGAACTGATCAAGAAAGAATAAATAGGTGGAATTGACATTGCTCAGCTTTTGGTTTGTAACCCCAAGAAGGGTATAAAAGTCAAAGCAAGAGGGGAAGCTGAAGGAGAACTGGCACTGTAATGTGCTGAGAGCCTAACTTGAGTCTAAGGCAATTCTCATTCACCCCTTGCCTCCACATCCTACCTTAGAGGTCAAGTGTTCATTGCCAATCTCTCAAAGCACACACCTGGGTCTTCCATATAAGCTTATATAGATACATATTTTATTCTTACAAAGTAAATTTAAGCATGGCAGGAAATTATTTTTTAGAAGTAAGCAATTTCAATCTGAAAAGGTTACGTGGAATTACAGAAAAAAATCAGCATGAGAAGACTTTTGAAAGGAAAAATAAATTGGATATTGAAGGAGGATCTATTTTGTACCTTTTAATAAGGTCCAAAAAAAAAAAAACAGGAAAACCTTTTACTGAGTAAAAAAGTAGGGCTGGATCCAAAAATACCCAACAGTTTTATTTAGTAACTTCTTTGTTTTGAAAGAGTGAATTAAAGAGCGTGGATGCACAAAGAAGTTGGGAAGGAAAATGAGAATTATTTCTTAGAGAAAGACTTTGTATAAAAAAGGGATGACCTTCTCTCTTTTAGGGAGGTGAACAAGTTAAAAATAAAAAATCAAAAGTGTTCCTCTTAAGCAAACACTCAACGTTGTTGACTTACATGTCTCTTCCTGTCAAAAGGAAAAAAATGGAGAGGGTGGAAACAGAAATAAGATTTTTTTTTTGCCTCTCAAAAAAACCCCACCAAATTTAAAATCAGTTTTGAAAATTAAAAATTGCATAAAACAATTTGAGGAGATTCTATTTTAACAAAGAGGAAGTATCATATTAATCACAGCCGTGCAGGTCACTGTCTGGGACAAGAGCTGAGGAAAGACACACGTGATCCTTTTCCTACAGTCAAATTCCCATTTGTAAAAAAGAGCAGTAAGGCATTAGGTGGTAGAAACTCAGACATTTCAGAAAACTGAACTGGAAAATGTATTCTACTTACACAGAACTTTGTTTCCATGTTTAAATCTTATTCCCTGCTTCCAGTGCTGTCACAGCTTCCATCTCACTGCTCCCTCCTCTTAGCACTTCTCACAGTAATAGAGGTGACTAGATTAATTTAACCTGGAATCATCATCCAACTATAAAATCTACATTATTCCCAAGGTAGTAAGTTCCTTTTGTTCACTGTCTTGATGGCACTCTGGGGACAAGAATGAATTGGAACTGTAATATACATAAAATATTTCTGACCCCTCTTTTCCATACATGGCTATCCTGAGCAGACACCACTGCCAGGTGTTACAGGATCAAGAAGTATTTGAAGAGTCATGGTCTGTAACCACCTGCAAGTCAGTCTGACTTGTCGACAACTAGAGGGCCTTTGTTTGTGTTGCTGGTGTTGCTTTGCTTGTGCTGTTGATGTCAAATGGCTCTTCCTTGTTTCTGATAAGGTATTAAATACAAGAAGCTTCCTTCTGCAGAACTCCACTATTCTCCTCTGCTGTTTGAAGGTGCTATCCTCACTGCTGCTGGGACCATCTAAATACAAGGGTTTGGTCTTTTTTTTCCCACTTTTCTTTCACAACGCTATCTGTGATATCCCATTACATGAAACTGTTGGGGCAAACTTGCTCATTTACTCCTCCTTGAAGGTCTTATTTTTTCATTTGAAAGACCTTTCACAGATGTGTTTCTCTAAAACATTGGGAGATTAAGGAAATACCTTTCTGCCTTCGTCAAGTAAGTGAAAACCCACAACTGTACCATGAAAGGAACCCTCTCAAATCCACATTCACCTCTCACAACAAAGTCATCCTGCCAGAGGCTCCAGCCACCCAGGCAGAGCAGCGAGCTCTGAGCCCTCCGTGCAGATGGGCCATAGGTGAGGTGTGGGGCAGTCAACAGCACTAGAGGCACATATGACATTTGGGGTTTACTGTGCTGCTTTAGCAGCCTCCAGCATCACTGCACTGCAGCACAGGAGCACCTTGTGGGGTGAAGGGCACCTTTCTTTAGGTGAAGACTCCATTATCCATCTTTAACATATATCACTATTGTCATGGCTGACTTGCCACCTTCCACAGTCAGAGAAGTGAGTCAGACCCAAAAAAGGCACCCAAGTCCCCTGCCTTTTTTCAAAAGAGGTTCTGGGTAACTGAACTCCTTTAGATGCTACGGACTGGCAATATTTATCTCATCTGCATATTGAAAATGTCACGTCTGGTCCCAGGCCTTCCCTAGGGCCTTTCCCTCAGATTAGCTGCAAGACACTGCTTGGTTAAAAAGAAACTAAGAAATTAATTAATAAATTCTTAACAGTGTAATGCAGTATTGTCCAACAATCTTTTCAGAAACTAGAAATACAAAATTTAAGAATAAACACCTTCAGAAGCATATATCCTAAGGTGTTCTGGGGCTGTTTTTTTATAATGCCTGTGTATCATAGCCAGGACAAAAAATACGTCATTTCAGCTTCTTTCCTCCTCTCTGCCCTGTTGTTTTTCAGTAGAAAATGTTCTAGTTTACATTCACTCTGCTCCAGTGTTTGTTGGGTCATTACATGTTGCATGAAACATCCTGGCAAGAGGATATCAGAAGGGGTTGTTACTTTTCTGAAGCATCTAGAAATTAATCTGCTGCTCTGAGTATGCCCGTGCAGGCTGGACAAGCAAGTCAAGTTCCTTTTGCTCACATCTGGGCCTGTAGTATTATATTTTGTCCCTTGGGAATTCATGTAAACCTTAGGACCAATAAACAGCTGACTTATTAAGCAGATTCCAGACTAGATGAAGTTAATGCAACTCTACATGGCTGCACCTATTCAAGACATCCTCCCAGGAGAAGAATGTACTCTTAGTATGGCAGCCATTAGTATGGTTACCATTCCTGGTATTTATATGTTTGTCTTCTCTTGGTATCTTCCTTCTTTTACACTCCACTCCTGTTTCAGAAACTGGAAAGCACTCTAAATAATTAATTGCTTAGGACCACTGTAGAAGTAAGAAATATTTCTGAAAATCAATTTCCCCAAATAGACAAGATTTTGATACATAAATCTGGGCTTGGTAAAGGCTTTCTGCTTCTCAATTATGCAGTAAAACTGTACTAAATACAAGGAGGTTGAAAGATTGCCCAAGGTCACAACAGGAATCAGTAGCTCAGGTTGAGTGAAGCGTACAAACATGTGAGCTCTGATTTTCGTCATCTAGTTATTGGACAACACTCTTTATTTCCAGTTACTATTGACTTACACTCTTCTACCCTTGGAATACAGCTGGCATTTTGTTAATTCAGTATCCAATAGCTCATAATGATCCTGCTAAAGATAGACTGCTACAGGGCAGTCAAACTCCATGAAACGATTGCATAAAAGTGCGATCAGGAAGTCATTTTTCTTACATAGTCTGATTTCTAATTCCTCAGTCTGAAGAAACTTTGTTCTTAGTTAAGTTTCATGTAAGGCTGGTTAAAAAAAATTCCAGTGGAAGAGTTTTGTGGCATAAATTGTTGAATACTTTCAAACTGAATGGTTTTCAGGCTTTGGTGGGGTTTTTTTGTTTATTTGTTTGTTGGGGTTTCTTTTTAATTTTCAGTGGGATGCTATTGAGATTTCTGTTTCATAATGTGGAAATTTTTTCCCCTAAAAAGGAAAGGAAAAAAGGAAAGAAAAAAAAGGAAAGAAAAGAAGGAAAGAAGAAAAGGAAAAAAAAAAAGGAAAGAAACTTCTCAGGAAGCGTGACTATCAGGAAGATCTCCTTAAAAGAGAGACTCATAAAAGAAGAAGGAATTTTATCACATTGTTAATTTTCCAGATTCCTCGAATGACTCAACATGTCAACCAGCATCACTCACATTATTTGCCATGACAGATCCTGCCTGACACAGTGAATCACAGTGGCCAGGGCGTGTGACTGGCAGCCATCAGTGTAGAGGGTCTGCTTCAAAGTCACGGGCTTTCATTTAGACCTGCCTGCTGTACATCTGCAAAGGCCAGGGCTGTACGTGCAGCCAACTGCTCTTGGTGTGTTTGCACATTCAGAGAGAGCAATAGCAAGGGACAGAGAGTCCTTTTCTGCACTCCTATTTCCTTCCAATTCTCTGTGCAAAATGACTAGAGATTTCCATTAAAACATCAAAATATCTTTCTAGGTGTAAGCCCGACTCTGCATAAGATAAAGAAATAAAAACTATATAAACAATCTTAGCATTCAAGAACCTTTCCAAGCCAATTGCCGTATAATGAATGCAGTGTAAATTTGTGCTGACCTTGGATACAAAACGATCTCTTTCTGCCAATAATTTGCATAGTGGATATTGCTTTTGAGTCAGGAATACAGTAAATTGCAGTATGAAGGTTTTAAAGGATGAAAAGAAAGTAGAGATAGAATCTTAAGTCAGAGAGACCTGCAAAAGCCAGGAAGCACACAGAGACATTGAAGTCTTCCTCAAGTGAGGAGACAACCGCATTGCCTTTAAGGACTAAATGCCTTTGTGTTTATTCATGTATGTTAATTATCCACATGGTTTGGCTGGAAGCTTATAAAGTAAATTGTGCATAGGGCAAAGACAGAAAATGGCTGTTCAAACTACACCTGCTGCCCTGCCAGCCAAATGCCCTTCCATGAAACTGGGCACACCTCTGTGCTTAGCACAGGGGATAGTGCGGGTCCAGGCATCTCTCTCCACCCTTGTGAACCAGCAGCCAGATCCAAAACCAGTCTGCAGGAAAACAGAATGTAAAGGAGAAGAAAAATGTTTTCTGGCCTCTGCACCAAAATGTTTTGCTCAGGTGGCTCTCTGAAAATTGCACAGGCACTAACAAGCTGTTGGAATGTCTACAGTCCACCCAGGTGCAAAGACGGTGCCTCAGCACGGACAGAGCAGGGCTGTCTCCCTCTGTCAGCAGCAGCCTCTTCCTTGGAGGATCTTCCTCCAGCCATAGGCAAGGGACTGATCAGTCCTGATCCTACCCACTCTTGTCAGTGTTTTCCTCCTTTTTCCTCACCCTCACGTTACATCAGCTCCTTGGGGTGCCTTCAAAGCCCCATATCAAATGCGTCCATAGGCCTCCCAATAGGACACTCCTTGAGTACATTCAGAATACTGAAAGCTGGTGCAGGGCACCTCACATACACCAAGCATCTCTGCCATATGAGTCTCTGAAATGGTGGAAGGACTGAATGCACCTGAAAATTGCAGCCCTATACCTTCAAAGCACCCTAGACTCCTGATCGCAGTGTGCCATATGCACTGCACGTGACTTTGGTGAGATGGTCTCTACTGAAAGACTGGTTATTCTCAGGGTAATACCAGTCCAGCACAGGTATTTGCTGTCACTGGTTGATACTGTAGAGCATAAATTGTGGTTGCTATTTCTCTGCCTCTTTACAACACATGTAACTATTTAGTGAGCTATTTACACTACATGATCTTAATGTAGCTCAGTCCTAATAAACACCATCTCACATTTGTAGAACACCTTTATCCCACAGAATCTGACAGCACTCAACAGAATTGTACTGTTTTCCTGGATAGACTCATTTTTATTCAATAAGATCATAATGTGCCTTCTACAGTCAGAAATTTTATAAGTGAATCTTTAGATGTGTCAGTCCTTGCCCAAGAGAATTTCAGTAAATATGCCTAGATCATTGATTCATGCAATTCTGGACCTCTTCCACTTTATTCTGAAAAGTCAATATTCTTGAAGGATTCGGCATAGGAATGTTAGTACAGTGCATTGGTAAAGACAGCTCTTCTTCTGAGGGGATATGAATGGTAGCACCAGAAAAACACTGTAAATATTAAGAGACATTGCTCATGACAGAGAAGCAGATGAAGTAAAATGAGACCCTGACTAAGCACATATATTGTTTATTGGGTGGGCACTTACCAGTGGGAAGAAGGGTTTCCTGCTACGTGGCATGACAAAAGAAATGTCAAAAACCACAGCGTGGTTTACAAACCATGCTTGACTTGCTGCCTGAAGTCATATTCCACAGATGCCCAAATCCTGAGTGACAAAAATATGTGAGTGCCTGGCAAGGGTTGGATGAGGTTTCAGAAGAGACATGAAAATGGAGTCCCACCTCTGTCCTTGGCATGTTGCATGGTGCATGTCACAGCTGTCAACTGGACCACCTGACTTGCTGGTGCTTTTGTCTTCCTGCACGCTGAGAAAGGAGCCCACATTCAGCTCTCTGGCCCCACTACTGCCCGGGGCTGTCCCTGTCATTGCAGTTCCCCTCATCTGCAGAGTGGAGGAAAAAACATGCTTACTATGGCGACATGAAGGGCTTTGAGATGCTGCACTGTAAAGCACTGGGTAAATGTAAATGACAGCCAGGTCAAGAAGAGTAAGGAGCAGTTGACCCTTCTTCCTCTGTTTGCACAGGGGATGGAAGGGGAGGGGTGTGGCTTCGAAGTAGAGATGAGCTATTTCTGTTGGTATTATTGCTGCTGATGATTCTTCCAGATGAACTGAGAACAAAGGACTCAAACATAGACATCTGCACCAAATGTAGCAACTGGCCATTTTGCAATGTCTTTGTAGCCACCAGACAGTGGCCAAGTGACACCCTGTCTATGGACACCCTGCCCTCTGGCCAATATTGGCAGTGTAAGTAGACTGCTGGAACCCTGCCTTCAACCAGTGCCAGTGGCAGTATAGACAGACTGCCAACACCCTGCCCCTGCCTGACATCAGTAGTGTAGGCGGGATACCGTCCCCCACCTTAGATCCTGCCTTGTGGATCTAAGGTGTACTTTGTTCCTCTCACCACTGTGGGGGAGCCGAGGGATGGCACAACTCTTACCTCATTCAAAAGGTGTGCGCAGCTTTGGCTATTGCTGTCAGAAGATGGGACCCCATATGTTCCTGACAGTGCACAGGAGCCACAGCATCATTTATGATCCTGTGTTTGCCATCAGTGATGGGATGAGTCACTGTATGGGCACAGTGTTGCTCATCTTTCCTACTGCCTCAAGGAAGTTTTGTTTGTTATAAACTGTTGTCAGACTCCAGTACTGTTTGGACCACACCAAGTTAAGAGGAAACAGTTGGCACTCTCGTAGAGCAGAGTGAGGGGTTTGGGTGAAAACACAAGGGTGACAAGGTTTACATGCAAGCAGGAGAAGCCTTAGTACGTCCAAGAACTCAATAAATATTGCAAAATTATCTCAGCAACCTTTGTTCAGCTCCTGGCAGGGTCAGAATGGTTCAGTTCCCTTCCATAGCTTAAAAACAAACAAACAAAGAAACAAACAAGCAAACAAAAGGCTCTTTCTGTAGTATCCTGCAGCCTTGTTCTTCAGACTATTTCCCAAGAAAATGAGAGGCCTAGACAAAAGAAATCCTGTGACACATCTCCTAAAAGGAGGTTTTTGTTGGGAAGTCCTTAGTTCAAACTTCCCAATCCTGCTGCATATGACACTTGTTATCTGACAGGCCCGACAAAATGCTCTCTAAGTCAGCTGGATTAACCTAACTGATTGCAGTGAGGTTTGCTGGTCACTTTTGCTGGGAACTCCTTGTAAATCATTAGACAACAAAAGGAGTTAAAGTGCTCAGTGGGAGAGAGGTGGGGACAAGTTTGGAAAGTGTTTGTGAATGTCAAACACCAAAAGAAATAAGTCCAAAGTAGGTCATGGGGGACACCAAACACAGCTGTTCAAACCCACCTATTTTCTTATGGAAAGCAACTTCACTTGTTTCACCTAAGGACAGAATAAACGGAAAAAGCAAAGGGAGATGGAGATTCACACAGATCTGATATGGACCACTGATTCATGAGCAAGACCCAAGGCCTCTCTGGAGTATTTCTAGCATATTCTTTCTCCCAGTCATACAAGAGGCATGATTACACATGCTGCAGGACAGGTTGTGAAACCAGAACTATGCAAGTCTTTGTTCTGTGCTTTGGAGCTGAGATCTATATAACAGATGGGGGAGACTAATACTAATTCCAACATCAAGTCTTGTATGGAGTTAATAGGAACATCAGGACACTCTTTCCTCTAACCCCAGGTTTACTGCTGAAAACTTTGTATTTTCTTAATTTCTTTATGGTATCGATCAGCAGAGTAGTAAAATTACTGCTGAACACACAGGTGGTCTTCAAGTTGGGAGTGCAGAGGCAGATGGTCAAGGGCATAAAAAAAGAGGCATCACGCAAGCAGATGGCCTAGTTTGTAAGATGGAATCAGTCACCATAAGAGCTACACAGCTTTGGTCCAATGGCACTTAAGACATGCCTTCATCAATAATAAAGAAGGAGCTTTAGGATCATCCATGGAGTGCAGCCATTAAGATAGCACCAACCCAGGCCACCACTAAATCATGTCCCTAAGTGACACATCTACATATCTTTTAAATACCCCCAGAGATGATGACTCCACCACTTCCTTGAGCAGTCTGTTCCAATGCTTGACAACAATTTTGGTGAAGAAATTTTTCCTAACATCCAATCCAAACTTCCCCAGGCTCAACTTGAGGCTGTTTCCTGAGGCTATTTGTTCCTGTCCTCCCAAAGGAAAACTAAGATTTGCCTGATGTAACCACATGGGTCAAATGAACTGGGACAGCTGCCAGAAACCAGAAGACTGTCTTGCACTGAGCAAGGAATTAACCCAAGCTGACAATTCTTGTGTTGTAACCACCATGTCAAGCTCCAAAGGGGTGATTTTTCAATCAGATGCTTCTCAGCACACTTTTCCAAGGCTGATTTTACCATTTTTGCATAAGGGAGGATAACAAATGGGACTGCTGAAATGTCTGCCTTCTGAGGGCAATGTTAAGTGAAAATGGATTACGCTGCTTTATATTAGTTGCACAGGAAGGCAATGACACACCTTATTAATGGTCTACATGGACCCAACACAGGAAAGTACTGACAGACACAAAAATACAATGGAGCTGGTCCTATGGACATGTAGCTTCAGTTCCCAGTTGTGCCAGGCACACACAGATTCCTCACTCCTGAATGTGAAATCCTCTTCACATCCCAAGAGCTTCCTGGAGACCAAGGGGCCTGAACCTTGCAGAGTCTTCATCAACTACAGGCAGAGAACCTTTCTGCTACTGTGGGAAACACTTTTGCTACTACTGGCTTGTATTTTTAAAACTAGTGAACACAGGGACATTTCAGGGAGCCTGGAGTGAGCTGGTGCACATAGAATGGTTCTCTAGTCACCTCTCTGAAGACCTGGGCTGCAGACAGTTCACCTCACAGGAATCAGCACCAGGGTGAGCACGAGTGTCCTTTACACCCACCAGCAAGGAAGGCTGCCATGGGACAAGGCACCAGCTTCTGCCATCCCCAGGCACCAGGGCTGAGGTTGGCTTGGAGCACTGCTGATCACCTGCACCACAAGCAATAGCAGCCGTTTAGGTTGGAAAAGACCCCTAAGATCACTGAGTTCACCCAGCACTTCCCAGCTTGGAAAACTATTTGAAAGCAGAGGATTAATGGACTAAGTGATAAGGTACTTCAACCCCTCCTCAGGCCATGAGCAGCAGCTGAATTTGGGAGAACAATGCATCCAGAGGAAGAACTTTGGCTCAACAACCACTTTCCTTCTTGGCTGGAGAGAGCTTTTCCATTGACTGTCATCAATCCAGACAGCATTTACTCAGGTTTCCACAGACAGCAACAAGTCAAGGGGCTCAGGCAGGGAAAGTAATTAAGTTTTCCATGCGAGCTGGATCTACTGTTTCTGGAGCAGACTGGTGTGCCCAATCTGTATCACAGACCTGGCCTTTGGAGAGATTTCAGGAAGAAAGAAGGACATATTTTATCCACCAGTCTTCTGATTTCTGTGTTGGCACAGCCAGAGTTGCAGCAGTAGATTTGCAGGCTTTAAGACCAGTGGGATTGTCATGGTTTTCTCATCTGTCCTTATGCATATGGGAGTCCATCAGTTTTCCCTGGCAATGCCCCCACTCAGCCCAATGTTGTGCAGGTTGGCAAGAGAATGCTCCTTGGAAAGATAGTCAGGCCTGATTTACAACCTCCAAGTGATGGAATTCCCTCCCATCCCTGGGTAACTTCTTCTGATAATGAATTATGAGAAGGAAGGGAACCATTTAGTCAATGGTATTTGTGTACTATGATTTTACATGTTGCAACAGTGCCCACTGCAGTAAGTAAATTGCCCCCTGGCTTTCATAAATATCATCTGTACACAAACATTATCCAGAGCAACTGTATGGCAGGGAAATTCTCCAGTGTAAGATAATGTCATCTTCGCAGCAATAAGAAAGGTAAAACAGTACTTACCAGCTGGGAAAGGGGGAGAGGCGACAAACAGCAGCCAGCTGTAAAATGACCATGTCAGGGATACAGCTGCTTGGGTCTGCCTGATTTAAAGCACCAGTCCCGCAAAGGCATGCTGAGGAAACCAATTCTGCAAGAGAGTAACTTCATACCCAGGAAAATTATGAGGCACTCAGAGGTCAAGCTGGTTCTATGGGGTGCCTTTATAATATTGCCACCAGCACAAAAAATGTAGGAAATTAGGTTCCATCTAATCAGATGGAATTGGCAATAAAGGCAGGACTGCTCCATTTATTTATTTATTACATTAAGTCCAAGGGAAAAAGAGCCCATTTTCCTTCTAAATTTGGATGTAATTTTAGCCAGCTCTTCATTAGTGCATTCTACCTCCCATCTTGGAGTGCTTTGCAGAGGAAGCTGATGGCATCATTCCTGTTTTATTGGTAGAGAAACTGATGCCAGTAATTGAGAAGTGATCTGGCCAAATTTTTGCAACTTCTCAGTAATAGACCAAAGAAGGGAATCTGGCCCTGCTGCATCATATCCTGCGTCTTCGCAAGCTGTGCCCAGCAGGAGAAAAGCCCTGACAGTCCAGTGTTAATCTACCATTACAAACTGGGTACAGACAGACTGAATGGTCCATTTTGACCATAACCAACTCACTGCCTACATCTGTGAGGGTTGCAGTAACCTCCTCCATCATGTGATCAAGGGGATCAATACTTTTGCTCATTCAACATGGACTCATCCGACAGTGCTACAGGAAAGTGTGCAGAGCTCAAGTACCTTTCTATTTAGTTGTGTAATCTCTCAGTTGAAAGATGGGACACAACTGCTTTAGCCCGTTTAGTCAATACTTCAGTCATTGAATGTTGCTTTCCAGGACAGAAAGACTCGTCACTTTGAGTCTGAGCAGCAGCCTACCTACTGGAACTGCTGCTTTTCACACCCTGATAGGATACAGCACAGAAGAAAATTTTAACCTGCCTTTAAAACATAAATGGGTTTTTCCTAGGTGGACTTCTGACTTCTTCAGATGGGTTTAAAAATTCATACTTCTTCCTCTAGCACCCATATGGTAACACAGAGCAAAATAGGAATTCTATTTCTGCCTGGTGGTGTCAGTTGAGCACAGAGCTTCTTTCTGCACCAAGACAGAGAGGGAATCTCAAGCCTTCATCTTCCATCAGCACCTTCAGCTTCCAAAGGAAACACTAAGCGAATTGTTATTAGTTCTTTCAAGGATGAAGCTAAGTTGTTAAGTTTGTATAAATAATCAGGACATGGGCCCAACACTAAGCACTGTGGTACTAGGCAAAGACATGAAATAAAGAACAGACTTTGCTCCCAAGGGCTTAGAAATACAGTTCAGCATAGCTTTTTTTTTTTTTAAAAAATCTATGATTAAGTGTCCCAGTGGAGGCAGCTGCCTGATGAGCACTTCAGGAAATCTGACCCTTATGTGCAGGTGCTTAAATGGGAGCTGAGCCCTGGGGAAAATTATGTGTCTGAATAGTCCAGTAAGTGGCAGTGAGGATGGAAGGGCACTGTTCCCTTGTCAGGAGAGCATGGCTGTGATCCAGCCTCGACCAAGTCAGGGGCAGTGAGAGCAGCCTAACCTCACAGAACATTCCCCAACCCAGGAGGTGGCAGCTGTGAATGGGAGATGAAGGAAGGGCAGGGCCCCAACAGCCACAGTGCCCCAGGGAGAACCCCTCCTCCTGTGGGCATGAAGACACTTCTTGACCTTGGCCAATGCTGCCAAGACACACAGAAGAAGCAAAAGCAAATCAAAGAACTGCACTAATCCATCTGTACAATATGTACTCTGCTCTGGTGGTTTTCCTGGCTGTTCAAGTACCTCAGGCATCACCAAGCATTGCCTTTGTATTATAGATCCCCTGTCTCAGTCCAGGAACATCTTGGCAGTATAACTGCTGTTGCCCACTGACATACTGCTCAGCATAGATCTGGCCTATGCCAATTCATTGTCCCCCAGATATCACCCACACACCACTTTGGGAATGGCACAGGCAGACTGTCCCTACCAGCATTTGGCCATATGCTTAATGGTTCTGAGGGTGGAAAGAGAGGGAGGGGAAAAACTTGAGGTGAGTGGAAGCAAGCCAGGCTGTGCCATTCACCCTCAAAGCTGGAGAACAGACTGTGTGCTGTTCCAGCTACATAGTTGGAGCCATTTCTTGGTCTTTCCCCATTTTCAGTACAGGGTATCAGTAAACCCTCCCTGCTCTCCTCTTTACCTTCTGTTCCCTTTCTTTGCACCAAACACTGAAGTCACAGGTCTGGGACCAGCATGTCTTACCCAGTAGTGGGACTTGATGCCTTCGTTAGCACATTACAGAATATTGATACAGGCAATCACATGAGCCAGTCAAATTTCTGTGCCTCAGAGACAGCTCTCATCTGCTGTCTGCTAAACAACCAGTTTCTGATACAACCTAACCACACTCAGGCAGACTTCTTCTCCCACTCTTCAAGTCCTCAGCTTGTCCCACGTAAATTTTGCCTTCAGTGATTTCTTGCAAAAGAAATCAGGCAAATAACAAATGACCTTCTCCCCTTGCTCACTTCATTCTCACCTTCTTCCCACCTCCCCCAGCAGGTCATGGGTTTGTCTCCCTCTAGTCCCTGTAGTCCCTCAAGACAGAATATCCACTATTCTCTCATGGCTGTATACAATCACAATTTTGATGCTTTTGCTCTTTACAAAAACTCTGGTTCATTTTGTCTTCCCTTCCTTCGCATTCTGTAAACATTTGCCATTTCCCCTGGTCACTCTTATACCTTTTTAATGACTCCTCTGGGCTTTTATTCACCTTCTCTGCAACTTCCAGAGAGAAATGCTGTGGCTCTCTCCTCCCATTTCTCTTCTCTTCCTCTTCCAAAGTTTATTTCCAGCCTATTCTGCTCATAAACTGATCATTCCTGGACCTTGCTTCTCGGTTCAGATCTGCAGGGACCAAGAACAGTGTGTTCTTCCATATGTTCTACCCCATCTTTCTGTTCGCTTGCTCTCTAGCCAAATTAATTGTTAATTAGTCATAAAATGTGAACGTCTCAAAAAAATAAAAAAAAAAAAAAAGGAGTGAAGAAGAAGAAGCAGACAAAGAAATAGGTTCTGAAGCAAAGCAATGAGTATGGTTATGGGAAGCCAAAGCTTGGAAGCCTCCTTTCCCTTCATTCTCACCTCCTGACAGCTTTTCTGGAAGGGAAAGTGTCTTTGTCCCTCCCCTTTCCTCCTCCTCTGTGGAAATGTCTGCACAGAAACCCCCCTCTGAAGTAGCTGGGAAGGAGATCTGGCTTCCCAACATACCCAACAGCCCTGCAAGAGTGTCTCTGTCCCGTCAGGCTCTAGTGCCAGGGGCACAGTTCAAACCAGGCTCTTCTCACATCCCCAGTTCACTTAAGACTCAGCCCTCGCTTTTCAGCTGGTCCAATGGCAGCTTTATGTTTTTATTGGTACCTTCAGCATAACCAGGTTGTCTCTTTCTTTCCCTTAAGTATTTTTAAATACACTAGACACTCAGTGAGGAAAATCTCATTCCTACCCTCATGTCAACAGCAGAGCAACAGCACATAGCTGCCCCAGTGAGATGTTTCTAGATGCCTTCATATGATATATGACAACAGCTAGAGATGAAATATGTGTTATACATCTCCTTGCAAAGTACATATACTAGATATTAAACACTGAGGTCCCCGTTTTCCACTATGCTCCAGCTGCTGAGAGCCACTCTGATGCAGCAGAGTAAACATAAACTCAGCTAAACTGGGTTTACAGCTGCTTTGTGTTAGTAAACTGGAACAAAGCAGCTGGAGTTTACCAGTAGAACTGTCCCTTACAGTATTCTTGGTCCCCATGAGCCCTCATTTTACCAGGACACTTCAGATGACAAAGACAGGAGCTGTGGATCCTGAAGAGAAATACAATTAAATTGGTGGAAGACAATGATGCACTCTCTGTAAAATTACACCGTAGCAAGAATTTTATGGGAAACCTTTCGAAGTCAGGTGCTTTGGAGCACAGAGGAGAGAACTGAGGCTCCAAGGAGCAGCAGTGCTGTGATGATCTTATCCAGCAAAATCCTTCTCACAAACCAACTCATGCTGGAGCACTGAAATTAATGATGCTGTGAAAAGAAATTAATTATGAGGTGAACAAAAGCTCATATGTTGCCTACTTCTGAGTATTCACATACTAACTTTCTATCACAGAGTCAAAAAGGTTCTTTTAGCCTGAAGTTACTTGTGGAAAGCTCATTGTTCACACAAGGTTTGCAAAAACCCTTAACATGATGTGATTTAAATTTGAAGTAGTATAACCTTGTAACCAGATAAAAAGGGATAATTGCAAAGGAGTGCAAGACAGAGCACACTTAAACCAGTGTTTTGGAAATTTAAAGTGAAAAAGCAAAGACTCAGCACTCTTTAGTAAAGAAGGAGGTTGTGTAAGCACTTCAGAGGGGGAAAAAAGGAAGGCAGAAAAAGCTTTTTTTTGCATGGAGAATTAATCTGAGCACTGACCTCCAGCCTGCTCTGGCACTCACACAGTGGTACAGGGGGAAATGCAGACATAGTGCAAATGACATAAGCAAATTCCCACAGCAGAAACTCTCCTGATGGAGACATCCATTCTCCAGACTCAACCCCACCGTGCTAACACACTTGCCTCTTTAGTTGCACACAACTCCCACTCTGCTAATGGAAAACATCTGTACAAAAAGTGTAGTTTAAAAGAGGAAAAAAACCTAATTGCAGGCAGGTTTCTCAAGCACCAGAGCTGCCATGCTTTGGCTGTGAGAAAAGCCTTTGGCTTTGCAGGCTCACCAAACCCATGCTGGGCCCGTGCAGGTTGCCAGCCAGGAGCATCTACAGCCCTCTGATCTACTGCATTGCTCAAGGCAGGATGGATGGCAGCAGGCTCGGGCTATCAGCTAGGCTGAGTTACTCTGTCAGGTAAGAAAATGGATGCTATTGCCTGCTCAGCAGTAAAAGGAAAAGGGAAAGCAGCAGTAAGGGATAGAGACAGTTATTATAAGTTTGACTAGGGACAGAATTAAATCGATGCAGTAAATGGCACTTAATGCACTTTAGTGACCCAATGCATTTACTTCATCATACTGTGCCGTGTGGCTGATCACATTTGATGCATAACACATGAAAAGCACTAGAGGCCATTGCTGGAAAATCTCAGGATGCGAAACAAATTGTCTGGGCACCTCAGCATTTTTCCCCATCATTTCTGCACATACACGCACGCACAGACACACACCCTTTCCTGCACAGCAAAGGATTCGATGGTACCTTTCAGAGATCAGGTTGGCACTGACCTCACCCTCCCACTGAGCTTGCCTTGTCAGGATCAGCAGTCAAGGCTCCAGCGCTACATGAATTCTGACCATTTCCTTGGTTTGGTTTGATTGAAACAGCACAGCTGCTTTTTTTCCCCGACCAAAAATCCAAGAAAACTTGGTGCAGTCTTGGAAAACTAAATAAATGGTCAAGTGTGCCAGCTGTAGAATATAGCAGGACTTCACTCATTCACCTGGCACCAGTCCATGCACACAAACCAGGCAGGCTGTCCTCAGAAAGTTCAAATCAGAGGGCTATGTGAAGGCTCAAATTTCTTTGTTTAGCTGATCCCCTGTGGGATATACAATGCCAGAGACAGGGAGATGTTAAAAAGACAACACAGTTCTAGAAAGATGTTAATTGTTGGCAAAGCTGGGTTCTTCTTCTGGTCCTGGCATGGATTTACCTTTATTTTTTCTTTCCCCTTGCCACCATAATCAGGAAAGTTGCTGAAGGCCATTTGAGACTTCTGAAACTCCTTCAGAGACAACATCAGGCACTCCAACAGCTCTCCCTTGCCCAACTCTGCAAATTCCTGTCCCACAAACCAACCAGCTACTCTCCACAGATCAAGAGCTGAAGTTGTCTCTAACTAGCTGGGCTGGGAAGGGCGCCTATGGGTGCTTTGGTCAGGAGGACTGCAGGGATCCACAAACTTGATGTGTGATGGACTTGCCCATTGCAACTTCCATCCCCACAGTGATTCTTCTGTGGGGCAGCATGCTGAGAGCCTGCAAGAGGATGGAGAAATATCACATTGACCAAGATGTCTCCTAAATTGATGCTGAAGACATGGATAACCTCCAGTACAGCTGGAGCTGCAGACAGTGTATATCGGTACCTGTAATGAGCTGGCACTCAGAGGCTGGGGTGGCCATGCCTTACAAGACTGGACCTCAAAAGTCTGCCCCTCTGTTATAGAGGTTTAATGATTTTGAACCATTTTTATAAGTGGTTGTGACTGTGATATTGTTACTGCTGTGTGTCACCATAAATCACTATGTTTTTGCAAGCCTTCTCTTCATTTAGAGGTTAAATAGAATAAATGAGTGGAAACCACAACCACACATGCAACAAAATGAGGAGCTAGAAGCAGCCACCTGCAGTGCTCCCACCTCCTCATACATGTGCTAGAGCTTCTTCCACACGATGTAACAAAATTTTACTCTTAGACCGAATGCTTCACCTGAGGACCAGAAAGCACTGGCAATGAACCCCTAAAGCTCACATTCTTCCTTGCAAAATGAGGATGTTTATGAATATCCATTTGCTGTTTGGGAACAGTATGGTGCAGTGAGGTTAAATGGGTTTTTGACTCAGAACAAATCATTAGAAGAGTTGGGAATAGGACCAAGAATCCTACCAAAGGACCAAGAATCCTATCAACCAGTCCTTGACCTCATTACATGAAAAACAGCTTCCTCAGCACTTCAGTTGCTACTGACATTATCCCTCCACATGTATCAGACTTGAATTCTGCTACTAGGGCCATGAAAAGGAACTCAGCAAGGCTAAGCCCCACCCGCACCCTGTGACCATATCCCACTTCTGGACCTGTATTGCACAGCAGCCCAATGAGCACAGCAAAGCTACTTCAAGGGGGAGTGTCAGGCCCAAGGTGACCTCAAGCCGTGCTCACCCCAATACCAAACTAAGCTAAGGAAGCTCACTGATCTACTGTGGGACCACAGCTCGGGGCTCAGGGGAAGCATGAGAAAGACTGCAGTAATTTTGGATTCAGTCCAGTGTCGTTGAAAGCAGAATTTGGCCCTACTCTAAGAGAGGGAGAGAAAAATATACATTGGATTTGTTTGTCTTTGGAGTGAACTAGATGGATTTCAATACTTAAGGGGATTGCATTTAAGTCATCTGTGGATTTTGAAAACAACATTATTGCCTGGTATCACAAGCAATTCCCAATTTTTAGATCTTCCTGAGCTAGACTCAGTTTTAGTCCTAATAGTGACAATTCTATTATGGCTGCAAGGGAAATGGAATTGCAATGAACTGGTATACATTTTCCTTAAAAATTATAAAGTGACAAATGTTTTATTTCAGTTTCTCTTGAGGATTTGCTGGATATTAGAAATAATGTAGTCACTGGCTGGTATTAACATAGTACTCTAACAGCCTGTTTCAGGGAAAGCAGAGGACTGTATTTTCCTGGCAGCCTCTCACAAGGTGCTGTTCACATTGTAAATGTGCTTTGTTATCTAACAGGATCAAGACTTCACTGAATAAAAAGGTATTTTAACTCCATGCTTTGAAAGTCTAATTCTGCCCTTTCCTTGGGCTGAAAACAATCCATTGTCTTCAACACAAACAAGAGGGATTTACACCGATCTGAGAGAGATGAAAATCCATTTTTTCCCTGCTATATTGACCTCTGTTACTGTGTTTTAAATTCTTTGGTCTTGAACACGGTTTCAGGTACCCTTACCTTGTCCATTTTCTAATTGTCTTCCCAGCTCCCTGATGCTCCATCAGGGGTAGCAATATGTGGCAATCAGGCTGCTGGTACATTATCTACTGTGCTGTACAGCTCCACAGCAGGGTTAGGCAATGAAACAGTAAAATGGGGCAGATTTTCGGAAAAGAAAATGCCCTGGTACCCACATAGGAAACCATGGTAGAACTAAAAACTGATCACTTTTGAAAATCTGATTAGCCCATTTCAGACTATTTTTGAAAGAGCAGAGTTACTGCAGATGCCTCTGTTTCTCCATCTCCAAATCAAAATGGTCTAGATGAACTAGGTGATCTTTACTATCACCTCCAAAGCAAACCATTCTATGATTCTATGAAGATGTCCTAACAGATTCTAAACTCTTCCAAAAAAATGTAAGACCTTGTGAGTCTTCTACAGGGCTACCAAATGAAAACACTTCTGGGGCTGTCACAGACCTCAGGATGCTTATTTAATACAAGGGGGAACTGACTGCAGGTCCATTTCAGAAACAATGAAAACCCAAAATGTATCCCTCAGTTGCCAGCAACAGGTCTGCTTTATGGTCTCTGTGTAGAGGGAAGGGAGGAATTTGAGGAAAAACATTTTACAGACTCTAAATTCTCATTTGTACTGCAACTTCGAGAGTGTTGTATGATTTTTTTTTTGCAGTCATTACCCCAGCAGTTGCTATTAATATTACATTCTTCTTCTCATGAAAACCCAGAAATGGCTTCATCTTATGTTTTCTGGGATGAAAAATAGCTGTTCCTTAATTCACTTCAGCACCACCAGCAAGACAATAGTTAATTACAGAAAGGAAACGTGGAGGAGCTCAAGCTGCACAGAGCAGCCTCTGCAGCATGGAGAACCCATCCAGGCCTAATGCGCAATACAAATGCAGGTGATGTGCAAATCCAGCTTCCCAGAACTAGCAGGACCTGGAGCAGGCAGCTCATAAAACCTGCACACAGCCCTGGAAGCCATGCAGGGAAATGAAGTGTGGAATAAACCACATCATGCAGCGACTAGAATGTCACCTCACGCTGCTCAAAATCTTGAGGAAAATCTGTTTCTCTCCGATAACATTGTGGATACCATTAGCTAACAGCTTTAGAAAGGGAAAGCAGAGACTTGTTTCTTTTCTCTCTGCTAATCATTTAAAAGAGAAAATAAAATAAGGCGTTGAACAGTGCCAAATCTCTTATCTACCTCCATTCAAGTGGCAGCACAATGAGCTTCAGTGAGGTTGTTCAAAAAAGCCCTCAAGAGTGCGTTTAAAGTTGAACTGATTATGTGCTAAGTATTCGGGGCAGACTCTTAGTTCATATAAGAAAGCAAGATCCCAGGGACTTCACAGACCTGGCTTTGGTGTATTCCAGCTAAGAGTCAGTTTTTATTCCCAGTGTGGCAGGCTAGCCAGCAAAACTGACTCAGCATGGGATTTCTTCACCTAACATGTATAACACAGAGACCTCCAATGGAGTTTGTTCTTCCTTTACTGACCACTCCTCTATACAGCAGAGATTTAGCAGGCACAAGTCTCCAAGGACCCCACTCACCTGATTTGTTCTGGATTTGATCTCCACTGCTGACACAGGCTACCAAGGAGTGCATGGCGACAGCAGTGGTTTGGATGAGGTCAATATTGCACTTTCCAAGGTGACTATCCCAATTTTCCCCATACCTCACTTTGGTTCACATCACGGGACAGCAATGGAGAACACAAACTGGATCCTTTTCAGATGAAATAAATCTGAAAGTGGCAGATGTGGACCTGATACGCTCCCCCCCACATTTAACTCCCCCTCCAAGATACGTATAGTATGAAAAGTCCGGTCTCAGACTACAGCTCTACAATAGCCAATCCATGCTAATTGCTAATGGAGACAACAGCCTTCTGGTGGCTCCTGCAGATGTAGCTATTTGCATTTAATCAAATTAATTCCACCCCAAGCTGTTTTTATAAATAACGGGCAACAAGAATTCAAGTGTTGAAGGAGTGGGAGCACTGATCTCAGATCATTTTCAGGGTAAAATATTTTGTTCATCCTCTGGCAGAGAGAAGCCCATAGCTAGTATCAAACAACAGTGACTGTTGGGATGTTCTGTTTCAAAGGAATCTGTAGTGACTCTGTAAATCAAGAGCAGAGCAGACTCACCAGCATCTTTCACCCTCTTCCCAAGATATATCTGTCTTCTATGACTCCCAGATCAGATGGGTCAACAGCATAAGAATCTCTCCATGTTCTAGCAGTCTGAACCCCAAAAGGGATGAGGTCAGCCTGAACATCTCGGACAGGAACAAACCAGTGACTAATCTCTCAAATGTACTGGCCATGACCCTGGGGCCCACTAGCGTTATCAGGAACTTTCCTAGTGTGGGATTCATTTGACCAGATGTTGGAATTTCTGCTGCAGGACCTGCAATCAGGGTGTCTATACCATCAGCAGAGAGAAACCAGCACATGTGAGGCACAACTTATCTCATGCTAAAGCCCGTATCTGAAACAGGTGAGGAGGATAATCCCCAGCAGTACTTTTTTCTGTTTGTTGACTATGCAGGGAGACAGCGAGGTCCAGCTCTGACAGAGAGGAGTACTTTGTACCCATCTAGAGTTAGGTGGGCTGAATGCAAACCCCTGTGACTGTGACAGGCTTCTGATAACCTCCTAACAATAAATATGTGTCACTGAATCAATATATATCCTCAGCCTGCAGGGATCAGCCTTCAAAGGCCCCCAGGCTGTTGGAGTAATCATTTTTGCACATACACATCACGGTGACTCCTTCCGAAAGTCACTGTTACCTGCCAGTGATTGTGCCACAATGCAGGGATACTGTCCTGTTTTACACAAGTGACACAGACTGAAAGTTCTTCTGCCCTCAGGTAAGACAGTAAACACCTGTCAGTGTTGCTGGACTAGGGGCCACTGTGTATAGATGCTATAGCATGTATATTCTCTATGCACACAGGATATACACAGAGCCATTGCTCAGTTCAGGCCAAGGAGAAAGCAGATAAAGAGCCTTTCATTTAACTACTCTGAACTTGAGACACGTGGCAATCATGTTCCCAAATTTGCATTCTCAAGAGCACAAGCAAGATTTGTTATTCTACCCTAAAAATAAAAACACACTGCAACAGAAATGTACGTCCTTTATTAACAACTTTTCAAAATAAATCTGAAGAAAAAAAGTCTTTGGTGACACTATCTATAAAAACAACCTATCTTAGATGGTAAACCTATGATGTTATACAGGTTAATGAAGTAAACCAAATTATATGGCTTTTTAATTTCTCATTCTCTCTTTTTCTCTCACTCACACACTTGCTTTAGGTTTAATTGCACCATGTTGTCAATAGTCAAACAAAGAGGGAGAAACACTTTAAAAAAGATGTGGCAGCACTATGAAAACATTGGTAATGCATTAGAAAATTTATCTCAAAAATGTACATTTTATACAAAATAAGATTGTATTTTTGTTTGCTTTTTTGCTTTACATTTGCCAACCTAAGAGTTCCCATTTCAGGTTTCCATTCTCATAATCCAAACACTATACATATTTTCTCTCAAAATAAATATACAGAATTATGTACAAGGTCACAAGGCCCATTGGATCATCACTAATCCACTGTGAAATAGTCACTAAAAACATTGTGAAAGAGTGGGAGGGAGCATCTCAAAGCATCTGATGAGTCCCATAACCCCCCCCCCCCCCCCCCAATTTAACCCCTGCCTAATTTGACTCCCCCTAATTTAACTCCAATGTTAAAAATGTGTGTGAAGACGGTTAAAATAGTGGTATAAAGGCCAGCTTGACTTAGTTTTAAACAAGGGTGAGATGTACAGAATTTTGGAAGATGCAGTTTTATTTCCAGCAGACACCAGCTAAGACCCTGCACAGGGCAGGTCCCTTCTTGGAAGACCAGAGGTGCATCCCATGAAGTCCTGCTAACACCCAGGGAAATGGCTCTGTCAGGCTGATGCCCTTGAAGGCCACATTTCCAGGACAGACATCAGAGCCTGCCTGGAAAAAAATAATAAAATAGAGCAGACCACCAATCCACCCTTTGCTGTAAGAGGATGCTTAACTGGAGGAATTAATAAATTGCTGTCAATTGATATAGACGTTATGACAAACACTGAGTAGTCTTTTAGTTTCAGTAAAAGGGGAGTGCAAAAGAGGACACAGCGTTTTACACTGGGCACATAAAAAATCCTAGCCTACACCAAGCTGTTTCTTGCACTGCTTCAGTGTCAAACAATGACTTCCATTCTCCAAATAGCATCTTTTGGTAAATGAGCTATTTTAAAAGGCGCTCACTGGTGAAAGATTAATTTCTTTGTCAAAATTGGCTCTAAAAGAGAAATTGCAATCTGAAATTGATCAAATCCATGATGTTTTGAAATGGAAAAGATCAAAGCTCTCAACAGCCATGCATTAGCACACCAGTGTGTTCACTATGAAATTATTACAAAGCTTAAACATTCACATCTAGAAAAAGGTATGGTAATAATTAGAGGTTCTCACAAAATAGAAAGAGCACAAACAAAATCTTGTGCAGGCCCAAGAGACTGCAAGGAGCGCCAGGCACTTTCTATTTTGGAAGTTTGCCCCTATTTTTGTGTCACGTTTTTCTCATGAAACCTTCCTCCAGCAGTAGATCTTATTCAAATTATAACCAGGAAGGGTTTCTTTCTCTCTTTTTTTTTTTTCCTCCTTCAATAAATTCAATTAAAAATTAATCAGTTCTCCCAAACTCTAATCCGTACTTTTATTCTTTTTTAATGGCATGGATCTATTCACATTCATCCACCCATCTCACCCCTGATTAAATTAAGGTCAGTAACCTTTACAAAAGGCCACATGCGTAACACTCAGTCAAGTCATCAGGCATTCAAGTACCTGTAAAGTAAAGGCTAACATAGCCTGCTGTTAATGAAAAATAATAATAATAAAAAAAACTACAAAAGGACCAACAAGGAGTGAACCTTGTTTCAGCACCATCTGAATCAGGAGGGGAGAAAAAAAGAATAAAGAACCATTAACTTGCACCTAGGACATGATACAAGGGTGATTTCATTCACTAAGGAAACACCACGACTCTGCCCAACACAGGTACAGGCGGGAGGCTCTGCCTGCTGTCCTGAGGAGCACTGGCCAAGAATGGACACTTTGAGTGCAGCACAACGAGTCTCTAAGCTGGGTCTGTGTCCAGCTCTTCCCCTGGGTCCCCAGGCCATGGACACGGAGACCAATGACTGTTCTTGAGACTGGCCATGAGGCACATTCTTTCCTAGCAAGACGACTATGCCTGGGTAACATACTGCAAAGAGAAATGCTCCTACCTATCCACATCCCTTCTGGAGCTAAGCCTTCTATTGTCACTTGTTTAATTAGCAATCTGTAAACAGAAGGGGCCCGAATCACACTGAGAGTGAGCTTTAGCACAGTCTCTTTCAGCCACCCCATAAAGTGACGATAACAGAATGTCAAACAGTGTAAAAGCTTGGCCTGACTCACTGCACTCCAAAAACGGATAATTACTCCCTTCTTAAAGAAAACCCCGACCCACGTGCCCCCAAATGGCCTTAACTAAAACCCAATCGTAATTCCTGTTTTGTAAGGTCCCCTCTTTCCCTCTCCCTGGCCCCTCTTGCTGGCTACTGACTAGTGGCTGCTTCCCAGAGCTGCAGATGCTCTTGTGGATGTCGCTGCATGGCCACCTGCACACGGGACACGAGCAAGGTGTGAGTCTGGCCAACCTCTTCCAGTTTTTGGCACACTCTCTAAGGAGAAGGTCTATTCCAGTTGTTGAAAGAGCTAACTAATCTCCAAGAGAAAAAAGCATCATGGGAGCCACTGAGCCATTCACTCTGGAAAACTAAACCACCGGATTTCGTCTTTCCCTGCACATCAGCAAACACAGACCTGAGAGCACAGGGGAGTGAAATTCAGCTTCTTATGAGAAATGGGCAGCTGAATTAGCAGCTCACCCTACACAGACTGGAGTATATCCTGCTCCCTTTCCCTCTCTGGCTCTGCCCACCTCTTGCTGCCTCTCTACACTTCTCTCCACATATGATTTAACTCTAAAATGCCATTGGAAAAACCCAATAAATCACTGGATAGTTTTCCACAAGTGTAGAGAGTTGGATGGGCTCACAGAAACATCTGGTGGGCACTGCCATGGCAGAAGGTGTCAGGTGAGACTGCATGGCCAGGGACTGGGAGACCAACACTAGTGGTGGGAAAAGTGGCACCTCTTCCTTTCAGCAGCATAAGTCACTAGGTGCAGTCTCACACGTTTTGGCAGATTCCTTTTAAATTTGGTTCAGATTTACAAGGGCGTGTAGTGATAAGACAAGTAATGGTTTTAAACTGAAAGAGGGCAGGTTTAGATTATATATTAGGAATAAATTGTTTACTGTGATGGTGGTGAGGCACTGGAACAGGTTGCTCAGAGCAGATGTGGATGCCCCATCCCTGGAGGTGTTCAAGGTCAGGTTGGATGGGGCTTGAGCAATCTGGTCTAGTGGAAGATGTCCCTGCTCATGGCAGGGGGGTTGGAACTGGATGATCTTTAACATCGCTTCCAACCCAAACCATTCTATGATTCTAACACGAAATGTCAGGAACCTGATGTTCCTGCCCTAACTCGCTGTGCTCTGTTCAAATATTGCAATATATACGCAAAGCAAAGCACTCTGCAAGTCTTTACATGTCAAGTTGCATACAAACATTTAGCAATATGTACTTTGCACTTTTAAAGCAACTTTCCATTTAGGGATTCTGATCTTACCAGTGACAGAAACTATTTAAGCTTCACAGCATTCTCTCTACAACCAGTAGCTATTACTTTTACAAAGGAGGAAACTGAGGCATGCCCTGGTTATGGGAGTTGCTTAAAGCTGCATATTAACTTGGTGCCTGAGCCTGAATGAAAACGGTGATAATTCTGGTCCAACTACTCTTCATCCCTGCTACCAGATTGCCTGTTTAAAAAGGAATGAGGTATAGAAAGGCTTGCTGGTCTTCTGGGCATCGGCACTAAACCCTCTTGCTGTGACTTTAACAGAGCTCTTGGGGGTAGTGATAGTTACAGAGCACCCCAAATGCACCCCATCAAAATGTGAGAGTTCAAAACATTTCTAAAGTGCTTATTTTCTTATCAAATTGGAATGGCATCTTCCTGACCCAAATGACTGCTTAGATTTTCATACTTCAATGTAAAGAAACACATAAAAAAGCAACGGACTACAGAGAAATAAACAACTGGAATATTTCAATTTAAAAATACTTATATTTGAAACGCTAAAACCATTGTGGAACATGAGCAGCACCAGTATTTCAGGACCGGTATTTTGTGTGAATTACCTTGCCCCAACTATAACTGGGAGCACCCACTCCTGCCAGTACAGAGCCTGACCATACACTTTACTTCAGGTGTCACACCTCCAAGAGGGAATTTCTCGACATATATTAGCACTTCCAAAACAAAAAGGAAAAAAGGGAAAACAAAAAAGAGGAGAAGCCCATGCTTTGATTTCAAATAAACCAGTTTGTTACAGACCAAATTCCTGCACTGCAAGCACTAACATGCTTTCTTGTTTACTGTCAACACCCCTTTTGCCCTCAGAACAAAGCTCCTTCTCCAAGTTTAGCCGCCACGGCCAAGTGGCACCTCTTGGTGGTGGCACTCGCAGGGACTCGCAGGGGCTCTGGTGCCCCCCATGCCCACCACCCCAGCTGGCCGTGCTGACTGTCCCTGGGTGCTCAGCCACGCGTGGGCAGCGACATTCCTAATGCGCCTCTCTGACCACAACACACACGCCCGGCACTGCAGCCCTGCTGTGCCCCCACGGCCCTGTGCTCCATGTCACGGGTTTGCTCCTCCAAGTAATGCTCCTCTCTCCCTTCAAGGCAAGGCTGATTGCCTTTAAAAATGGGGTCCTCAACCAGAAGGATCTACCCTCTCGTCTGCTTCCTTAGGGGTTCTCCAGTTTTCCATTTGTCCAAAGGAGTTTAGCTGTAGTGGCTGCTACTGGCTTGGGGAAAACAGGAAAAGAATTAAAAAGTCAGCAGTAAATGAGAAATGTTAATACTTCGGTTCTGTCCTGCTTGTGCTCAGTTTGTTTCTGAACCTGCTGCATTTTCTCCCCATGAGATTCCAGCATTTAACTGTGCAGGGGAAAAGCAACGAAAATTGCATTGACAATCAAATGCATGAAAGAAAGAAATGGCAGCTCTGAAATAGTCACAACCAACACAATTTTGATTAAAGAAAGAACTCTGTTTTTAATAGGTTTTTTTTTTTTTTTGATCATTAAANGGCAGCGCTCCTCAGAGGCGTTCAATGTCTCGGTACTTCTTCCTCAGGATGGAGACCTGGTCTTTAAAGAGGACAGGGTCGAGCCTCATCTGCGAGTGGATCAGCGGCATATAGCCAAACCAGCTGGCGAAAGTGTTCATGCAGCTCTGCCGCTGGGCGAAGTGGTCAGGGTCAGCCCAGCGCGAGGCCCGGGACGTCTGTGAGGAGAGGAGAGCAGAGCAGGGGTCAGGCATGGGCCATGACACACGGGATGGTGGGCAGGGCGGGTGCCGTGGCCAGGCTGACACCACGCCGGGGCTCTGGTGGATGTGGCTCTGCCGTGGCTGAAATCTGCTTGGGGGGGTTCAAACAGGGGGAGGGACACCCTGCCCACGGCAGAGCCAGTGGTGGTGAGCCTGACACCGCCGGCTTTCCGAGCAGAGCAAGGGCAGTGCCACGTGGCAACCACTGCTTTCCAGCCAAGGTGCACACCCAAGCCCAGGACAGCTGCTGCCCATGGCCTTCAGCCATAGGAGGAAAACAATATTACAGTTTCTCAGGGTCAGAACCGCACTTTTGCAGTCCAGATCTGCAGAAATTTATACACAAGTAATTTCAGCCAGCCTGCAACTGACCTCAGCAGCAGCCCTAATGTGCTTGGCATTACTCATGTGTGTAGATGTCCTGCAGTGAAAAGCAGGGTGCTTCCAGGAATCCCACTGGCCAAGGCCTGTGCATCAGACAGTGCTGTCTCACGGACAAAGAAAATTAACTGAAGTTCCAAACTACATCACATTAAACTCTGACCCAGGGAAAAGACCCAAGGTCTTTGACTGCATACATGCAAAATACTGTGGCCTGATTTTCCAAAGTTCAGGTCAGCTGTAATCCCTGTGGAAGTCCATTGAAACTCAGCAGCTCTGGAAAAAAAGGCCCTAACAGCTTTAAAGCTGTTATTATTCTTTATCTGTAGCTAAAGGACATTTATAAACATAATAAAACTATTATTTAAGATAAAGTATGAATGCTGAGAACCTAGGGGTGTTTTTTTGTGCCACTTCCCATGCATCTCTCTATAGCACTTATGTTTCCACTATACTTTAAAAACAAATATAAATTCATAAAGTCAAAGGATGTAAATTAAAACATGAAGAAACTGATAAAATCAGGGACTTGCCAAATGACTGTGGTATCAGACTTGATCTTTGTCCAAGGCCTGTCCAGTTTAGCTCAAGTGGTAGGTTATAATGTGCATTGATTACAGCCTCCTGATTATACCGAGCCACTAAAGTGCAAGTAAAAGCTTGTTGCTAGAGGATTATAGCAGACATTTTGGCCATTAACAGTGAATTTCCATATGACTATTAATCTCTGTCACAACACTGAGGTTATGTTAATTTTTTATTTGTCTTTCAAGGAATTATGAACATGGTCCATTACATTTCCCAAAGCTGCAGGAACAACTTGTCTTTAGGAGAGAGTTATAGTTCATGGCTGACTCAAGTCACCCACACTGTAGGATGAAAAATGAATGTTCAGGCTTTGCCAAACAGCCAAAGCACAGCCCTGTGCAGTGGTGAAGCTGAAACTGGAAGCAATAGATACTTTCTGGATGGCACCTTCTTGTTCAAAGAAGGTCTTCTGGGCACCCAGATGAGTCTGAATTGCTGAATGCTACCTATACTTCAGGTGAAAGCACAGTGACATACAGATTAAGTGTCATGGCCACTCCCTAGTCAAAGATCCAAGTAATGCTAATAGGAGGAAATGTGAGGGGAAAATAAAGGGCCCTTTATTTCTCTTGCCCCCTAGTAATCACGGTACTGTTTGCAATAAGAATCACAGACACCATGGCAGCACAGATGGGAGGCTGTTCAGGACTTGCAGGTTTTGCAGGACTTGCTATTCCTCCCATTGCTCTCACACAGGGTAGGAGGACCAGTTACCCATGTATCCCTGTTACTAGAGGTATTTCCATTTCTGCAAAGACAGAGGGCTTATCCAGAAGCTGGAAGAGGATCTAAAGCAAGCATTTCATGGCTGCTAGTGAGTGATGGCATGACTGTGGGACAAAATGTTCCTTGTGGGAAAACACTACTTGCCTATCACAAATTACCTCTTGTTGTGACAGTCCAGTGTCAGTGCTTGAATCACACTATATAATTTAAAATAGTGCTGGGACAGCCTGGTACATTATATTAATTAATAATAATAAAAAATAGAAAACCTTCCTAGAATTTACTTCTGCTTCTAGCATTCTGTGGCTAGGTCTTAGGTCTAGAATATTTAATTAGAAAACTAGAGTTTAGCTGAAATTCAGTCACCACAATAGTCAGTTCCAGGACTTTGGGATCACCGTGAATAAGACTGTGTGAGAAAACTATGAAGGGAAGCAGCATCCACATTATATCTTTGTCATTTTTCCTTTTCTTTCACTATAACAAGCATATCGAAAGTCTATTTACAGGTCTGCTAAAAAAAAAAAAAAACTGCAAAAAAATTTGACAGAATTGTATCACTTTGTAAACCTAACTTGGAAGCAAACTGATTATATTATCAATGCATCCCAACTGCTAAAACATGCTGAGAATACATACCTGTCCCATCATGGTCTCCTTGTACTGTTTTTTCTGTGTTACTTTGATTGGAGGCAATTTTGTCACAGCTGACACCAAAAAATTCATTAGAATGTCCTCACAATTGGCCAGTTGGTCCACCATATTCTTTAGGCTGGCAGGCAGGTAATGAGTGTACAGGTAGTGATAATATCTGGAAACCAACAGTGTTATTAATACAAGTCAAGGGGCTTTCAGATGTCACAAGCTCCAGGAAATTTCTATTACAGTTCAGACACAAGTTTTGTAACCAACTCCCAATATACAACTTCCTTTCTTTGGTCTCATCCTCCAACAAGAAGGGAAAACAAACCAGTTTCTCATCAAGACAGTAAACAGTGTTAATGGAGAAATAGAACATGCCCGTTCTGTAAGTGGGTTGAAAGAAACAGTGTGGACCTAAGTATCAAGATAAAGGACAAGTAGGAAAGAGAGCTTCACATTGCTATAATGTGATAGACAACACTGATGAATTCATCCTCCACATTTTCTTTCCAAACTGTTCAGTTAGAAAGAAGTCTAGTAAAACTGCCCTACTACTGTTCTTATTGTTGAAATTATTCTCCTTTGGGCCTATATCGTTCCCCTGTGGCCCATCTTCTCCTTGATGGGGATGTGGATTAGATACTCCAGAATTTTCTGACTTTTTCCTAAAATCTAGAGAGGACTTTGGTCTGCCGAAGTCCTAACAACAGGGTGTTTCTCCAACATGCTGCAATATGCTGAGCTGTGGCATGTCCACTGTACTTCATTTCTAGAGTAGCCAGAAGACTTTGCAGTCTGCAGCTGTCAGCCAACACATACCCAGAGCTGGTCTGGAAGTAACCTCCTTTCTGCTATGCTACAGGCCATTCAGCCGAGCAGCTTAATGAATTCGGGAACTCTTTGAAGTGTGTAATTCCTGATGTTAAAAAGAGCAGTCCGACTGCCTCAAAACACAAGCGACTTCAAAGAGACCCAACAAGAGCAATAATGATTACCAGATCCCCAGAGCTAAACCAAGAACTTAAATTATTACCCCCATAAAAAGTAGACCCACTTATTATCTTTCCATTTTTTGCCCTCCCCGGAAGAATGTTCTTCACACCCCAACACCCCACCCCCCTCTTTACTATTTTGTTTTATACAGAAGGAGAACAGCAGATGCTCTGGGTTCTTACTTGTGGTAAATAGCAGCTCCTGTCAATACCATGGAATAGTCATTAGTCCATTTGGAGGTATACCCCCACCTCTCCTTAGTGTTGTCCCAGAAGTGACTGCGTGCAGGGTACCCTACAATCCTCTCTGGAAAGCTCTGCCAAACTGTAAAGGCAAAATCCACCTGTGGACAAAGGTACAGGCCAAATGAATAACAAAACTGTTTCAACAAATGTCAACAAAACAAAATATTACCTTGCTACTAATTCACAATTCAAAATCTTGGAACTGTTGCAAAACATTAATTCTATATATTCAATGGTAAATTAAACTGACTGCTTGACATTTTGCCCCATAATTATGCACATTTTAATGGTTCCTGTTAAAGGGAGTCTAGAGCATCACAGCATTACATTAACATTTTCAAACTTGCCCTTTACATATCAAACCTTTTCAAGTTACAGAAAGAATGGGTGTAGGTGCATGTATTTATACTTCGATGCAACACCAAGAGGTAATAGCTATGTGATAAACCAAAACTTTTACACATCTTTGTGCATCTCACCTACCGTTTTAGCACTGTTAACATGAAGCTTGGAAAATCAGGAGTCAAACAGTTTAAGTTGTGAAGGTGACTCAGTGAGACTAAAACAGGCAGTGCGGAGTACATTTATATCTTTCACCTGTTTTGAGCATTCTGAAGACCATGCCAGTCATACTTTTAAGACTGTCTATATGACCAAAAAGGTTCAACATAATATCTTAATAAAGGGAAGACAAGATTCCCATTTAGTTAAATGGTGTCAGGAACCTAAACTTTAAGAAAAATGCTTAATACTGTATGAGCCACAAGAGGATGTCAAATGCTGCCAATGTGGGATTTTTTACATTTTATTGTCTTGCTGTAATTATTTTAATAACTCAAATCTCTGAGAATTCAGAAGTGACAGGATACTGCTACCCCAGGATCCCACCAAACAAACCCTGGTGATACTAGGAAAGGGATGACTGGAGTGGTTTGCAAAAGGCTTGTCAGCATTATATTTGAAAAGAGTTTGGTAACTACATATGGAAATATTTTTATCAATGAAAAGTTGGTTGGCAGGCCCTTCACTTCACCATAGATTTGGGAGCACTAGCTAGACCAAAATTTTAAAATTAATTAAAGACAATTCTACTTGTCCTAGTCAAACCCAAGAAAATGAGGATGATGTTTCTGCACTGCACATTGGGTTCCCACAGTACCAGAGGGACCTAAAACTGCTCAAAAATGTTTGAAAAGCCTTCCAAGAGCACAGCCCAAGTCAAGAGTGTAGAGGTTAGATAAAAAAGAGCTGCTCTGAGAACAGTCCCATTTCGTGTTGATTACTGTCAGACTTCTCACATTTACAAGTGTTTTTACAAAACAGAAGAGTCACACATGGACTGAAACACAAAGTTAGGGACTGCGTATTTCCTTTAAAGTTGTTTCAAGGAATCTGAGGCTAACTAGAAAGACAATGCGCACAAACCAGTTACCGTTGTGATAGTTCTGATCTCATCCAAATCAATACCACATGAAAGAACTAAAGGGTTTTTTTTTCCCTATAGAAGGCCTTTCCAATAAAACGTGACATCTGTTTTCTTTAGAGGAGTCTGAGAATCTCAAACTTAAATAAATAATAAAGCTTCTGCACTCAGTGCCCTCTCTTATGCTTTCAACTATCTGCCCTTGTACTAGGGAGACACACTAAAGCAACTACTCCGAAAGAAAACTCCCTTTATTTAAAAAAAACTCCCTCAGTTCTCATCCTATACAATTTCCAGCAGCATTGCCACTCTCAGCTGATGAGCAGGAAAATCCAACCGAGCTGCCAGTCTCTTAAACCTCCAGATCATTGACCTGTGCTGATTTCTAATTCCTTCCCATGCACACATCCCTCTGCATATGTGGAACAGCTCCTCTCACAGAGCAGTTACAGACCGCTTTGTTGTGAGTGGGAAACCTTTACTACCCCAGGGCTGGACAGTCCAGAGGATGTGCCTGCTGACTGCTCCTCTCAATGAGAATGTGACTGTGCTTGTCCACGTTTCTAAATTGCCTGCTCTGGGCCTTGAAGCCTTGCCACAACAACCACCTCTGAGCAGCTAGTTTCCAGGGAAATGTCACACCACATTTGCATAAGCTGTACAGTGGGGGAAGTGAAGCAATGGAGAGCCATCAAGAAGAGCTGCTGACCCTGGTACCCTGGCAGAGACAGCAAGGTGGGTGCTGGCCAGAGCTGGCTAGCTGGTTTTGTCTGCAACACAGGGGCCATGAGGCTTACAGAGCAAATAGCCACTGTGCAAACACACAAGACCAGCTTCAAGTTGCTCACAGGAGAGAAGAAGCCACAAAGAAACCTGTATGTTTTCTCACTCAACAACAAATATTTGCATTTCAGAACGTTTAGGGTAAAACACGGCCAAGTGGAATGAGAAACACTATTTATTTATTTCATATGTGCTCCAGAAGCTTGAATGACTCCAAAGTTTGGATGACAAATAAATATCAGTTAAAACAAAACAAAGCCCCAAATCCTCATGCAATTCACAGTTGATTGCTGTAAAAAGCCTCTCAGTGAATGAAGTCCCTGAGAAGTCTTATATGATGTGAGTCTTAGATGAGACAGGACCCTTCATACTGTGCAAAACCTGCTTAGGAACTCCAGCCCTAAGATAACTATCTTTTATTGGGCTGTGCAGGGCTTTGCACACAAATGCTTTGGCAGCAGCCGTATTCTTCCTCATCTAGCAGAAACTACCAGGGTGTAACCTTGGTATCAAACAGGTTCAATGTTCAACTATTTCTTCCATTTGTGAAGTGAAAGAGAGCTACTGTGTCTCTTTATGGAGCAGTCTAACCACAGCACAACATCCAGACAGGGAAGAAGAGCAGCTGCAATCTCATCCATTTAGAACAAATTCAGTAATATTAGGGTATATAGCAGTGACTGAAGACTAATGTTATACATTTCTTCACCAATATATGTGTGGTAGCATCCCCATCACTGACAAAAATGCATTTTTGCAAAGGTGAAATGGGGAGAGAGGATTGCCATGAACAAGGGAGAAAAAGGGGGAAAACAAAAGAAAATTGAGTTTTTCAAGCTATTCCCTGGCCATCATTAATAATGTATTTCCCAAATATTGCACTCTATATAAACTGTCATCAGTTTCCCTTGTGGTTCTCAGGAAGAGGTTCTAGAAATCAATACTCATCCCAGTTGTAAAAATTGGTTTTCTACAGTATTTTTCTTTTCTTAGTGCTATCTTCCTCTTGGCGCAAACACTCGAGCACCTAAGCTAGCAAAGATCTCCAGTTTTATGGGCCGACACAATGGTGAAAGAGTATTCCTCAGTGAAATCCTGCACTAGGATGGCAATGCTGTCTTTTGGAGCAATAGCAGTTCCCTGCTGCTGACAACCCTTCCTTCTCCACCTACACCTTACTGATAACGTGGGGGAGGGGAAGGTACCCCAATCAGAAAAGTGAGAACAGAATATTAAAGCTGACTGCTCTTGGCTGCCTACACCCGCCTGCAGCTATGTTACTAAAATAATAAGGAACGGAAGAACCATATGCTAATGATGAGCCAATTAACCAGGGCGAGAAGCTCCTCTGATGGCAGGCAGTGGCAGCATTGCTGAAACAAGTGCAACACGTTAAATTTGAGGAGTGTGGCAGGAAATCTTACAACATTTGCTCACTGGCAAAGCCAAGAGAAGAGTGTATCTGCTGTGCTCAGGCTGAGCCCAGGAGCCAAGCAGGCTCCCAGGATGACAGAGACCCTTACCTCAGTGGTTGAAAGCACGGTGTCCTCATCCAGGCTTAGCACTGCATCTGTCACTATGTTGTCATAGGGCAGGAAGCGACTGCTCATAACCTGTGGGTATCCAAGGGGAGGAAATAAAAATCATTGAAGTACTCAGTTCCAAGGTAAATACTCTGTTTTATTCCTCACTGTTATTTCTTCTTGTCTGAGGTACATGGTATATTTCTGTGTGATGAAAAGGACTCTTTATATCAAGAGTGAAAGAGTGTCATTTTTGTCACCCCAGCAGTCAGCCTACACCTTCTATCTCAGGAGCAATTTCTGAAAAGATCTCCCTCTTTGGACAAATTGCAGTGGTCTGTACTGAGAATTAGATGGACTACAGCTTCTCTGGGAAGGACATTTTCCTGGTAGCTGACTGCCCCTCGACTCTCCTATGGAGTTTGAAGATCAAAGATAATGAACACTGAGAAGGACTTTGCAGCATTCATAAGGTTATGCATCTGGGAGATCAAGCAGCCCAGACTGTGTGTGAAGGATGTTACATTACCAGGATGGTGCAACATTCTCCACCAAAAAAGGAGAATATGCTATACAACCTATGTATCAATTGAGTTTTATTTGCATTGAGAATTATACGGGTATTGTAGCATTTTAAAAAGTCACATTCTAAGTGACCTTCCAGTACCTGAAGGCAGCCCACAAGAAAGATGGAGAGGGACCTTTTACAAGGACATGTAGTGACAGGACAAGGGGGAATGGCTATAAACTGACAGAGATTAGGTTTAGATTAGGTATTAGGAAAAATACTGTAAGGGTAGTGAGGCACTGAAAGAGGTTGCCCAGAGAAGTTGCGGATGCCCCATCCGTGAAAGTGTTTAAGACCAGGTTGGATGGAGCTCTGAGCAACCTGGTCTAGTGTGAGGGCGGTCCCTGCCCATGGCAGGTGGATTGGCACGAGATGATCTTTAAGGTCCCTTCCAACTCAAACCATTCTATATAAACCTACATGTAGAATAAGCTTTTGAAAGATATGGCAGCATAGTCCTCAAGGTAACAGGAAATAGATGGGAAAGGTGGATCAAAAAGATAACAGCAAATGAAAATCTATATGGTTTCTTTAGCAGACTAATTAGCACCTTTTGAAACTAATGTAACAAGGACACAACACGATTTGTTTCCCTCATTTTCTAGGAAAAATAGCCTGGTTGGTTACTAGACTTCTTTTCCAATTTATTATGACAACAAAACACTACAAAAGTCAAGCCCAGGAAACCACTGCATGAAAACAGGGACATGGAAGAGTTTTACATATCTCTGGTAATAGACATGGACAGTTCTGCATACCCTGCAATGTGTTTGGGAGCAAGTTTTCAGAATCTATGATTCAGAGAAAGGTCTGTCTCCATAATCAGGATGTTCACAATGTCTGTCTGGAGAGCATCTCTTCATTGCTACAATGGCCTTGTTCTGGGAAGGCAGGGGCTAGTACAAGAGGTGATCTGGCTGGGGTTGATGGTTTTGCTTCTCTTACAGCAAGGCAAAGCAGAGCAAACAGCCAGCAGGAGACCTGCCTTCTCACCCCCGACCTTTTACAGACCACGTAAAATTGTCAAATAGTACAACAGTTGGGAGTAGACATGTATTTGTTTTATAGCTAAAGCTCACTTTTGTAAAATGGGTGAGATAATATATCTTGATTTCATGGAGAAGAGTTAAGCTTAGGTAAAGACAGACCTCTGTGATCACCTGCACAGAGTAATGTGCCTGCCAATATGTTTCAGCTGAGTCTGGAGACGAGAAGCAGTTCCTTTGTGCAACCTTTGAACTGTACTGCTCTGGCTCTGCAAGCTTTGTCCAAACAAACAGCTTTCCACGCAAGAAGCTATTTGGCATACCCTGGGATATTAGGGGGAAGAGACTGTCCAGTATAAACACACCTTTGTGTACTCAGGAGACTCATTTGTAATCTAAACAGTGACTGGGGCCAATTTCTACAAACACTGTAGAACTGGTCAGAGGTTTTCTCCTCTATCTC
This sequence comes from Scytalopus superciliaris, assembly GCA_013400415.1. Lineage (NCBI taxonomy): Eukaryota > Metazoa > Chordata > Aves > Passeriformes > Rhinocryptidae > Scytalopus > Scytalopus superciliaris. The sequence continues at coordinate 415,362 of VXBX01001072.1, forward strand.
ACCTCTGCAAGTTTCACAAAAAGAAAATAAAAAACCCCAGAACAATCAAAAGGTTCAGAAATCACTATAGCCTTTTTTGGCTCTCCAGCAACTCTCCTGATATTGTTTACATGGCTAGCCAAGGCAAGAGCCTTTAGCTGCCAAACTCGCAGGGCTCCCTCTTTCCCCTTGTAAAGGTGACAGGGGGAAAAGACCAAAGACATGATTATAAATTCAAAATAGGATTATACAGCCAAAGTAACTAAAAGTTTCCTTCACCAATGCTGACCTCAAGAGCCAGCTAACAGACTGCAGAGGGGACCAGCCCAAACCTGTTTCATAGTTTAGAAGCAAGAAATCTTGCTTCTCTCCTTGGAAAGAAATCATCACTTCAGTGTGGATTTTAAAAATCCATTCTATTCTCATCTGATGTCGTCTGTTTTGACTTTATGAAAGTACAAACAGACATGTGTTGCACAGCAAGAGATGACATGGTGGTTTTGCTCCCACACAAGTGTCCCATGTCCCATTCTTTTTTTGGGGTGGGATCCCATCACAGACAAAGGCCATAAGAAAAGGTACTTTTCAAAGGCTAGTTCTCATCTTTTCTTCTGCTTCTGAGTCCACAGCTGACCCCCAAGTCTTGCATCTGACTGCTTAGATTCAGTGCTGAAGCTGCATTACTACCTTCATGTACCTGCAGAGAGATAGAAATCTCCAAGGATGGGGTCAACACTACCTACTCTTGGGACCACATTTCAAAACTGGGTTCCACCTGTGAATCCCACATTCAAGACATTAATTGCAATGCTGATGACTTCTGTGAGCACGGGGCCCAAGCATGAAACACAAGTCTGTGACCAAGCTGGTAGAAAAGGCTAAGGAATAGAAAGGAGCTGTCATGCAGTTGGGAACTACAAAGCTTTCACCAAAGCAGCCAGAAAAATAAATTCTTGTTTCATCATCATACATGTAGCATTTTACCATGCTTCTCTCTACCTACCTTGCTCTCTCCTTCAATGACTATGACAGGCACAGAAGTGGCAGGCCAGCGGTGTTTGGCTGGGAGGGGTTTATCACAATTCCATAAAACAATAATCTGAAAGAGAATATTGGACCATGATCAGAGACCTTTATGGCAGTGCAGTCCAAACCCTAAGGTCTCAGATCTCCAAACACACATATTAAATTCAAGTTAGGAATTTCAAAATCAAAAGCAATGAACAAATCTGTATAAAAATAACACTTCCTACAGTAATTTCACCCAACCTGACTACTTACAGTACACATCCGCTCAGGCAAATAGAGGCTGGACAGGAACTAGGGAAGTCTCTGTTTTGGCCAGGTCATACAGATGTCACTGATTTACTCTGGCTCTCATTAAAGACAAAACCACTTGTGACACTCCACTGCAAGAGGGTGCTCCTACTGAACTCCCCAGCGCTGCTTTTAGAGAAGCCAAAATTCTGGCACTGATGACACGAAGAGCCACAGTGGGAGGAAGGAAGATCACATAGTGGTTCTTGAAGCACAGACATCCTTTTGCAGTTTGCAGCACACGCAATGTTGATCTTTAAAGTGCAGTCATTATTTTACCTGTCTCATGTAACAAAGGGGTTTAATTACTATGTCTATTCCACTCCCATTATACTCAGAACTTTTGTTTCCTGTGCATGTAGGTCACAGGCAGTAGAAATCTCAGAGGAAAGAAACATCAGCATTGAAACAGGGGGCTGAAACAGGGCTGAGTCACTGGGCTCTTCATGTGGCAGGGTGGTTTTTCTCCATTGTGACTGACAGCCAAACGGCACTGCTTACCTGTGCACAGTACTGGGACTTGGCTACAGCAACCAGGAGTTTCAGCACAGGCTGAGATTGGGAAACCAGGGGCGTTACTGCGTGGATAACGGCAGTGAATGTGGAAAGAGGCTTCAGACCTGAAGTGAAGAGATATGTACGTGTTCAGTAAAGACAAAACCGCCCCAGTTAGTACAGGTTAAAGGACTTTGGAGATGGAAAAGACAACCTGCACTTAATGCAAACCTTGCCATGTTTTTTAGGCCATGTCCCTTCATCTCAGATACTAGGATACCAGATGAGGAGAACATACTCCCAGTTTACTCTCACACCCTCTGAAATACCTGCCTCCAAGACAATTACTGCCTTTTCTTATGCACTATTTCCACACAATCCTGAAATCTCTTTCTTTCATCCAGTTTGTCCCACAGATAAGATCAACATCTAGTTTGTTCAACCAAATGTCTTTCTTGACACAGGCTCTGTTTTGCTGCCTGGCTCTGGATGCTTGTTGTTCTCTACAGACTATCTCCACAACTTCCAGAAGTTTGTTCAGTTTCCTCAGTTTCATTACAACCTCTGTCAAATTTTTGCTCCTTCTGGGTTGATACCCATCCACACGCATCTTCAATTACCTCCTGAGTTAATAATTCCGCTTGCATCCTTGTCTTCCATTCTGATATTTTTGTCTCGCTATGATTTCCTTTTCTGCCTGAAATAACAGATCCTACTGGCATCTACCCTTCATTACTGCTCTCAACCTCATCTAAATTCATCTGTGTGGGGTCACAGTCGTTTTTCATCAAAATTACCACAGGAACCTTCTTCTCCCTTTTTTAACACAGTAACTGTGAATTTTCAGTAGGTGAGCAGTACAGATCCACACAAGTGGGATGACACAGGCTGAGCCAAAAGTAGTAGCAGTCTGGTAAGCAGGATCACTTCAGCCTGTAGGCACATTCGCCTGCAGAACTCATTGTTCAAGCTCTGCTTCAGGAAAAAGCCACGAACCTAATCCCTGTTCATTCTTTCTAGTGGGATCCCTATGAAGACACATAGCATGGAGAATAAATCCATACCAACTGTGCACTCCAATAACAAGTGTCATGGGTAAATTACCACTTTTCCAATTTGCCAAGCACGAATAAACAAAGAAAGGAAAAAGCTATTCCTCTTATGTCGCCTCAGGCCATGAATGGGTCAGCAACTCAGGCATTAATTACCAGCAACTGAAAAGTATGAAGGGACAGATTTTTTTAAAACAATCTTTGCAAGGGAGAGGCACATGATGCATGTTGATGAGTCGGAGACATTCCAGTCTACAGTGAGCAGGGAAGAAAGATTGAGACAGGATAAACGAAAGGCACCATTAACTGGAAACGAATGGCAAGTCACTTGGCACATGCTACTCTAAGACCAAATTTCAAATTTCCATCAGAAATTCCAAATGCTACTACAATATAGCAAGGATTCACTCACCGAGATTAGCATAGTAGTAAGGAAAATCTCCCAGATATGAGGAATACTGTGGCAGTACAAATAACCCTCCAGGATGTTTGTTCCATATTAAGCTGTTACGTGATATGTGCTTAAATATTCTGTCCTGAATAATCTGGAAAACAAGAGAAGTAATGATTTTTAAATAGGCTCTCATAGTCACTGGTAGAAGCTTCAGGGGCTCCAGCTGACTGGAATCATCACCCATTTTGCAAAAAGCTGAGGCACACAAATTACTAGACATTCCTCCTTGATCTCTCTTAAAAGGACTCAGAACCTGCACACTCTGACACCACTTCAGCAGCTCGGGCTTTGTGCCATAGGTTTCAGAGCACCTCATTAGTCTCTCTGGACATGGGGACCATGCAATTTATTGCACTTTATATTTCAAGTCAAATATTTTGTCTATTAGAGTATCTTAGCAGTTGTAAGCCTGATTAGTTCATTGTCAGTTTTACTACCCAGAACTCACAGACGATAATTATTTGAAGATGGCATTACAAAGCTAGGTATTATTTGGAGATAATGAGAGCATTCAAAACCACAAAGACTTTCAGCAAATCAGGCTGCACTAATCACCAGTTTTTGCTTAATTATAAAGGGATATTAGCATTCAGATACACCACTGATTCCATGTCTCAGTTCTGAAACAGTTCCTTGTTGGATGAAACAGAAAAAGATCTTTTGGCAACTGCTGTCTGTCTCTGTAGAGTGTCACAAACATAGATTCCTAGATTTTTAAGGTCAGAACAGATTGCTAAGTCACCTGCTTCACCATCTAGAATATAAGCCAAAAAAGAAAAAAAGTGCATGGCCATACAATTCATACAATTAATATGTATTTATGAAACTAATTACAGTTGCTTCACATCAGATGCCTGACTGCAAGAATCAGAGTGGTTCTTACACTGATGGGAACTTTTTTTTTCAAACTTCCTGCAAAGATATAACAATATTCAGTGGTAGGAAGCTCTAAGAGGACAAGTTCAGCCTCCAAATAAGGTGCAACTTTTTAGTGCAATATGCTCTTGAGTCACATGTTCTTACAGATTTGCCCTCCCTCAGCATATAAGAAGTTGTCCAGTCTGGAGATGAGACACTGCAAAAGGCCAGGGGGTGGTAAAGAATGAATTTTCTCCCAAGTTGGTTAAGGAGGAATGCCTTGCCTACTGTGGCTCATCTGTGATCTCTCAAGGAGATTTCACATAACTGGCAGTTTATGCAGTGCACATGGCTCAAGTGCCAAGAACATGTGGGTTCTCCTAACCTGATGTGTCTGGCCTTAACACAGGGATATCTGGGTGAAACTTCATGCCTCTGAAGCTGGAGTGAAGCACAGGAAAACCAAAAGCAAGCAAAAAAACTCACCACAAACAGTACAAAAGCAGCTGCTGGAGTCTAAACAAGCTAAAAACTCTGGAAGCTGCTGAGTTCAGGGACATTTGGTCAAGGCAGAACATGAATGTGTTGCCACAAGCAGTGGTTTTCCTGGAATTTTTGACTGTCACGACAAGAAAAGACTAAAACACCAGTTACATTGTGCTAGACAATCCACTGCTGGTGGCAATATATGTACTGCTAAACTGGGGCAGATGTTGAGTGCATGCTTGTCTGAATTTTGCCTACAGCCAATTACCATAGCTAATATGCAGTAATTTGCTCACATGAGTAAGTTAATTTAACTTTTTTTTTTAATAATAACAGACTTAGGACTGTAGTTTCATCACTGACAAGAAGGTATCTGAATAATTCTGTTTGGTAAGTTAGGGATATCAATTGTCAGATCTCCCACATGGCAGTAGGGAGAGGAAAAAACATAAGACGATGACTGCTGTTTGCCCATCTGCAAGTTATGCCACTAGACAAAGACAGAACCTAGAAAGTACCTATTTTTGAATGTTTACCACAAAGCCTAAACACTACAGCTCCTCCCTCCTGCTTTCTCAGAACTGGGGCACAGTCAGATAAGGAGAAGTCTGTGAATTTACATGGTCAGGAGGTTTTCACAGACGGTAGAGTTTTCCACTGAGCTGGTAGCCAACAGGGCTGCAGGGGAAACACATGGCTCCTGTTCAACACTGCCTCAGTGCACCCAGAGCCAGCACAGCTCCAGCACGGAGCAGGGCCCCAGTGCCATGGAGCACACGCAGCCTGGGGTGCATGTGAGGCACACAAACCTCCCCAGCGCGGTTCTGCTCCAGCCTGAGGAGCTGGCCTTGGTGGTTCATCACAGTTAACAAACGGATCACTAATTTATCACTCTCCTGATCTGCATAAGAAAGCTAACTGTCAGGAGAGAGAGGAGAAAAGACAACTTGGCAGAAAGAGAACAGAAAAATGGTAAAAGAAAGATAACATGGAAGACCAAGGAATTAAAATGTAGACTGTACACTGTTGCACGTGCTGCAGAGAAGACAGAAACTACATGGTCTCTCCACAGATGAGACATGACAGAAAGTTTAATAAGAGAAGAAAGGGGTTAGGATCTCTGGCAAGATCTCCCTTTTCTTTTTGGAATGCATTAATAGTCCAGCATTTTTGTCTCCCTCATCCTCACACTTCAAAAAGTTCACATACTGCCTTAATCATTGCTGCTTTTCAACACGCCCCAGCCGTGCATCCAATATTTCTTGTCTGTACTTTGTGCTGTCCCTTTCCACTCCTCTTCCTGAGCAGAGGACTGGGCATGCTGTGCAGGGATGTTTTGGGTTTGCTTTCAGAGAAGACCAGGCTGAAGAAGAGCAGACACTCTGGAGGGTGCACCTGGATGGTGTCTGCAGCAGCCCAGCGCTCCCACTCACCAGCCGGCCGCAGACACTCATGAGCATCATTTCCTACCCCACACCATGGCCAAGGCACTGGGTAGTTCCTCTGTGACTGCAATAGGGGGTTGTTGGCCAAATGATCAAATCTCTTATTTTGGATTATGAGCTGTTTGGCTTAGGCCACCAAATGCTGTGAGAAGAGCAAGGAACTTAAAATGTCACTTCAGGTTTTCAGAGGTGTGCAGGAAAAAAGACTGTGATGTTCTTGCAGACATCTGAATTGGTGAAGATTTTTTCTGTGCTGATATCCTCGGACACAGACATGCACTGGCACTGCACTTAGCGGGCAAGTGATTATTCTGATGATATCTAGAATCATCTTCTCCACGGACACCC